>JADRCH010000175.1:2634223-2761220 GCA_019843965.1 Rhynchomys soricoides
TTATTAGAATGTATGTGTATTAAATTGGTTTTAATCTTATTAAAATTTAAGATTCAGACATTGTCATAACCTAGGAGGAAAGCTGATACAAATTACACTGACATACTATGTTAGAATCAGAGTAGTTTACATTTTTTAAATAAGAGTAGAAAAGGATTGTGCATTCTGAGACAAATATGTTTGGCAGAGCTTCCACAATAAACCAGGTGGGAAAAGAGTCTGGAACAGAAGGCCAGTGTAGTAAAGCAGTATAATAGGACAGGGGATCTGTGATCATGAAGGAGTACTTGGCAGTGAGAAAACCAGATTTAAGTACTAATGATGAAAGATATAACAAAGAGGCACTCAAAAGAAAAAGAGAGGGACAAAGTCAAAATGATTTACTTGCCAACTATATCTGCCATCTGTTAATATGACAGTGTTTCATAAAGAGAACTTGTTCATTAACGTGAATTAGTCAGCTTGAGAAAAACACAGCCTGTGACATTTGACAAAACACAGATAATTGAATCTCTGTCAATTTTTTAATCAAGTAGACTTATCCAATGTTTTGAGTATTAAAATGTTCATAAAATACCTGGGTGTACTTGAAGGAGACAAGCTAATTTTTTAATGCTTTAAAGTACATTGACTGTGTAATCCTTACTAACAAATATTTTACTCTGTATTCAAAGTGAGAAACAAGTTCTGTGAAGGTAATGTCTATTCTACTTGGATTAGAAATTGTCGCAAGATGGGAACCTTCCAGTATAAACTTGCAGTCTGAGCCACAGGGTTCCATACCCAAATAATTCAGAGAAAGAGCTGGCCTCCCAGGAGTGTGGACAATCCAATTAAGGAGGGGGGGGGTAGGTAATAAGGCCAGCAACTCTGCTCAGAGGGAACCACCCAGAACCCTCAGGACACTGAGACTGAGGAGTGGTCTTTCAGTATCCTTCTGCAGCCAGGGAGCTGATCCTTTGACACGGGACTTCATACTGAAATAGTGCAAGGAAAGAGCTAGTCTCCCAGGAGTGCTGACATACCTTCAAGCACAGGAAAACCATCATTTCTTTTCAAATTCCTCGATCAAGAGGGACCCTCGCAGAGCCATCAGGACACAGGAACCAAGGAACAGCTGGGAACAGGATCTTTCTGGATTCTGTCTGCACCCCAGAGCTGACCCTGTACCACAGCTATCCAAATCCAAATTACTCTCAGAGAGAGCTGGTCTCCAAGGAGTACTGATACAAAGGCTTGCAGGAGGGACAAGCCATAGTCAGAGAGAGCAAGACCAGCTAAAAACAGATATAACCAGATGGCAAAAGGAAAGGGCAAGAACATAAGGAACAGAAACCTAGGCAACTTGGCACCTTCAGAACCAAATTCTCCCAACACAGTGAGCCCTGGATACCCCCCAAACACCAGAAAAGTAAGACTCATATTTAAACTCACATCTCATGATGATGATAGAAGACTTTAACAAGGAAATAAATAATTCCGTTAAAGAAATACAAGAGAACACAGGTAAATACCTAGAAGCAGTTAAAGAAGAAATACAGGAAACCCAACAAAACAGAAAAAGGAAATTAACAAAACCATCTAAGATCTAAAAATGGAAATAGAAACAATAAAGAAATGACAAAGGGAGACAACCCTGGAGATAGAAACCCTAGGAAAGAGATCAGGAGCCATAGATGGAAGCATCACCAACAGAATACAAGAGATAGAAGAGAAAATCACAAGTACAGAAGATACCATAGAAAACATTGACACAACATTCAAAGAAAATGCAAAATACAAAAGGCTCCTAACCCAAAACATCCAAGAAATCCAGGAGACAATGAGAAGACCAAACCTAAGGATTATAGGTATAGAAGAGAGTGAAGATTCCCAACTTAAAGGGCCAATAAATATCGTCAACAAAATTATAGAAGAAAACTTTCCTAACCTAAAGAAAGGGATGAACATAAACATTAAATAAGCCTACAGAACTCCAAAAAGATAAGACCAGAAAAGAAATTCCTCCCATCACATAATATTAAAAATATCAAATGCACAAAACTAGGAAAGAATATTAAAAGCAGTAAGGGGAAAAGATCAAGTAAAATATAAAGGAAGACCTATTAGAATTACACCAGACATCTCACCAGATACTATGAAAGCTAGAAGATCCTGGACAGATTTCATACACACTCTAAGAGAACACAGCTGCCTGCCCAGACTGTTATACCCAGAAAAACTCTCAATTACCACAAATGGTGATACGAAGATATTCCATGACAAAACCAAACATACACAATATGTTTTTAACAAACCCAACCTTACAAAGGATAATAGATGGAAAACACCAACACAAGGAGGGAAACTACACCCTAGTAAAAGCAAGAAAGTAATCTTTCAACAAACCCAAAAGAAGATAGGCACATAAACATAAAAATAACATTGAAAATAACAGGAAGCACAATCACTATTCCTTAATATCTCTCAACATCAATGGACTCAATTCCCCAATAAAAAGGCATAGACTAACAGACAGGATACATAAAAAGCACCCAGCATTTTGCTGCATACAGGAATTGCACCTCAGTGTTAAAGACAAACACTACCTCAGAATAAAGAGCTAGAAAACTATTTTTCAGTCAAATGGTCCTCAAAGGGGGGGGGGGACAAGCAGGAGTAGCCATTCTAATATCGAATAAAATCAACTTTTAACTAAAAGACATCAAAAAAGATAAGGAAGGACACTTCATCCTCATCAAAGGAAAAATCTACCAAGAAGAACTCTAAATTCTAAACATCTATGCTCCAAATGCAAGGGCACCCACATTCATCAAAGAAACTTTACTAAATCTCAAAGCACATATTACACTTCACACAATAATAGTGGGAGACTTCGACAGCCCACTCTCATCAATGGACAGATCTTGAAAACACAAACTAAACAGACAGAGTGAAACACAGAGAAGTTATGGACCAAATGGACTTAACAGTTATCTATAGAACATTTCATCATAAATCAAAAGAATATTCCTTCTTCTCAGCACCTCATAGTATTTTCTCCAAAATTGACTATGTAATTGGTCACAAAACAAATCTCAACAGATATAAGAAGATTGAAATAATCCAATGCCTCCTATCAGATCACTAAGGGTTAAAGCTTGTCTTCAATGGCAACAAAAGCAACTGAAAGCCCACATACACATGGAAGCTGAACAATGCTCTACTAAATGATAACTTGGTCAAGAAAGAAATAAAGGAAGAAATCAAAGACTTCCTAGAATTTATTGAAAATGAAAGCACAACATACCCAAATTTATGGGACACAATGAAAGCAATGTTAAGAGAAAAACTCATAGCTCTGTGTGCCTCCAAAAAGAAGCTGGAGAGAGAATAAACATGCACCTTAACAGCACACCTGAAAGCTCTAGAACAAAAAGAAGCTAATACACCCAAGAGGAGTAGAAGGCAAGAAATAATCACACTCAGGGCTGAGATTAGCGAAGTAGAAAAAATAAAAATGATCTATACAAAGAATCAACAAAACCAGGAACTAATTCTTTTAGAAAATCAACAAGATAGATAAAACCTTACCAGACAAACCAGAGGGCACAGAGACAGTATCCAAATTAACAAAATCAGAAATGAAAATGGAGATATAACAACAGAATCTGAGGAAATTGAAAAAATCATCGGATCCTACTACAAAAGCCTATGCTCAACAAAATTGGAAAATCTGGATGAAATTGAGTGGTTTCTAGACATATACCAAATACCAAAGTTAAGTCAGGATCAGAAAAAAAAAAAAATCTAAAGAGTCCCATAACCCTGAAAGTAGTAGTATCAGTCATTAAAAGTCTCCCAACCCAAAAAATCCCAGGACCAGATGGATTAAGTGCAGAATTCTATTGGACCTTCAAAGAAGACCTAATGCCAATACTATTCAATCTATTCAACAAAATAGAAACAGAAAAAACACCACCCAATTCATTATATGAGACCACAGTTACACTGATACCAAAACCTCACAAAGACCCAACAAAAAAAGAAAATTTCATAGCAAGTTCCATTATGAATATCGATGTAAAAATACTCAATAAAATTCTTGCAAGCCAAATCCAAGAACACATCAAAAAGATCATTCATCATGATCAAGTAGACTTCATCCTAGGGATGCAGGGTTGGTTCCAATACGCAGAAATCCATCAATGTACTCTACTCCATAAACAAACTAAAAGAAAAACACCATAGGTCATTTCATTAGATGCTGTGAAAACATTTGACAAAATTCAATAATCCTTCATGATAAAAGTCTTGGAAAGATCAGGAATTCAAGGCCAATACCTAGTCATAGTAAAAGCAACATACAGCAAACCAGTAGCCAACATCAAACTAAAAGCAAAGAAAAACACATGGTCATTTCATTAGATTCTGAAAAAGCATTTGGCAAAATTCAATATCCCTTCATGATAAAAGTCTTAGAAAGATCAGGAATTCAAGGCCCATACCTAAACAGGAAAAGCAATATACAGCAAACCAGTAGACAACATCAAACTAAATGGAGAGAAAATTGAAGCATTCCCACTAAAATCAGGGACTAGACAAGGCTGTCCACTCTCTCCCTATCTATTCAATATAGAACTTGAAGTTCTACCAAGAGCAATTAGACAACAAAAGGAGGTCATAGGGATACAAATTGGAAAGGAAGAAATCAAAATATCACTCTTTGCAGATGATATGCTCATATATTTAAGTGACACACAGAAGTCCACCAGAGAACTGCTAAAGCGATAAACAACTTCAGCAATGTGGTGGGATATAAACTTAACTCAAACAAATCAGTAGCCTTCCTATACTCGAAGGATAAACAGGCTGAGAAAGAAATTAGGGTAATGACACACTTCACAATAGTCACAAACAATAAAAAGTATCTTAGTGTTACTCTAACCAAACAAGTGAAAGATTTGTATGACAAGAACTTCAAGTCTCTGAAGAAAGAAATTGAAGAAGACCTCAGAAGATGGAAAGATTTCTCATGCTCATGGATTGGCAGGATTAATATAGTAAAAATGGCACTCTTGCTGAAAGCAGTCTACAGATTCAATGCAATTCCCATCAAAATTCCAACTAAATTCTTCATAGACTTAGAAAGAGCAATTCTCAAAATCATTAGGAATAACAAAAAACTGAATGATATCAAAAACTATTCTCAATAACAAACGAATTTCTGGGGGAGTCAGCATCCCTGACCTAAAGCTGTACTACAGAGCAATAGAGATAAAAACTGCATGGGACTGGTACACTGACAGGCAGGTAGATCAATAGAATAGAAATGAAGACCAGAAATGAACCCACACACCTACGGTCTTTTGATCTTTGACAAAGGAGCTAAAACCACCAAGTGGAAAAAGCACAGCATTTTCAACAAATGGTGCTGGCACAACTGGAGGCCAACATGTAGAAGAATGAAAATTGATCTATTCCTATCTCTCTGTACAAAGCTCAAGTCCAAGTGGATCAAGGACCTCCACATAAAACCAGATACAATGAATCTAATAGAAGACAAAGTGGGGAAAGTCTCGAACACTTGGACACAGGGGAAGAGTTTCTGAACAGAACACCAATGACTTATGCTCCAAGATCAAGAATCGACAAATGGGACCTCATAAAATTGCAAAGCTTCTGTAAGGCAAAGGACACTGTCAATAGGACAAAACGACAACCAACAGATTGGGGAAAGATCTTTACCAATCCTACATTCAATAGAGAGCAAATATCCAATTTATACAAAAAACTAAAGAAGTTAGACTCCAGAGAAACAATTAACACTTGCAAAAACTGGGGAACATAACTAAATAGAGAATTCTCAACTGAGGAAACTCGAAGGGTTGAGATTCATCTAAAGAAATATTCAACACCCTTAGTAATCAGGGAAATGCAAATCAAAACAACCCTGAGATTCCACCTCACACCAGTCAGAACAACTAAGATCAAAAACTCAGGTGACAGCAGATGCTGGCAAAGATGTGGAGAAAGAGCAACACTCCTCCATTGCTGGTGGGATTGCAAGCTGGTACAACCACTCTGAAAATCAGTTTGGCAGACCCTCAGAAAATTGGGCATAATACTTCCTGAGGACCCAGCTATAACACTCCTGGACGTATACTGAGAAGATGCTCCAACATATAATAAGGACACGTGCTCCACTCTGTTCATATCAGCCATATTTGTAATGTCCAGAAGTTGGAAACAACCCAGATGTCCCTCAGCAGAGGACTGGATACAGAAAATGTGGTACATTTACATAGTGGAATACTACTCAGCTATTAAAAACTATGACTTCATGAAATTCACAGGCAATGGACAGAACTTGAAAATATCATCTTACGTGAGGTAATTCAGTCACCAAAGAACAAACAAGGCATGAACACACTGATAAGTGGTTATTAGCCCAAAAATTTGGAATAACCAAAAGTCACTTTACAGCAACAATTGGGCTGAGTGTGAGGTCCCAGATGGAGGAGATGGAAAAGGGACTGAAGGAGCTGAGGGAGTTGGCAGCCCCATGGAGGGAGCAACAGGGTCAACTGGCCTGACCTCCAGATGCTCTTGAAGAAAGAGACTGGATCACAACCAAAGAATACACATGGAAGGACCCATGGTACTGGCCACATATGCAGCAGAGGAGGATCTTGCTAGACATCAGGGGGAGCAGAGGCCCTTGGGCCTGAAGGTGTTAGATCCTCCAGTATAGGAGAATGCCAAGGAGGGAAGAAGAGAGTGGGTGGGTGGGTGGGTGGGGGAATACCCCCATAGTGGCGGGGGTAGGGGGAAGGGAATAGGGGCTTTCCAAAGGGGAGACTTTGAAAAGGGAAAACATTTGAAATGTAAATAAAGTATCAAAAACATTGCTCATTCTCATTAATGAAGTGTTTTATTAACATATAAAAAGGTTTATCAATAAAAGGATTTTTTTTTTTTTACTAAAAGATATGCTGAATCCACTGTATGTTTTAAGAAAGAACTATTTAGTTTTATTTTATCTCACATATGGTTGGTTTTGCCATGAAATAACTATAATATTTGAAACTTGAAAAAAATGGTGCATTTCATTTATAATCTAACATTTGAAGAAAAAATTCAGAGAAAACCATAGCTATGCATGCACACACACACAAACACACACACATATTTATACAATAATTAGATTCTTCAAAACAGGTGATGTAAGATAGAATTGGAGATAAATAAATTAAAGCCCTCTCTTGCTGGCATTGAGACAAAGATAAACTCAAAATTTGAGGAAGACATCATATGTTTGACCTGATAATACCACATGGTTTTGTTTATTATAGTACACCAATTAATTCTATCTGTTGACTTTTTTAAAATTTTATAAATTATCGTGCCTAGAGTTTTTAACTGACAAAGGACACAATAATCTTAACTAAAGTATTAAAAATGAATAATTGTGTTTAAGTAAGTGTTAAATCATAGTTGTTATTAGTAAAGAAGATTTGTTTGAGTGAAAGTGAGATCCCATCTGAAATTCTACATCATCATGATTTTGGCATGAAGTTTTACTGATAATCTCATAGGTAGATATTATCCCTAAATAATTTCAATGTAGTCTTGAATGATAGATGTTAAAGAGTAGGATTTTAACTTAAAAAATACTTGGCCAAATAATTATGATATGCCATAATTGTTATATATTTATCATTATTTATAAATGATATATAGATATGAGAATACATTATGTATATAAATACAGTACTGAAAATTTATAACTTAATTTTATGACTTTTATAAACTGCACAGTTATTTTTAAATCCGTTCTTTCAATAAAGTAATTTGAGATAGTGATTTAATAGCTAATTCATAGAAATGTATGAAAGAAAAATTATTTGGTTGGAAAAATGACATATTTTTTACTATAGCCAACTAATAGATTAATACCTGATTTTAAATATGGCATCTTAAGGGGCTTTACTGGAAAGCAAGAGCCCATATTGTTCTTCTTGCAAGAAAACAATCCATTTATAATCATATGTGAAAATATCCAGAATGTGTTCATTGGAGAATCATCTGCATACTTAGACAACATTTGCTTAAAATATTATATAATAATAACTTTAACTTTTATTAGCATTTTCTTTCCATGTGTTCATATCACTGTGCTCTTGTATTTCAGGTCATAATGTTAATGTTTTTTTCAATTAAGTAATTATATGTTCCTTGAAGAAATATAGATTCATCAGGATGTTAAAAAGTCACAGAAAAATGCACTAATAATTAGCATAAGTAGCATTAGCAGATCTATGTATTTTCTTGAACAATTGAGCACACATTTAATTGTCTGTTTTACATAATTGACATCAGATCTTTGAAAAGCTACAAAGACAATGTACAATCAATTAATAAATAAAAAACCAGGTAAAGATGAGAAAGTAAGACATTTTCAATCAGTAAATGTCAAATGGGTAAATTGTTTTCTTATCTTTATTGTTTCTTCCTCCTTTGCTTCTTTTCATCCTTAGCCTGTTCCTTCCTTTCCAAAGTATTGCTATTATGGCAATGAGCTAATGGTTTTGTACCTCTCGGGAGTAAATGCAAAGGAGAAAGTGGATGCTAATTTGCATGAAAATAAAAGAAAGAAAAGAAACTTTTATGCAAATAAGATAACATGATATGACCAGTGCAACCAAGGGCATCATAGGAACCTTCAAAGTAGGACCAAGATACACAGAGACATCAGACTTTTAGGTCATTTCAGATGAGCAAATACCATCTTGTCTTTCAGTTGTGGGTAGCAGAAGCCACCCAGGCAGCCCTGCCTTCATGGCTCAGGAGACAGGAACCCACCATGATGAACACTTGTTGGAGAGATAAAAATGGAGTGACTATGTGCAGTGTGGTGAAACGTGGAGCTGTATACTTTATTAGATTTAAGGTTAGTGAGGACTAGGCTTATGTGAGTTGTCTGGACTGCTGCCTAAGGCCATGTGATGTCCAGATCCATGCTGTTGCTGAGGATCATATCTGGTGCTGCGGTTGTGAAGTCTTTGTTGAAGTCCTCGGTCCATATTACTACAAAAGGCCATGTGGATGTCTGCAGTCTGGGATGCCATTTCATGCTGTGCTGATATTCATGAGCCATAGTGATCTGAATGGCCTGTGCTACTACCAGAGACCTTAGTAATAGCCAGGCCCATGCTGCCCCTGAGAACCATGCTTCATACTTGGTCTTTTCCATTGCCAGGTTCTCTGTAGATGTCTGTGGCTCCTGTTACTACTGGATACTTGATTTTGACAATGGGGTCAAAAGTATACAATGGAAAAAAAGAAAGTGTCTTCAACAAATGTTGCCGCTCTACCTGGCTGACTACATGTAGAAGAATGCAAACAGATCCATATCTATCAACTCGTACAAAATTCAAGTCTGAGTAGATCAAAAGTGTCAACATAAAACCTGATATACTAAATCTGATAGAAGAGAAACTGGGGAATAGCCTTGAACACATTTCCACAAGAGACAACGTCCTAAACAGAACATCAACAGCTCAGGCACTAAGGTCAACAAATAAATAAATGGGACCTACTGAAAGCAAAAAAGGTTTTGTACAGCAAAGGATACTGTCAAAAGAACAAAATTTCAGCCTACAGGTGGGAAAGGACTTTACCAACCCAATAGCCTACAGAGGGTTCATATTCAAAATTGTTAAAGAATTCAAGAAAATAAAACATCAGCAACCCAAATAACACAGTTAAAAATGAAGTACAGATCTAACCAGATTAATCTAAAACAAAACAAAACAAAATAAAAAAAAAAAGTAGTCTCTAATGGCTGAAAAGCACTTAAAGAAATGTTTAATGTCTTTAGTCATCAGGGAAACGCAAATAAAAACGGCTCTTAAGCTTTACACTAAACCCCCCAGAATGGCTAAGATCAAAAACTCAAGGAAGGACACATGCTGGCAAGGATGTAGTGCAAGGAAAATATCCCTCCATTGCTGGTGAGAGTGCAAACTTGTACAACCATTTTGGAAATCAATATAGTGATTTTCTCAGGAAAGTGAAATAATTCTGCCTCAATAGCCAGATATAACACTCTTGGCATATATCCAAAAGATGCCTTACCATACCACAAGGACACTGGTCAACTATGTTCATAACAGCTTTATTTGTAATAGCCAGAAACTGAAAACAACCTAGATGTCCCTTAACCACAGAATGGATAATGAAAATGTGGTACATTTACACAATGGAATGTAACTTCTGCTATTAGAAGCAATATCATCATGAAATTTCAGGCTGATGGATGGAAGTAGAAGAGATCATCATGACTGAGATCTCCCAGAATAGACAAACATGTATGTACTCACTTAAAAGTGGCTTTAGTCATAAAGTACAAGATAACTATGCTACAATCCAGAGATTCAAAGAAACAATGTAAGAAGGAGAGCCAAAGGGCAGACACTTGAATCTCCCTGAATAAAGGAAATAAAATAGAAATAGGGTATAGGTAGAGGAAGAGGACTGGGTGGGGGAGAGGTAGGGAGGGAAGCAGGAAGTATCTGCTCAAGGAATGCTGGAGGAAAAGAGTGCTGGGAAAGAGAACTGGAATTAGTGGGGAGGAGTCATCTCTGGGACAAACCAGCAACTTAGGACAATGGAAATTCCCAGAAATCTATGAGAGTGACTCCTAGAAGCAGAGGATACAGAACCTGAAAAGGTCATTTCCAGCAATAAGAAAAGACTTCCAATGGAGTGTTTGAGACACTAAACCAGACACTAAACCTTTGTCACAGAATTTATCCTACTTACAAAAGGCACAGGAATAAAGATGGAGCAGAAATTGAGGGAATGGTTGATCTATGCCTGACCCAGCTGTAGACACATGCCAGGAGAGGGGACATCCCTGACACTATTCATTCTATTCTTTATACTTCAAGAAGGTACCTACAGATGCTCATCAAGTAACCTGAGTCTACACTGGCCCAGAGACTGAAGCACAAAAGTGAGTGAATGCATGGGGCAGACCTCAGGCTTCTGCATGTATGTAATATTTGTGTAGCTCAGTCTTTACATGGGACTTGTAACATCAGGAGAAGAGGTTGTCACTTAGTCTGTTGTCTGCCTTTGGTGATTTTCCCCACACTGTCTAGCTACAATAAGAGTAGGTGCTCCTAATCCTACTGAAGCTTGATTTGTCAAGGATGATTGATATCCATGGGACTCCTCCTCTTCTCTGAGGAGAATGGAGGTTGATGGGGAGGAATGGAGAAAAAAGGAGAGAGGGAAAACTGAGATCTGGAAGTTAATTAATTCATTCATTATTAATTTAAAAAGACCAAAGCAGTTCATGAATTTTTCCCCTATGCCAATGTGTTCAAGAGTATTTTCCTCTTTTCCTTCTATTAGATTCAGTGTATCTAGTTTTATGTGGAGATTCTTGATCCATATGGACCTGACCTTTGTAAAAAGGGATAAAATGGATCAATTTGCACTCTTCTACATGAAGACCAGCACCATTTGTTGAAGATGCTTTTTATTTTCCACTGTATGGTTTTGGCATTTTTTGAAGTGACCACAGGTATGTTGGAAGGGATATAAATAAAATAAAATAAAATAATTAATAAAAATATAACATCAAAAGAGATCAAAACTTTCCGTTTATGTACCTTTGTGTTTTACTGTTGTAGAACTATGAGGTTTATAAAGGTCATTTAGGGATTGTACTGGCTGGTTTTGTGTGTCAACTTGACCCAAGCTGGAGTTATCGCAGAGAAAGGAGCTTCAGTTGAGAAAACGCCCCCATGAGATCCAGGTGTAAGGCATTTTCTCAATTAGTGATCAATGGGGGAGGGACCCTTGTGTGTGGTACCATCCCTGGGCTGGTAGTCTTAGATTCTATAAGAGAGCAAACTGAACAAGCCAGGGGAAGCAAGCCAGTAAGAAACATCCCTCCATGGCCTCTGCATCAGCTCCTGCTTCCTTATCTGCTTGACTTACAGTCCTTACTTCCTTTAGTGATGAACAGCAGCATGGAAGTGTAAACTGAATAAGACCTTTCCTCCCCAACCTGCTTGTTGGTCATGATATGTGTGCAGAAATAAAAACCCTGACTAAGACAAGGATGAATAGAATACCTGTTGGCTTTGAACACTGGCTATTCTTCTAGAGGACCTCTGAAGGATTCCCCAAACTCACATTGTGGCTAACTATTTTCTCTATCTCCAGTTCCGTGGATCAAATGTTCTTTTCTGGCTTCTGAGTGCACTACAAACAACATGGTGAACAAATATACACACAAGCCAACCAGGTATATATACTTAAATATAAATATACAAAATCTCAAAGCTAAGTTTAGTCAATTAAATTATGAAGTGAATTGTTGGATTTAAGTAAACTGATTCATTCACCCTAATTACAACTTGAGTTAATTAATGAAATTATAATATCATTGTGAAACACATATTTAGAAACAGTATAGCCAATAGTATAGAAAACAGCATTATATTTTGACTATTTCATTACTCAAAATATAGTGCATCTAAAATTAAAAGAGACTAGGTCATACATTGGAGAGGAAATGGACAGGTTGAGAAGAGTAGGAGGGTAAAAGGCAGGAAGTATGTGCCATGTGGTTGCAGTGTTCATCTATGTAGTTCTCTCAAATAAAATAAATTAATAATACATAGTTTGTACAAATGACATTAGCTATGAAAATATTGCACATATACCTTATGATATGTGCATACACACATACATTAACAAAATGGCTTATAGTTAGATACATATCAAAAGAGAAAACCTGGCTTTTGTATATGACATTGAATAAATGCTTATTTCTGCAATAAACAGATAAACATGGCTAAATCCTATGTCGTCTGCAATAATTTAAATGGTGCATTATTATTCAACCAATACACATTCATCAAACAACAATATATTGTAAGCATTTTAATTCTTAGAATTGGTGAACCTAATGTGAGAGAATCCATTTTGGAATTATGTAAATCATTTGTAACTATTCATGTGTTGTAATTTATAAAGAACTATGAAACAAATTCCTTATTAAAAACTGTCTATAGTGATCAACATAAACTCAAATTAAGGTATTTTAAATATAGGTCTCAGTATGGAAAGTATTAAATATACAAACTAAAAATAATTTTAAGAGCTCTAAGGAACAAAAATACTATAATTATGTTCTTTCATAAAATAAGTTAGACTTATAACTTTGAAATATAATATTGTTCTTTAAATATTGATTCAACAGAATAGAAGAATAAATATGACTGAATTTATATATGTAGAAAAAATAATCTTTCTCAGGTAGAGAAACTGAATAGCAACTTTAAGGGAAATATAGTGTGGGTAAACGAGTCTTCATTAAAATGAAGATATTTGTATATGACAAATTGCCTGGGAAAAGGAAAATTCATTTTTCACACTCTCTATTTTGCCATTAATGATTTATGAGTGTGAAAGCTGGTCAACAATGCATGCTTTAACTATAATATAAAAGCCAGTTCTTATGCCATAGACAACAAGCCGCCATCAGAGACAAATGATTCTGTTTTCCCTTTCTATAATAAACAAATGGGAGTCTGAAGTTCAATGACACAACAGTGTCTGAAATATGAAAAAAATGCAGCATAAAACAGAAAGGCAAAATGGTGCTTCTTTTCAGAGCTAAAATGTTTTGACTGCCAAGTGCATATATTTTTATTTTGGCCATCCTTGAATGGAACTGAGATTGTAGGTAGGACCTTGAAAGGCACCTAGGTAAAAAAAAAAAATTAAAAAAACAAGCAAACAAACAAACAAACAAAAACCTTTTGTTCATGTTCTAGCATGGTCACTAATCTTATAAGAATGTCCTGCAATGACATAAACAGAAAATAATCTATAATCCAGGAAAGTCGCTTTAGAATGAAATCAGCCATAAAATGTCTTATCTCAGATTTGTAACTTCTGCATTTGCAGAATATAATTTCCTGGTTTTTAATCTATCAGTTCTATTCCCGATACAGCAGTGAAGGCACAAATCTAAAATAGCTAGGGTCTACATACTTAACAATGTGTGTTTTCTTTCTGTGAAACACTGTGCATTGTTGGATTAATTAATAAAATTCCCCCAGGAAGAAAAAATTGTAGATGATCACTTATACTTTTGAAACCTGATTTAAAAAATGGAAATAACATTGCTGTCAACAATCTGAAATATGCTTTAGCAAGTAATGATTTTACTTTCAACCAACAAATATATAATAAAATTAATCAGACACCATATTTATAAGAAGCAAGATAAAGTAAATCATTTCTCACCATTGACTATATTTAAGTAAATTCTTGGAAAACACTTATTATTGTAATACTTATGTGATTTTAAATATGATCTATTGGTGCTCATGTAAGCTAGTTTTAGTCAATAAATTGATTCTAATATTCTTAAGATCCTTCATCTCTTACTAATTATATTTATCTTTGTGTATTCTTTTCTCAGACATCCCCACAATAACCTTCTCTCTCTTCACAGTTCGCAGTTTCCCCCTCCCTTCCCCTCCCTTGCATATCCAGTGCACCTCCATTTCTCTTCAAAAAAGGGGAGACCCCCTGTTGTACCAACAAATCATGACGTAACAAGATACAATAATACTAGACATAAACCCTCCTATAAGGCTGGATCCAGTAGAAAGAAAGAGGGACCGAGAGCAATCAAATGACTCAGTGTCAGCCCCTGCTTCCATTGTTAGGGGTTCCATAAAACCCCCAAGCTGAACAAACATAGCAAGAAAGCAGAGGAGCTAGGGCAGACCCCTGCAGGCGCTCCCATCGCTGCTTCAGTTTCTGTGAGCCCGGATGAGCCTGCTTAGCTGATTATTTGGTCCACGTTCCCTGGGTGGCCTTAATCACTTCAGATTCTACAATTCTTCCACCCACCCACCCATTTTTGGTGTTCCTGAGCTCTGCCTAATGTTTGGATGTAGGTCTCTGTATCTGTTCCATCAACTGTTCCAGGAAGTCTCTCTGATGAAGATTGGGCTAGCACCAATCAGGCTATGATTATTATGAGTATACCACAGTACCACTAAGAATCATCTCATTGATTTTTTTTTTTTTTTGTAAATAACATTTGTTCTATTGTGCCATCTAGCTGCCAGTTCTTGGCTATCAGGTGATGTCTACCTCCCTCTCACGTCTTGGACCTTAAGTTAGTAGAGTATTATTCAACTCTCAGGAAAAAAAAAAAAGGAATGAAGAATGAAATTTGCAGGCAAATTCATGGAAGCAGAATAAACCATCCTGAGCAAGACAACTCAGACCCAGAAAGGCAAACATGATTTGTACTTACATATAACTGTATATTAGCCGTTATATGAAGAATAATCAAGCTAAAAGTCACAGACCCAGAGAGGCTAAGTAACAAGGAATGCTCTAGTGTGCAGGAAGGGATCTCCCTCTGAACCAGTGGATGGGAACAGCGGGATCAGGTAGAGGAGAGAAGGACTGATGGGGAGAGTATGGAGTGTGATGACTGGAATAGGGGAGCATTTAGGGAATCATGTGGAAACCTAGTGCAGTGGAAACTTTCTAGAACCTATGGGTGACTCTAGCAAGAACTTCATGTAACTGAGAATGCAGAGTTTGAACCAGCCACTATCAGCAACCAGTCAAGGCTTCCAGTGGTAGGACTTAGACACCAACCCATCTCCTGTTTTAAAAATAACAAAATAATGTTTCAAGTGACAGATGATTTTGCTAATAATTGTATTTACTTCTTATTTTTGAAGGGTGATTATTAATTAGGCATAATAATTTGAAATTAAAAAAATGAGTCGTATTACCTCTTTGCCATGTACTTAAAGAATGGTATCCAATGAGTTATTTTAAGCTAACAGATTGTTTGATGAGACATCAGGATCATAAGAAAGTGAACAAGTAGAGCCTGCCAGAACAGACAGAATATAAATCGGAAGTAATGTAATATATTGTCGGATATTATATTCAAGAAAACTAATAAATGCCAATGCAATTGCACTTAAGCCTTCTGACACAAAATTCAAAGCATATTTAAGAAAACTAAAAGGGATTCTAAGGATATGTAGTATTTAAAACAAAATTAAATTCAAGATTTTGAATGTGCTTGGGGGAGTGAGTGTGTTAATCGTATGTATGTGTGTATGTTGCATATGTATGTTGTATTTTGGTGTGTGTGTGTGCTTGTATGTATATGTTGTATTTCTGTGTCTCTGTGTGTGTGTGTGTTTGTGATGTGTTTTAGCTAACCTACATGACTGCAAGTCTGAGTTTAATATATTTATTAGATCATTTCACCTGCTTCCCTTGTCCTATGTTCAAAGTCATTAGAACACTTAGCATTTCATTTCTCAATAGGTGTAACCCTCATTCGCTGTGTATGACACTAGGTCAAAGTATTATAGCATTATAAAGTTTCCATCCATTCTCATTTCACTGGAACACTTTTATAGTGCTCTACCCCTCTAACCTCTCATCATTACCTTTAGCCTCATATATTTGCAATAAATGATTTATTCAGGGGCACCAGGCCATCCAGCAATATTCTCCTGATGTAGATTAACAGCTCTTTATTTTCTCACTTGGGTTGACCCCCCTGTGCCTTGTCAACTCTGATTCCATTTCCACAAAATAGGGAAATCATACTTAACACAGCTCAATTAAGTGTCTTTACAATTATTCTCTTAGTACCTCAAAGCACAGAGTTCAAAATGCTGTCTTTCAAATTACCAACTGTCTACAGTAAAGAGAGGACAGTTGAGCATAAATAATTACTACGTTTCACTGAATTTGTATAAAATTGAATTAAACTCTTTCTTCATCTTTTTCCAGGCATCTGCTATTGAGGAAATACTACTTATTTTCTAGAAGAAAATCACAAATAATGTTGGTAGTCAGAATAATTATAAAATTCTTCTTTTTTAGCTTTGTGTATTTCCTATTATTTATTCATTTGATTATGCCATGCCAAACTCTTTTGCCTTGATTTTTATCAAGAGAACATATTTTGATTCATACTACAGAAAAAATCATGTAAATGTGAGTCCTATCTTTCCTTTTTAGAATTTTTTTAAATTTAATACTTTATTTACATTTCAAACATTTTCCCCTTTCCAGGTCTCCCCTTTGTAAACCCCCTACCCCATCCCTACTCCCCCTGCCCCTGTGAGGGTATTCCCCCACCCAAGTAAACACTCCTGTCTTCCCTCCCTGGCATTCCCCTATATTGGGGCAACTAACACTCTCAGACCCAAGGGCTTTTCCTCCCACTGATGATCAACAAGGCCCTCCTTAGCCATATATGTGGCCAGCACCATGGGGCCCTCCATATGCGTTCTTTGGTTGCTGGTCCAGTTTCTGGGAGCACTGGGGAGCCTGACCAGTTGACACTGTTGATTCCTCCCCATGGGGTTATAAACTCCCTCAGTTCCTTCAGTCTCTTCTTCAACTCCATATGAGACCTCACGCTCAGTCCAACAGTTGCTGTGAATTGAATCATGGGTGTTCTGAACTTTTGGACTAATATCCACTTATCAGTGAGTATATACCATGTTTGTTCATTTTTGACTGAGTTACCTCACTCAGGATAATATTTTTCAAGTTCCATCCATTTGACTGCAAATTTCATGAAGTCATTGTTTTTACTAGCAGAGTAGTATTCCATTGTGTAAATGTACCACATTTTCTGTATCCATTCCTCTGTTGAGGGACATCTTGGTTGTTCCCAGCTTCTGGCTATTATAAATATGGCTGCTATGAACATAGTGGAACATGTGCCCTTATTAGACGTTGGAGCATATTTTGGGTATATGCCCAGGAGTGGTATAGCTGGGTCCTCAGGAAGTATTATGTCCAATTTTCTGAGGGTCCGTCAAACTGTTTTCCAAAGTGGTTTTATCAGTTTGCAATCCCACCCGAAATGGAGGAGTGTTCTTTCTCCACATCCTTTCCAGAATCTGCTGTCACCTGAGTTTTTGATCTTAGCTATTCTGACTGGTGTGAGGTCGAATCTAAGTGTTGTTTTGATTTGCATTTCCCTGATGACTAAGAATATTGAACATTTCTTTAGGTGCTTCTCAGCCATTCAACTTTCCTCAGTTGAGAATTCTCAGTTCAGCTCTTTCCCCCATTTTTGAAAGGGTTATTTGGTTCTCTGGAGTCTAACTTCTTGAGTTTTTTTTATACATTGGATATTAGCCCTCTATTGGATGTAGGATTGATAAAGATCTTTTTGAAATATGTTGGTTGCCGTTTTGTCCTATTGACAGTGTCCTTTGCCTTACAGAAGCTTTGCAATTTTATGAGGTCCCATTTGTAGATTCTTGATCTTGGAACATAAGCCATTGGTGTTCTGTTGAGGAACTTTTGCCCTGTGCTCATGTGTTCGAGACTTTTCCCCACTTTCTTTTCTATTAGATTCAGTTTATCTGACTTTATGAAGAGATCCTTGATCCACTTGGACTTGAGCTTTGTATAGGGAGATAGGAATGGATCAATTTGCATTTTTCTATATGTTGACCTCCAGTTGAGCCAGTACCATTTGGTGAAAATGCTGTCTTATTTCCACTGGATGGTTTTTGCTTCTTTGTCAAAGATCAAGTGACCATAACAGTGTGGGTTCATTTCTAGGCCTTCAATTCTATTCCATTTATCTACCTGCCTGTCACTGTACCAATCCCATGTATCACTGTATAACTACTGCTCTGTAGTATAGCTTGAGGTCAGAGATGCTGATTCCTGCAGAATTTCTTTTATTGTTGAGAATAGTTTTTGCTATCCTGGGTTTTTTGTTATTCCAAATGTATTTGAGGATTATTCTTTCTAAGTGTATGAAGAATTTAGTTGGAATTTTGATGGTGATTGCATTGAAACTCTAGATTGCTTTTGGCAAAATGGCCATTTTTACTATATTAATAATGCCAATCCATGAGCATGGGAGGTCTTTCCAACTTCTGAGGTCTTCTTGAATTTCTTTCTTCAGAGACTTGAAGTTCTTGTCATACAGATCTTTCACTTATTTGTTTACAGTCACACCAAGATACTTTATATTGTTTATGACTATTGTGAAGTGTATCGTTTCCCTAATTTCTTTCTTAGCCTGTTAATTCTTCAAGTATAGGAAGGCTACTGATTTGTTTGAGTTAATTTTATATCTGGCCAATTTGCTGAAGTTTTTATCAGCTGTAGTAGTTCTCTGGTGTAGTTTTTTGGGTCACTTAAGTATAAGATATTAGAATGGCTATTCCTGCATGTTTCTTGGGACCATTTGCCTGGAAAATTGTTTTACAGCCCTTTAATCTGAGGTAGTATTTGTCTTTACCACTGAGGTACATTTCCTGTATGCAAATTTTACCCAGCAAAATACTGGGTCCTGTTTATGTGTCCAGTCTGTTAACCTATGTCTTTTTATTGGGGAATTGAGTCCATTGATGTTAAGAGATAGTAAGGAATAGTGATTGTTGCTTCCTGTTATTTTTGACGTTATTATTATGTTTGTGTGGCTATCTTCTTTTGGGTTTGTTGAACGATTACTTTCTTGCTTTTTATAGGGTGTAGTTTCCCTCCTTATGTTGGCATTTTCCATCTATTATCCTTTGTAGGGCTGGGTTTGTAGAAAGATATTGTGTAATTTGGGATTTGTCATGGAATATCTTGGTTTCACCATCTATGGTAATTGAGAATTTTGCTAGGTATAGCAGTCTGGGCTGACACTTGTGTTTTCTTAGGGTTTCTATGAGATCTGTCCAGGATCTTCTAGCTTTCATAGTCTCTGAAGAGAACTCTGGTATAATTCTGATAGGTCTGCCTTTTTATGTTACTTGGCCTTTTTCCCTTACTGCTTTTAATATTCTTTCCTTGTTTTATGGATTTCGTGTTTTGACTATTATGTGATAGGAGAATTTTCTTTTCTGGTCCAATCTATTTGGAGTTCTGTAGGCTTCTTGAATGTTTATGTTCATCTCTTTCTTTGGGTTAGGGAAGTTTTCTTCTATTATTTTGTTGAAGATATATACTGGCCTTTTAATTTGGGAATCTTTGCTCTCTTCTATACCTATTATACTTACGTTTGGTCTTCTCATTGTGTCCTGGATTTCCTGGATGTTTTGGGTTAGGAGCTTTTTGTATTTTGCATTTTCTTTGACTGTTGTGTCAATGTTTTCTATGGTATCTTCTGAACCTGAGATTCTCTTTTCTATCTTTTGTATTCTGTTGGTGATGCTTGCATCTATGACTCCTGATCTCTTTCCATGTGTGTCCATCTCCAGGGTTGTCTCCCTTTGTTATTTCTTTATTGTTTCTGATTCTATTTTTAGATCCTGGATGGTTTTGTTCATTTCCTTTGCCTGTTTGACTGTGTTTTCCTATATTTCCTCTTCAAGGGCTTCTAGCTGTTTACCTGTGTTCTTTTATATTTCTTTAAGGGAGTTATTTATTTCCTTCTTAAAGTTTTTCTACCATCATCATTAGAAGTGATTTAAATCTGAGTCTTCCTTTTCTGGTGTGTTGGGGTATCCAGGGCTTACTGTGTTGGGAGAGCTGGGTTCTGATGATGCCAAGTTGCCTTGGTTTCTGTTCCTTATATTCTTGCCCTTGCCTTTCACCATCTGGTTATCTCTGGTGTTAGCTGGTCTTGCCTTCTCTGACTGTGGCTTGTCCCTCCTGCAAGCCTTTTCATCAGTACTCCTTGGAGACCAGCTTTCTCTGAGAGGAATTTGGGTTTGGAGAGCTGTGGTACAGGGTCAGCTCTGGGGTACAGACAGAAACCAGAAGGATCCTGTCCCCATCTGTTTCTTGGTTCCTGTGTCCTGATGGCTCTGCAATGGTCTCTTTTGATTGAGGAATTTGAACAGAAGTGGTGGTCTTCCTGTGCTCAAAAGTATGTCAGCACTCCTGGGAGACCAGCTCTCTCCTAAAACTGAGTATGGAGCCCTGTGTTACAGAATCAGCTCCCTGGCCTCAGAAGGAAACCAGAAGGCCACTCCTCAGTTCCTGTTTCCTGAGGGTTCTGGAAGGGTCTCTCAGAGCAGAGGTGCTGACTTTACCCTTGATCATAGGCTTGTCCACACTCCTGGGAGAGTAGCTCTTTCCCTGCGCTATTTGGGTATGGAGCTGCATGGAACAGACCACAGGCATAAACCAGAACGCTCCTGAACCAGGCTGTTTCTCTATTGCAGTGTCCTACAGATTCTGGGCGGGTCCAGGTGAGCAGTGGCACCTATCTTACCTCCACTCACTGGATTGTCCACATTCCCTGCATCAATTATCAAATTCTTATGACTCAAAAATATTTTGGTCGTATTAACAGTGTTGCCATAGTTTCAAATACAACCAAACCTCTTACAATATTTCTCTAGTGCATTTCTTAAACTCCTGTATAGTTATTTATTTGATGTACACTTATATAATTGACATATTTTAAAAGTTTAATGTCCAATCTCTACCAACCATATACATATGACAATTTCCATGGGTCTGGGACACTTATATTTTGTTTGCTTGTTTAATCATTATATATATATATATATATATATATATATATATATATATATAATGTATGTATTTATTTCCTTATTAGAGATAGCATTTCACATTGTAGACAAGGCTAGTGGCAAACACAGTAATCCCTACCTCCCCCCATTCTAAGTGTTGGCGTTACAAAAGTGCAGCACCACATCTAACACTGCTAAATATAGTTTAAACTGTACAGCATTTCACAAACAGTAGGTGCTAAATAAAATGTCTAAGGTAATTCAGTTTTTTGTTTTGTTTACTAAATTAATTCTTAATGATCACATAAAAATTATTAGTGGCAGTCTGAAAAAGCCATTACTTTATGTTACATCAAATTGAAAACATTTTGGTCACAAACTTGAAAGACACAAATCCAAATTTTTATGCATAATTCAAAATATTCATTTTTGCCAATGTGGACACTTCTGTCCACATAAATAAAAGAACTTTAGGAGTTTCAAAATAATTCTGACTCTGAAATTGATTTGAAAGAAAAAAAAAAAACACTAGAGTCATGTACTTGCTGGTTTTATGTCAACTTGACACAGGCTGGAGTTATCACAGAGAAAGGAGTTTCAGTTGAGAAAATGCCTCCATAAGATCCAGCTGTAAGGCATTTTCTCAATTAGTGATCAAGGGGGGAGGACCCGTTGTGGGTGCTACCATCTGCCGGCCAGTAGTCTTGGGTCTTATAAGAAAGCAGGCTGGAGAGGCAAGCCAGTAAGAAACATTCCTTCATGGTCTCTGCATCAGCACCTGCTTCCTGACCTGCTTGAGTTCCAGTCCTGACTTCCTTTAGTGATGAACAGCAGCATGGAAGTGTAAGCTCAATAAACCCTTTTCTCACCATCTTGCTTCTTGGTCATGATGTTTGTGCAGGAATAGAAACCGTGACTAAGACAAGTCAACTCAAGGTTATTAAAAACATAGTTTAATGTTGAACTATTTTTGTGCAAAAACTTACTAAATATATATTTACAAGGCAATAAGGGAAATCTATTTGGATACTAAGAAGGCATAGGCGCTATGCTGAGCTGTGCTTGTAGAAGAGGCATTTCTATACTAAAGGTCATGTAAGCAACACAAATTAAACTCAATCTGTCACAAAACATAATGAAAGGATGAAAATAGGAAGGTCCCTGAAGGAAGAAGTGCTTCAAAAAATGATGGAGACACAGGTTATTAAGGGATGGACATATTGAAAATGACTGGTTACATGGAAATTTTTCTCGAAACATACACACACACACACACACACAGAGAAACCAGAAATGTCAAGAGTTGGGGAAAGCCCTCCTCTACAGTAGTCAGAGATTCTATAAAATACCTTGGTGTGACTCTAACCAAGCAAGTGAAAATCTGTATGACAAGAACTTCAAGTCCCTGAACAAAGAAATGGAAAAAGATCTCAGAAGATGGAAAAATCTCCCATGCTCCTGAATTGGCAGGATTAATAAAGTAAAAATGGCCACCCTGATGAAAGCTATCTAAAATTCAATGAAATATCCATTAAAATTACATCAGTTCTTCAGAGAGTTAGAGCAATTTGCAAATTCATTTGGAATAACCAAAAACGCAGGATAGGAAAACTTTTCTCAACAATAAAAGAACTTCTGAGGGAATCACCACCCCTAATGTCAATCTGTATTACACAGCAATAGTGATGAAAACTACAAGGTATTGATACAGAGACAGGCAGGTGGATGGATGGAATAGAAATATAGACCCAGAATTGAACCCACACAGCTATGATCACTTGATCTTTGACAAATCATCCAGTAGAAAAATGATAGCATTTTCAACAAATGATGCTAGTTCAACTGGAGGTCAACATGTAGAAGAATGCAAATTGATCCATTCCTATCTCTCTGTACAAAGCTCAAGTCCAAGTGGATAAAGGACCTCCTCATAAAGCCAGATACACTGAATCTAACAGAAGAGAAAGTGGGGAAAAGTCTCGAACACATGGGCACAGGGAAAAGTTCCTGAACAGAACACCAATGGCTTGTGCTCTAAGATCAAGTATCTACAAATGAGACGTCATTAAATTGCAACACTTCTTTTAGGCAAAAGACACTGTCACTCGGACAAAACAGCAAACAACAGATTGGAAAATGATCCTTACCAATCCTACGTCTGATAGAGGGTTAATATCCAATATATACAAAGAACTCAAGAAGTTAGACTCCAGAGAACCAAATAATCCTATCAAAAAATGGGGAACAGAGCTAAACAAAGGGAACTCAAATGGCTAAGATAAAAACCGCAGGTGACAGCAGATGCTGGCAAGGATGTGTTGAAAGAGGATCACTCCTCCATTGCTGGTGGGATTTGGGATTTTAAGCTGGTACAACCACTCTGTAAATCAGTTTGGTGGACCCTCAGAAAATTGACATAATACTACCTGAGAACCCAGCTATACCACTCCTGGGCATATACCCAGAAGATGCTCCAACATGTAATAAGAACACATGCTACACTATGTTCATAGCAGCCACATTTATAATAGCCAGAAACTGGAAACATCCCAGTTGTCTTTCAACAGAAGAATGGATACACACAGACCTTTAAAATATCACAAAGAATAGATGAAGACAACTCCATGATTCAGTTAGGATCTTGATGCAGTAAGAATATCTTCAATATTCTTCTGTTTGCATTAAAAATTTGAACTCCAATAAAGCCTAGAGAAATTTATGCTTGAAACCTACACTGAGAATAAAATCTACCTTATGTGTAAATAATTACACTTTATTTAGCTTCCCTCCTCTTACCATATTTACGCGTTTAAGGAGAAAAACCTCACAAACTTTCTACATCAAATAGTTTGCATTCTTTCTAATACTTTGCACAGATGTGTCTCCACAATAATTGTAGAAGACACCCCATGACAAATCATAAGAGATGGAGAAAACAAGCTGTTTCTGATCTAACTGTAAAGCACATTTATATTTTGTTTAGATATATTAATTATAGGGCCTAGCTGTGGTGGCTCTTAGGAGTCAGAGGCAGACAGATCTCTGATCAGGAGGTGTACTGGCCTGTTTTGTGTCAACTTGACACAAGCTGGAGTTATCACAGAGAAAGGAGTTTCCATTGAGAAAATGCCTCCATGAGATCCAGGTATAAGCCATTTTCTCAATTAGTGATCAAGGGGGGAGGGCCCCTTGAGGATGCTCCCTGGGCTGGTCATCGTGGGCTCTATAAGAAAGCCAGCAGAGCAAGCCAGGAGAAGAAAGCCAATAAGGAACATCTTTCATGGTCTCTGCATCAGCTCCTTTTTCCTGACCTGCTTGAGTTCCAGTCTTGACTTCCTTTGGTCATGAACAGCAGCATGGAAGTGTAAGCTGAATAAACTCTTTCCTCCCCAACTTGCATCTTGGTCATGATGTTTGTGCAGGAATAGAAACCCTGACTAAGACAGGAGGGCAGCCTGGTCTACAGAATTCCATGACAGGAAGGGCTGCATGGAGAAACCGTATCTTGAAAAAACACATAACAACAACAAAATGATATGTTTATATAGATTTTAAGCACTAGTATCAAGGGAAAAAAAAAAACACTGGAGGGAGAGGGATAAGTAAGACAGAACCTACTTACAGAGGTTACAGAATGTTACATGGGATAACATTTGTAAAGGAGTGTCATACATCAGTGAAACTGTTCACCTTGTTTCTTGGAAGTACACAAAGATGTGATTTCTTATGCAAGCATCCTTTAATTATCCTTCTTATCGAAGTAAAAAAATGCTAGACAGAAATCAATTTAAGAAAAAAATACTCATTTTGAAACATTTTTTAGGAATAAAAGGCATCATTGTAAGGATGGCATGTTGCCTGGAATGCGTTATCTCTCTCTTTTGAGTAGATCTGGAAGTAGAAAAAGGCACAAAAAGAGGGATTATAAACCACAAGACAGCGTTCCCCACACTCCTGGCAGTGACCTGCTCTCTCTAAAAATCAGCCTCACCTCTCAGTTTCCTTAATTTTCCAAGCAGTTCTTTAATATTGGGAAACAAATATTCAAACACTTGAGCCTTTGTGAAACAAACAAACAAACAAATGAGCAAAATGAAAACCAAGCAAACCAGAACAAAACTAAACAAAAAATTACTTTCAAAACATAACAGAAGTTTTTCCTGGTTTCTCAAGTTTGGAATATGTTCGAATTCTCTGATTGTCTGTTTATTTCCCTAGATCTAAGAACTGATTTTAAAAAGTAAATGCTGTCTTGTTAACCACCTTATCCAAGTCACTTAGTAAGTAACTTAAATACATTATAAAATTTGGAAAGGAAGCTTTTAGAGTGAATGGCACTGAGTAAGCTCCCCAGGAGGACAGAATATATACTATACAGGTGTTGATCAACTACTGTATTCGTCAGTTCCAGTAGCTGCTATTAAACATTACCATGGTTGTGGTCACTTAAAACAATGAGATTCATTATCTAACCTACCAAGGGTTTGAAACATGAGATGGCTTTCATTGGATTAACCTCAGCACCCTGGTAGCAGATGATATACCACAGAGGATAAGCTTGAATATTTCAGATTTAAGAGCATATCTAGCTCCTTTCATTCTGGGACTATTTTCATCTTTATTCTCAGAACATATTCCTCTGACTAATCAGTTGTTCTCCCCCACATTTAGAAACCCTTGTGATGCCTAAGTATCATCCTGAAAATCCAGGACAAACAACTTTTCTGTATCCAAGACAATAGCTGCCACCATAGGTGGAGTTGTTTGCCTCAAATTCTTGTATTGAATATCTAAGCCTCCATTACTTGATTGCATTGCATATTAATGTAAATGGCAAATTAACATTTGAAAATGTTTAAACATTTGCCCAATTTCAGTAAGTCCACTACCCTTGTGAGAAGAAAAATTGCCTCTGGAGATGACTATGCACAAGCCTGGAATAAAAATTTCCTTTGGGAATAAAAATAGGTTTTAGTATACCACCTACCTATGGTATCCTGTCATTGCAACTCAAGCAGAGAACTACAGCATCCTACATTGCTTTCTTGGGTGAACTAAGGCATGCCCCACCTCCTTGCCCTCCAGCTTCAGAATTCAGGATGTGGACCTCATTGAGAGTTTGATATTCTGGTATTTTAGTAGATTCTGAATAAAGCAGACACATTTCCTCTTCATTTCAATGATAATTTCATATACTGTTTTTTCAAACTCCTTTACCATGATGCAGATCTGTGAACATCATTATGTCATTATTTCAATGATGCACTGTTGATCCTATGGGGTTGTGCTATATTTCTGTATACTTTCAGGTTCTTAGCTGACTAGAAATCACAATACAGGGCCCTCAACACAAAAATTTACCCCTTCCTCTGCAGTATCTTTTCATCTTTCCCAAATATTGCATGACCCCCCCCCCCAAAAAAAATCTACAAATGCACTCGCTATTGATCAGTTTCTGGTGAGAGGGAACCTTAATGAACTGAAAACTTAAAAATCTAATCAATATATATTAGGATAGTAACCTTAGGAAGATCAATGAACTATGAGCCCTTTATAAAGAAGTACAAGCCCTCCCCACGAGTGCAGTGCTAACTTAGTGGTCTAGTCACTTTACATCAAGAAAGATAGATACTTTCCAGGCTACTGAGTTCACACCCTCTGTAGCCTTTGAACAGGTATTGCAGCAGGCTCATTCTCCTCTTTAGTGACATTATTCCTTTACTCTGAACAGTTATTTATAAGAATATTTTGCTGTAGTTCTTATCTGTTCCTATTATACCCATTAGCAACTGTCTTTATGGATTTAATTTTAAAGTACAAATTCCTTGATGACTGATATGAGATAGATCTTACTATGATCTATATTAAGACTACGTAATTTTGCGACAGTCACAGAGTTAGCTAGTTCTGTCATAAGCAGGCATTCTAACTTTCAGGGCAGTGATCATTTTTGGTTTTGGTTTTGGTTTTTCTGAAATTCTGCTGTATTATCTCAGTTTTACATCCATTTATTCATAAACCTAACTATGCTTAAATTTATTTATCTATATATCTCTATCTGTAGATATATATGACTCGATACTTTATACTTAGATAAACTGATGTTCCGTTTCAAGTCTGTACTGTACCTTTCCTTTTGTCTTTCCTTGTGCTTACTATAGGAAACTTTCCATGCTTAAGAAAATGCCTATAGAATTAATGTCTTATTTGGATGGAGAAGTTTTCAATTAAAATATAATAAAATATTCAGAAGTAGCCTGTAATTTTCCTGAGTTAGCAAATTGTGAAGGATCATTTTAGTATGCTTTTTCTTTTATTGACTATCTAATCTCTCCCCTGTTTAAATTCCGGTTGTAACAATTAGCTGAAATAATTGTCTCTGTACCATTCACACCACACAATGAGATATTTTTCAACTTTTATTTTGAAATATACCTCCACTGTGGCTCATATATTAACATAATGGATTTTGCTTAGGTTAAACTAGATGCTTTTGTCCCAAAAAGGATAAAACACTTTCCACATAAAATAAAGCTGGAAAATAGAAAAATGTGCCAACATATTCTTAAACATGGTGTTTGCACAAATGTTTCTGCAAATGTAATAGCTCATTGTTGTGGCATCCATAAGAATAGCTGTGTAAGTAATTTTTAAAATTCTACAAATTTAAGATTGTCTATATCCATAATCTAAATATATTCAAAACTATTTTGCTTCTTTCTCTCTACACTTAACACTTAGAGAATGAAAACTATGTTGCTATAAAATCTGTGTGGGAATGATTAAGCTTAGAATGTCTAGGGCATTGTAATCAATTTGATGTTAAAACTTGATATTATTATTTCCCTGTCTTAATACACTCTATCTTCAATTAGAAAATAACTTTGAGTTTAAATTTAAAATAAATATATTACTTTAGAAATACTTTATTTTCTAAACATTAACTTAATGAGTTACTTGATGCCTTTATAACTTCAATATAGTAAGTAAAAGAACAGTAAATAATTTGGCTATAATTGCATTTATATCTTCCAAAATTTTTTCAATATTGAAAAATCAGACCCCAAGACCTGTAATATTATATTCAACTGTTCTAGGATAGGAGAATATCATTAATTTCCATAAATTTGATTTTATATATCTAGATGACATAAGATGATAAAAATTATATATGTACTATGTCTTAAAATTAAAGACTGAGTAAATCCATGATGACTGACATAATAGCAGGTTTTATTAGTGAAAGTTTTAATGAAAATACAAAGAATCAATTCTCTTCTATTACAACATATATAAAGCAAAATTGTCTATACTCCCCTCATACTGAGAGTTGATATATGTCTTTTTGATAATATAAATATTAACTGTATAACCATTTATGTAAATGTATTAGATTTATTTGTAAAATCAAGTGAAAACAAATAAATTTTATCTCAATATTTATTTACTCTATAAAGATAAAATAGATTAAAAAGCTAAAAGGTTTTTAAATTTAGTTTATTTTAGCTGTCTTAAAATTAGCCACAACCATATTTGGAGTAAATTTGTGTTGAATTATAAAAATAACCATATAATATTATTACATAATATTATGCAAATTCATTAACTAGAGATCAATTTAAAATAATTACATATAACAGCAAGAATAGTTTATTTTCTATGCTGTTAATATTTTAAAAATGCCCCTATATTTGTGTTAATATACCTGATTAGATACTATTTATTAGTGAACTATTTCTTCTATTGTTATAAACACCTTATTTTTGTTTCTCATTTTTTTGTTGTTGTTTTGTTTTGTTTTTAACCATCTTTGCATCTTTGACTGAGAGTCAGGGATTAATCCCACAAGAGGCACTTCTGTGTTGAGTTCTAGTAAGTAGGTATTCCTCAACAGTTGCACAAACACTTTTGCTGTGGCTGTTTTGCATCCTTCCCATGACAGAATTTCCTAACTTAATTCCATTTTTTCTCCAATCTCTAAGAAACATCCATTCTCATGGTCTAATGAATTACCTCTATCTCATGTTTGTTATATTTTTATTACTGTAATAAATAATTAAGGAAACACAATTATAATAAACAACTTTTACTTGATTCACATTACCAAAGGTTTCATTCAATAATCATATGGTCCAGTTGCTTTCATGACTTTTTCAAGACTGCCTCTCAGGACAGGAGCATCTTAGAGCAGAAATTTGTTCACTTTCTATAAGGAGGCTGCAGTTCTTACCACAGAAGTTGGATGCAAAGTAAGGAACTAGGACAGAGGAAAGGACCACACTAGAAAGGGAGGAAAGAGAGTTATGGATAGACAAGGGCAAAGGAGTGGAACAGGAAGAAAAACTGCAGAAGAGAGCAGAAAATTGTGCATATATATAACTAAACCACCAACCAAAGAGTACACATGGCTCCAGGTGCATATGTAGCAGAGGATGGCATTGTCAGGCATCAAGAGGAGAGTCCCTTGGTCCTGTGAAGGCTCAATTTGCCCATGTAGGAGAATGCCAGGGTGGTAAAGTGAAAGTGGTTGGATGGGAGGGGGAGCACCCTCATAGAAGCAGGGGGAAGGGAATGGAATAGGGGCTCCTAGGAGGGAAACCTGGAAAGGGGATAACATTGGAAATGTAAATACATAAAATTAAAAAAGAGACAAAAACTACAACAAAGAAGAAGAAGACGGAGGAGGAGGAGGAGGAGGAGGAGGAGGAGGAGGAGAAGAAGAAGAAGAAGAAGAAGAAGAAGAAGAAGAAGAAGAAGAAGAAGAAGAAGAAGAAGAAGTCTATATAAAATCCTCAAACAACAAGGGATCAAAAATCCCAACTAGAAATCTCTTGCCACCAAATGAAACCTCCAGTTCAGGGAATAAGTTACATCTACTTTAGTTGTTAGACAAAATGTCCCATGAAACCCTCTAAACAACCCAGCCTATTGCTAAGTATAGTGGTTGCTCTCCCAGAAGTGTTACTAGGGCATTATTTCTTTAGGCAACAACTACATACTAACTCAGCGAACACAGAGAAATCCAGCTTGCCTACCTAGAGGCTTCATACTTACTGACTACTGTCCATAGTCCTTGAAGATATTATGCATGCTTCCAAAGGGAAAAAAAACCATAAACCTCAACATAAAGCAGCTACAAATTCTTCTATCTACAATGATGACCTGCCTGCTAGATACACAATGTAATAGTGGGCAAAGGTGCTGTGGGGGTAACTAACCACTATCTGATTGGACCTAAGGACCATGCTTCTATGTCCAGCATGGCTGCATAAGGAGAGGTGTGGCACAGCCTCTGTCCCTAGAACATTGTCAGACCTTTGATCCCCACAATCCCTATATGTGCTGATAACTGTTGTTGGACTGAAACTGATCTGCTCTCTCTTTTATTTACTTTCAATCTCTCTTTTGGGGAAATATACTCCCCATATTACCCAGAGCTAATAAGTTCATAATAAATGAAACAGATGTGGTTCTCAGAAATGAGGAATTGAGGTGGTCATGAGGCTATGGAGGATGAGGGACAGGCCTTCTGCATGGTCTTTAGGGCCATGTGAAAGGATCTAAACAACATAACCACAAAGGTCACAAAGGCAACAAAAGCCTACATGGTCCTTTGTAGAAAGAGTTCATTGCTACACTTGGCCTTGAATTTGAAGTATGAGGAGGTACATGTTCCCTGTGGTCCAATGACTGCTGCACTAATTAGCCAGGGTGAACTTGGGGACATCAAGGATAGAGAGTTAAAATAGTTAAAGAAAAGGTATGGATAGGAAAAGAAAGACTCTATAGAAAACACGCAAAGGACTGATGGATTTACCTTATAGGAGAAAAGTTTGCGTATGATCTAGAAATAAATAGCATTAGAAGGAGAATATGAGGGCATGCACGGAAATGCTAGGACAAGGAAATAAAGATTAGAGAATTAAAAGATAACGTATAACCATATAAAAATTTAGTACTTTGTTCTAGCTACTTGAAGTATTGGAGATGATAATGTCTGGAAAGATATTAGAGAGAGCTAACTGCTTTATGTGCATAAAGTTTAAAACTTTGTAAGGATTTATTTTAATTGTAGTCATCTGTCATCTTTCTGTTCTTACATGAAAGCACTTACTAAAGACTGCTCTCTATTGTACTAGAAAACCACAAGAGCTGAGGAGAGCTACCCATGAAGAACAGGCAGTGTAAAAGCCTATAAAGAAATGTGCCTTTGCTTTGTGTTTAGTTTCTGCTCTAAGGAAGCAGGGGTTGGAATTAATGACCTGGATTCATAGAATTTATGTAAATTTAAGGATTTCTAAATTAATGATTAACAATGATCAAAGCCTCAATGATATAACTGTAGATAATAAAAGATAAGTTTCAGGCACTCTGGTTAGGAAGGAAAAAGAATGAGGAAATAGGATAAAGAGTGAGAAAGTAGAAGTAAAAAGAATGGAAAGCAAGAGGGCCAAAAAGGGAGAAGGGGGAAGACAAAAAGAATGAGAGAAGAGAAGGCTGAAGAACAAGAAGGGAGAAAATAAAAGAATGAGAAGGAAGAAAGGAGAAGAAGGAAGAATGATGAGAGCATCCTTGGGTAATGAGAGAGCACTTGAACTGAGAGCTTGCATCCACCAGACTCTGAGTCATTATTGAATTATTCCCTTCTTTCTCAGGACTCTCCCTACGATGAGGCTGGACCTTGGCACCACACCATGAGATTAAATCTTTGCCTGCCACAGCTTAGATAGATCACCATGTACCTGAGACTATATAAGCTGTAGGCTTAGGGGAAAACCAAATACTAATGTTCTGCTAAAGGAATGTAGCAATGAAAAGATGCCTAATAACAATCAGGCACACTCAAAAATCAGTGCCTTGATACGATATCATCAGAGCCACCTCCTGCAGTAGGTGGGAATAAAGAATAAAAACAGAGACCCACAGCTGGGTAATATGAAGAGTCTGAGAGTTTAGAACCCTCAGCCCTAAATGAGATGTCCATCTAACTGCTCCCTTCGTGGCTCAGGGAAGAAGCTGGAAGAGTATAAGAGCTTGGGGGCGAGGATGGAGGACATGGAGAAAATAAAGCCTTTTAAACATGGTAATAGGAAAACTCATAAGAACTCACAGAGTCTCTGGCAGCAAGGAGAGGTCCAGCACAGGTCTAACCCAGAAGAGATCCCAATGCTGAGAAGAACAAGTAGCCACGAACCCCCAACCCTCAACCTGAAGCTGTCTTCAAATGATTTACTGCTTACAAAATAAAAATTAGTTTTCTTCAAAGGAAGGATATACAAACCATACTTAAGGACGGAACCTATAGTCAGCATAGATGGTCAACACAAAATGAACTCAATGTTCTTTCAGGGTTTTGTTGTGCTGTTTTTCTTCTTTTCTTTTTTCTTTCTTTCTTTCTTTCTTTCTTTCTTTTTTTTTTGATTTATAATGCTTTGTCTCAGTATTTTCTTTTCTTTCTATTTAACTTTACAGGTCTTTCACTTTTTATTCTGTTTTCTAGTTTTGGATTTTATGGTATTTTTATTTCTGAGAATGAGTCTCAGCATCTATATGTGTTTCTTGCTTACCCCCACCCCTTTTGGCTCTTTATTTTCTCTAAGATTGTTTATGAAAAGGGGGAGAATAAGAGGGGAGTTATGAGTGGGAATTGCAGTCAGAATATACTCCCTAAAATCTATTTTCAATAAACATAAATATGGAGAATAGAGGCAGGAGATGGGTCCATATTCACATTCAAGGTTACATTTATAATGACTAAAAAGTCCCTGCAAGAACACACATTTTTAATTTCCCTAAAAAATCCAATGGTGCCATGCATGAGGCCAATTCTTTAACACAAATGCTATTGCAGAACCTCACAGAGCCACAGTATACAGCTAAGTTTAATTTCTTTTGTTTTACTATGTTCATATCCTAAATAATCTAATGATTTACTTGAGTCACAGTTTTCCAACTTCATATAACTTTACATACCCCTAATGCCATTACATACAGCATGTGTATTAGCTATCTATTAAAATATGAGGCATAAGTTACCTAAGAGCAAAGAGCACCATTTATTTAAGTTTTTCCTGCCTTTCTTTCTAAAGGAATAGTACACACCCCCATGACCTATAACCCAGGTGATCAGTTATTCTCCATGGTTAGGTTAAGTCCTTATAAGTATATAGAAACCTCAATGCTTTGCTTCCCTTCCTATGTAGGTCTGCAATAGAGAAGGCAGCCTAAGAGACATCTATAACATGTTCTTACAATTTGTCTTATTTTAGTTTTTGTTTGTTGTTTTGTTTTGTTTTTAAATAATTTCTTTTCCTATAGTTCTCTTATTATTGATTCTCTCTATAGATATGATGGATTTTCAGTATCTTCAGAAAATAGCTGATTTTTCTGGATTTTTTTAAAAATATCAATTCCTTTCAAAGTTTATACTGATAAGAAATTATAATAAAACAACTGATTTTGTACTTTCAGAGTAAATACATGTGTCTCTTATTCTCCATTAGTAAAAGGAGACTTTTACTAATGGAGAATAGCTCCAGACATTCCAATAGTCCCATTTGTTCAGAGTTCACATCTAGTAACACGTATTATTTACTTTATGATAAGATGTTCAGCAACTTTTTGCTATTACAACTTCTAGAAATAATACTGCTTTGGTTGGACATAAATCAACTTGACACAAGCTAGAGTCATTTGAAAAAAAATCTCAATTTAAAAATTAACTCCATAATATTGACATGATGGGGCATTTTCTTGATCTGTCTTTGATGTGAAGGGGAGCATTGTGGGTGATGTCACCCATGGGCTAGTTCTGAATTATAGTAAAGGCAGTCTGAGCAAGTAAGTATTAGCAGGTCAAAAGGTCGCATTACTACAAGGCTTTTGCTTTAGTTCTTGCCTCTAGGTTTCTTTGTTGTTGTCCTGACTTTCTTTGATGATGGAATATAATATGGAGCTATAAACAGAAACAAACTTCTTCCTTCCCAAATTGTTTCTGGTCATTGTCTTTATCACATCAGTAGAAATTAACTAAAGCAGATTGCCTATAAGCTGGATTGATTACATATGTCAATAATCTTCCAGAAACCTCAACTGCTTAAAATTAAATAAAATTATCAATTTGTTTTAAGTAACAATAATTGATAAATTATCTATTATTTGCTGTTGAAATATTTAATTTCAACAAGGAGTTTCTACCTCAACTTTGACCATTTAGTTTCTGGATAAAAGATACACACAACCTTTATATTTATAATAAGCCTTATTAATAATTAGCAAAAGAGCCGAACAGATATCTATCCTCTATGCGCTTATTCACATTTCCCAGTCAATTGCATTATATAATTTGCTATGCTCTGTCTGGGTTGCTCTTATATCCAACTAGCCAACCCACATGCCATTATTTTAAGATTCTTACCCCATAATAAACTTCTCCTCTATTCATCTTTTCTCTCCCCTCGTGACTCTTCTCTGATCCATCAAGTTCCAGAAATCTAAACCCAGCCTATATCTCTTCTGTCTATCTAATGGCTGTCAGCATTTTTATTCACCAATAAGGGATAACTTGGAGGATAAGGTCACATAGCATTACCTGGTCTATGCGTGGTCTCTGGGAGTAACCAATATTTAGCATACCAAAAGACCAAAGCTCAAAAATTATTAAATCAATATTCATAGAAATTAAATATATTTTTGTGAACTTTAAAACCGGAAAAATGTTAGATTTTATTACTTCCCTAACATCTAGTTTCATAGGAAACTGCCAGATTCTCATATCTATAACCACATACAGTGATTATCAATATGCTGTTTTGGACTACAATATGTGAAAAAATCTATGACACAGATAGGTGGTTGAGAAAGGAAGTAAAAGTTTATTAGATCTTTATATTATTTATGCTTATATTTCTTTGATATTGTACCAGATTTCAGTAACTGGTAGATACCTTGTGGAGTCTGATTAATTTTCTTTCTAGGAATTGGAAATTTTTGCTGTGTATAAACACAAATTAATATGTTTGATTAATTTCAAGATATTAAGCAACTGAATTTTAAGGTTCTTTCACATTATAATTCTTTGTAAATTACTTAAAATATTTTGGATAATTTAGCCACATAAATAAATAGAAAGATTTTAGTATGGATAACATGCCAAGTTTAGTATAATAAATAGGTGTTATCCTAACTTTAATTGTAATTGATAAACATCAGTTATCATGGAAAATATTGTTAGATTTTTCTTAAATTGGCAGACTTGCTTATGTATATTCCAAGAAAATCAGCTAACAATTCCAGTCCAGAAATTACCATGGTTTGTTTATCATTTTTTTTTCAAAATAAAAATGTGATTTCACAACAAATGCTATTTATGGTCTTTAAAAAAGTGCTTGAAAGAAAATGATTTTTTTTAAATGAGAATATATTTACATATACAACAAATTTTCTATTTGTGCATCTCATTTTATTATATTCCTCTTAATATTTAAAATTGAAAAAAACTAATTATGGTTTCTGAAAGTGAACCTGGAGCATTGAGTCTAGACTAGTTAGACAAGCATTAGTACAACCATGAGGCGTCCACACTAGACAGCATGGCTCTGAGGTCAGAAGAGACAGTGCATGCAGAATTGATTTATACAGTCTCATACTCTAAAAGCCTGGTCCAAACATTTTGTCATAATGGATACATTAAAGAGGAGAGGCAGGAGTGAATATGGAAGAGGAAAAGGGTAGGGCAAAAGTCACATTAATGATGTATTCTTGTGGGTTTTTAAACAATGTATTCATGTTTGTTTTGTTTTGTTTTGTTATTTTTGCTTGTTTGTTTTCATGTTGCCTGTTATTATTTTTGGACACTTAAATACATTATCTAATTTAAGTCTTTCTTTATGATTCTGTAGAAGAATGTGTTGTGGTTTTGTTTGTTTACTTGTGTTTTGTTTGTTTATTTTTGAGACTGTATTTTAATTACAAAATTTCTCCTTTCCCTTTTATCCTCAACATTCCTACCGTATGCTTTTCCTTGCTCTCTTTCAAGTTCATGGCCTCTTTTCATCTATAGTTGTTATTGCATAAACATAAATACTTGTATGTACACATAACATATATATTCTTAAATAGAACCTGTTATATCCATAGAATGTTACTTGTATGTATGTTTTCAGAGTTGATTGTTCAGCACTGGAAAACCACCTCTGTTCCTCCCAGCTTTACTCAGTTCCTTGTAGTTTTCTGTGCAGAACTGATGTTTCATTGTCTTTTCCTCATATACAGTTTGGCATGTTTCTTAGCATTATCCTTGTTCAACTCATGTTGGGCCTGGTTAAGTTTTATGGGCATAGCCTCCAATGTTTCTAGAAGACAGAATATGAGGGCAATGTTTCTGATTCTCCATCCTCTCTTCCACACCACTGGATTCATTTGTGTTGCCCTTTTTCTTGTGCTTGATGTAGGTAAAGAGATAAGTGCTTTAATGAGCACCATACCCACCTCATTCCATTCTCATCAATTGATGCTAGCCTCTTAAGGCAGATTTGCATTAAAGGATCAAATTTGTTCTAAACACCCGAGGATAAAGGAAGGATACTCAGAAACCTTCAGGAGGCATATGTCCACGGGCTTATTCTCATCATTCCAACAAATCACTTCTTTTGACATATACCTGCTTGGAAAGCTATTTCAAATGGCTATGTCCTCACTATCGATAAGTTAATTATACATTTTGAGGACACTAATGAGCTGTTGAAATGTATCCCATGTAACATGTCAACATAGCAAAGCAAATCCTTTAACTTTTCTCCTTTCTGTTAAAAAAAGGGAGCAAAATGCCAAGAAATAATTTGTATTTTACCATCTATGGAGTTGGGTACTCAGGGCTTAACTGTTTTATGAATATGTATAAAATTGATTCATACACACACACACACACACACACACACACACAAACACAGGCTTGTGGTTTAATGGTGTGTGTGTAAATTGGTTGGAATGTTGTCTCCAAGTAACTTCTGAATCTCACAGGCAACAGTGATAGTACATGCTAGTCCTAAGAGGTGCCTTAGCAGTAGAAAATACCTACTATCTCCCATCTTCCTTCTACCTTCACTCCTGCCTCTCCTTATTCTTTACCTTGCTCTTTTCTATTTTGTTTGCAACCATGAAGTCTGTATGGACTCGGAAACATTAAGAGCTCCTGGAGTAACACAATTTACATTGAAAAGCAGTTTGCATATTCATATTTTAATATTTTCTCACTTATTGATTGAGGACTCCATTGAAAGCAAAAGAATCTCCCAAATAAAGTCTTTTAAGTTGATGATTGACAAGAAAAGCATGATAATCACTAAAGGTATGGAAATTTGAAAAGGTTCGAGAGCATTGTTTTATATCTCTCTTTTGAAATTGTTTTTTTTTTTTTTAATTCTTGCATGTTTCTTTCTTTTTCTTATTTCTCATTTCAACATCTGAAATGAGATTGAGTGTGAGTTTGGTTAAACTAAAGTCTTCAGAATATGTATGTATGACATTTAAATTTCCTCTTGAATTTATATTCAATTTATATTAAATTTATAAGTCAAGTTTATCTAAAACAGCTGTTGGATAATCACAGCATGTGACAACATTCTAAGGTTGGGGATATTATTATAAATGCTCCATGATAATCATTTGTTTCACAATTTGTTACTGCACCTAAATAATGTGCAAAATATTTCCTAGTTCTATTGTAGTTTTAAGCTTCAGAGTAAATTCATAATGGAGGTAAAGGCTAGAAAATGTTCATAAAGTTCAATCTTGTTTAATGAAGCTTCAGCTATAGCAGCTAGAGAGGTAATTCAGTGGTAGTGTTTTATTTTTAGAAACAAAGCAAGCACGGGTTCTAATACAAAATCGTCAGTGAGAAGGTATTAATTCATGCTTCTATCCTGCTTTTATTTTCCATCACAATAACGATTAGTTACTGTTATTCATTCAGCAAACATTGTGTTCATTTAGACTTAGATGAGAACAAGACAAAAAGTGATGAATACAACAAAATAAAAGTATATCCTAGCACCATGAGAATTATAGAAAATATGCTTGTGCGTGTTTATAATTAAATTTTATTATTAATAATCAGGCATCACTGTAATAGATATTAAAGAAATTAGAAGATATAGGACTTAGGACTGGAACTCAGGGATCTGACAGGAATAATTTAAACTGGAGTCCATAAATATGCCATCTTAAAAGTAACATTTTTCAGAGTCTTAAAATTTGAGGAAAAATCCAATAGACTTCCAATACGTGCAAGAGGATTCCAGAAAAAAACATCTTGAAATTCAAAGGGACCCACAAAATACCACTTTTACTTCTTTCCAGAGACAGACAGGCGTCCTCCCTCAGGCTGAGAAGAGTACAGTAGGAAAATGTCATCAGCATGGGAGTCTTGCATCATCAGCTGGGTCAGCAAAAGGGTGAAGAAGCTCCAAGTGTGATACAATATATAATATTCATTCCTTTATTGGCTTTCTTTAAGCACAGTCTAAATATAAAATAGATAAGTCACAAATGAGTACTCTAAAAACTATATGCAAAATAAATAATTTGTTATAATCTAAACCTATTGCCAGAGATTAGCTGCACACATGCCTTTTCTTTAACCTACCATTTTCAAAAGAGATGGGTTTTCTTCTGTTCCCCATCACTTCAGATTACTGGATGTTTTCAAAATTCTAAATACACTTATTATATGGCAGATATTAACATGTTTGGTTTATTTTTAAATATTCTGATTCTATCTGGGTTTTTGGCTCATTTATTTATTTTCTAAAGAGTATTAGGTATTCTGGCTGTGTTTTGATTTATTATTTAGTTTGAGTATTTAGATTGATGTACCCTATGCTGCAAAGTTACAAAATGCATTGCATCAATGTATACATTTCTGTGAAATAACTTCAAAGAACAGAATTTCCTGTTAATGAACCAAAATAGAACAAGAATAGTTAATGCTCATAAATACAAGTGTTAAAGTAAATTTTACTTAATTGCAATCCTATTGTTGCCATGATTTATAAGAGAAGGAAGTCATCTTTGTAGAGAAATGAAAATTTAATACTTGCTGATTTTTTGGCATAGGGTAGAGACAGAAATCTCTCATGAGACTTAGTACTCACAACCTGGCCTTCATATTGGTTTTCAGGTACTCATCCAAATCTTTCAAATTGAGAAAATGTCTTAAGTCATCCAGGGTAAGTACCTGCAGGCACTCTGCAGAAACAAATACAAGCACTCTCTGGAGCTTTGCATTTCTCAGCCAGGTCTTACAAAATGCCACAGATAATGTTCCAGGAGAAATAAAACCAGAGTGAAAGCAAACACTCAGCCAGAGAGAAAACTATCAGGGGAAGACCTTAGAGAAATAAGGGCAGACATTGCCCAAAACACAATGTTGATACTATTCTTATAAAATACACAAAGTTTTACATATTTATATAAGTGAAGGGAATAATTGAAATATGAACACTTAACTTTATGTGTATGGATGTTATAAGGAGATATATGAATGTATGAAAGAAACCATAAACTGGATTATGAAAATGATGTAATCTTTTAAATTATTTTTTCATTTTCATATTTTTCTTTTATTGAAAATAAGCTGTTCTCATATGATACGTTTGAATCACGTGTTTCCATCCCATTACTCCTTCCAGTTCATCCTTACCTCCCATCTTTGTGAGATATAGACATTTTCCATTTCTTGTTAGAAAATAAGTAGGCATCGAAGGGATAATAAGTCAAAATAAAATAAAATATGATAAAAACAAACACACAAAAAAACAGAATATAAAAAAACTAAAAGAAGGAAAAATCCTCAGAAACAGATACGTGCTCAAAGACATGCTTGTTCACACATTTGAGAATCTGATAGAAACACAAAACAGGAAACCATGATATATATTCAAAACAAGAAGGTAAGTAAATAAGTTAATAAATATTAAGGGAAAAAAAGCTAGGATACTGTATTACGAGACAGAAAAACTCCAAAAATGCTACCAAGTCATTTTTCTGATGGTCATCTATTACTGAGCATGTGGTCTACCCTTAAGAGTAGATTGTTTCCTGATTTGGACTTCCTTGGAGAAAACTAATTTGATTTTCTTCTTGGTCTCTGGGTTATCTAGTCTCAGGTTCTTGGTCACCAAAGCAACATTGTGTTCCATCTCACAGAGTAGGACTTATATAAAACCATATGTTGATTGGTTTCTCCAAGAAGCTTTGTCCTATCATTCCCCAGCTTAACTTGTAGGCAGGTTACCATATTAATTCAAAAGGTCTATAACTAAGTTAGTGTTTATGTTTCTTCTCAGATACCATGCAGAATACTTTCTATATCCAAGAACAATAGGTGCTGAATGTTCTAGCTAGGTCCCAGCTGGACAGCTTCCTGCACAATGATTTGTACAGGTATTATTTTCAACAATAGGATCTTGTCATTAGTTTGGGGGGAACAATTGATAGCTTTAGCAATAGCCTGAGTTGTTTACATTTTCCCATGGGAGCCCTTCACCTACACCTTGATTTGATGTCACCCAATCTGCCTACTGAAATTTCATTTGGTAATATGAGATGATTCTGTCTCCGCCATTATTTAGTCATTTTATTTAGATCACCTTCACATATGTTTTGTAGGAACCCTCAAATGACTTTTGAATTTACCTCTTACTCTAATCTCTCCCTTATCCACTTTTGCTTCACCCTCCCAGTTTGATACTCCCGTTCTAGTCCCCGCTCTTTGCCTACCTATAACTATCAATTCTATTTCCTCTTCCTAGGGAGACCTGTCACTGCCTAAACTCCTTACTCTATACCTAACCACAGCATTCATATTCATTGTAGCTTGCTTGCCTTTGAATAAACAGTGAGCATCCACGTATGAATGGACATATATCATATTTAACATCCTGGTTCTTGCTCACCTCTCACAGGATGATTTCTTTTCTAATTGCATCATTTACCTACATATTTTATAGTTTCATTTTTTTGTAGCTGAATAATAGCCCATTTTGTAAATGTACCACATGTTCTTTATTCCGGCAAGGTATCAAATCCATAGACTCTCTAGGTCAATGGATTATAGTAGGGTATGATCTGGCTGGAATACAGACATACCCTAAGTACACAGCTTTAATCCCTATCAATGAAGTCAAGGTTAGTTTGTAGAAAGAAGCAGCCATGTTTGAAAATGATGTATACTTGAGGGGCAGACAAAGGGATGAATCAAAAAGATTTGAAAGAATGTGTCAGTGATAGGATACTCCCACCTCTTACAAGAGCAAACAGGAAAGAGAGGCTACTTTAGAGAAGCATAGAGAATGAAAGGTATGTGGCAGGTTTAGCAGGACAATTTTAGAAAGACAAGTGGCAGAAAGAACAACCTGGACTATGGTGAAGGCAGAATTAGCCAAAGAATGAGAAGCCAGAAGATTAGAAATGAGAGGCCTACTCAAATTAAACAATATATAAAAAAGAGTTATACATTGAGACATGCTAGAATAAATCTTTACAAAATGTCAAACCAAGAAAATATTTTGACATTAACTAGCTTGATAAAATAACTGGGATATACAAAAACCATGACTGATTCCCAATGAACGGAATACGTAGAGTTCAGAGACAATTGGAACAATGTTATTTCATGTGTGATGACTTGTCAAGTAAATATCCTCCAAATTTAAAGATAAAATAAATAAATGCTTGGGTGAAAATAATTAATGTTGTTGTTAATGGTTTGTATGTATGTGTATGTTTGGTTCGTGTGTATTTTTAGTATGCTTGTGTTTTGCACATACAAGCACAAGCGCGTGCGCACACACACACACACACACACACACACACACATATAACCAAACATCATCACACTTGGCTTTTAGCCACTAAAAAATTCTCCATAATATATTTATTTTCTAGTATATGTTATTACTTAGAAGACACTAAATTTGAGAAAGAGAACTTACAAGGTATGTCATATAACATGATAGAGCTCTGCCTGTCACTGTTCTATTGCTGTGAAGACATACAATGACCATGGTAACTATTAAAAGAGAAAGCACTGAACTGGAACTTGCTTACAGTTTCAGAGGTACAGTTCCTTGTCAGCATGGCAAGGAGCATGGATGTCAGACTATAGGCAGGTCTAGAATCAGTAGCTGCTAGCAAAATCCTGATCTGTAGTCACAGATATAATCACTGGGCCTTGTATGAGCTTTTGAAAATTCACATCTACCACTATTTATATATTCCCTTTATCAAAGCCACACCTCTTACTCCTTCTACTGCTATCAAAGAGTTCTACTTCCTGGTGACAAAGAAATCAAATATATGAGTCTAATGGTTGGGCACCTCATTCAGACCACCACATTGGGCACAAGTAAACTATCTTTTTAAAACAAAATGATATCACATTTAAGGATGTGTTCAGTTGTTTTACTGGGCTGTTCAAATAAAGTAAAACAAAATAGTTTGTTGTTGTTATATTTTTATTTGTTTTCTATAACAAAGTTTTTTTTTTATTTCTATACTGATTATATAGATAAATGCAAACATTAGCTTCTGCTGGTTATACAGTGTTTCTGCATTGCAGATAAGAGTCACATATTTTACCTATTTTTTTAAATAATTTGGGTTTTTTGTTTTGTTTGTTTGTTTGTTTGTTTTTGAGAAATAGAGTTTATTTAGCACATGGGGATTGGAGTCAAGGGGGTAATAGAGGCAGAGAAAGGGAGAAAGAGAGAGAGACAGAGACAGAGAGACAGAGAGACTGACAGAGACAGAGAGGAGACAAAGACAGACAGAGACAAAGAGAGGCAGACAGAGAGGAATTGAACCGGCCATGAACATGTGGAGAGATGGGGAAGGGAAATGGGGAGAGGAGAGAGGAAGAGAGGAAGAGCAAGACCTTAAATAACTATTATACTCAATTATGTACTATACTCTTTTACCAGTATCTCCTTTTTTTTTTTTTTATTTTTTGCAAAAAGCAGAAAATCTAAACGCATATTTGTTAGTTGAATAGATAATTCATTCAAGTGTGGTACTTCCTAAACTTAATGTTTTAAGAATACAGAATATGGGCCGGGCAGTGTTGGCACACGCCTTTAATCCCTGCACTTGAGAGGCAGAGACAGGTGGATTTCTGAGTTTGAGGACAGCCTGGTCTACAGAGTGAGTTCCAGGATAGTCAGGGTTACACAGAGAAACCCTGTCTTGAAAAAACAACAAACAAACAAACAAACAAACACAACAGAAGAAGAAGAAGAAGAAGAAGAAGAAGAAGAAGAAGAAGAAGAAGAAGAAGAAGACGACAACTATTGAGGTTGTACATATCCTATGGTCTTGAAGGACTCTATCCCAGTGATATTCTACCATATTCTACATTCACTCCTCTCACCATTCTTCCGTTTAATCTCATCAGTTTTTGCATCCATGAGTTATTATCTTTCTGTTCCATGTTTCTTTTTGAACCTTAAACATTTTGCCACTTTAGTTATCTGCTAAGATTTTACTGTTCTTTGATCTGAAGATCCCTCACTCCTGCATGGTCCAAATGCTCACTGTCAGCAGCTCAGACTATGCAACATTCATACAGAATGTTAGACCAGAATATAAATAAGAATTTGTCCTTGATTTGCTATTCTATGCTGCATGTTTCTTGGCTTCTGGTTTCTCCCCATTAACTGACAACTCCATTTGACCTACATGTTAGCCACAGTTAAATACTTCATTTTGACTCTTCGAAGCCACATGCTAATTTTAAAGTGGGGGGCAGACAGAAAACAGCAGATCTTGCTGAGTTATGGTTATCTGCATTAACATTAGCTTTACCTGCATAACTATCTCTACCCATTAATCAAAACCTAGTACCCTTCTAATCCTTCCACCTTTATCTTTTTATTTAAAAAAGTATAATTTGATATTTCCTCCACTCTTGCCTCTTCTCTTCCCAGATCCTGACTCCATTCCCTACATATCTAAATCTGTGTTCATTCTTTCTTATAAAAAAATAACTAAACTAAATATAAACAAAAACTATATTAAAAACTCAACAACAAACAAACAAACAAATAACTTTGCTTTGTGTTGGGTCAGCTATTCTTGAGCATGAGACCTGACCTCGAGTATGGTAGATGTACTCGGTTTCTCTCCATTGAAAAAAAAAAAAAATGCTTTCCCCTCTCCCAGAATATATCAATTGCAAATACCTACTTTGTTAGGGAGTGGTACTTAATGCTCAGTTTTTCTGATTCCTGCTAGGATTTTTTCTGGCTTGAAAACTGAGTAGTTTTAAAGAACAGGTACTGAATCTTTCATACATCTGCAGTTAAGGACTTTAAAATCTATTGTTGGCTAGCTGTTTTTCTTTTTGTTATTGTTGTTGTTGTTTTGGGTTTTTTTGGTTTTTTTTTCTGCCTCCTGAGCAGAATCAGTTGCACACCTTCCTGTCATCTCTGGGTATTATTGCTAATTATCATTGGCACCTCTAGGCTAGTAGATGTACTACTTTGTCATCTACTCATTATCATACAGAGATGTCACATGGATAATTCATTTCTTTATCTCTGAAGACACAGGTTATATTTGAAACAAACTCCATCCAAACTCAGCATGACAAGAGTGTAATTGAACATGTCTGCAAACATTTACATTTGAGGTCACATTTATTGTACTGGAAATTCAAACTTGGACTATTTCTTGGGGGATAACACATAAGATTAAAATAGATTATGGAATCTAAATAATATTTGAAAGATGAGGCAAATAGTATTTACATAGCTCTTAGCTTTGCTTAATATCCTGAGCATAGTAAAGTTATTAACTGTAGAATTTTTAAGGATGAACAGACATTAAAAATGGTATCTGTATATGCCCAATATTCTTCAAAGCAAAATTGAATTCTACTGTAAAAGTAATTTTTACTCTCCAGACGTAATTTTCATCTCAGAGGCTTACTGCTGAATGAACTTACCCTAACTAGTTCTTTCTGTTGGCTGGTTCAAATCAGCTGTTCTAGATCAAACTCATCTCCAAACTGACTGATTCAATCTGGCTTCTCTCACTTTCTCACTGAAATGCTCTACTTGGCTTCAAACTAAGTCTGGTTCTTTGTTCAAATCTCTTGGTTCCTTCTTATTCTCTGGCCTCAACTGTCTCTGCTGACCTGCCCTGAAATGCATGAACTCACAAACTCAACTTCACTGCATAGGACTCACTGCACTGACTCTAGACTGACTCACTCTGTTCTGTTCTTTTAGATTGCCTCTCTTTCCTTTGTTATTTCCTTAAGAGTTTGGAGTATCCTGTCTCTAATTCAGTCTGTCAAATCTTTCTCTGATTCTTCACTTCATCTTCAATCAGATGTCACTTTCAAACATGGCAGCTGCCTTTTACAAACTAATTTTATTTTAAAGACATGAACTAAGGGTATGTCTGTATTCTACCCAAGGGAATTAAAAGTATGTGGCCTATCATACAGACTCATTGGATAAGATCCCTTGTAAGAGCTGTCATAGTAATGAATTAAAATATCTCTACATTCTATGGACATATTTATCTTTTATTTAGAACAGATGAGATTTTATGAATTCTTAAAATAATATAATTTAATAAAACCTGGGTTTAAAACATTTCCATGTGAAAAAAAGTTTTCAAATTTATACCTTCGAACTATATGTATTTCAAGATTTTTGTATGGGGTACCATATTTTGTTCCCCTGGGTAACACTTGCAACATAAAGTTCTGCATGTAATTTCATTAAACTAACAAATGGAAACTTATTCTTTTCACTCAAACATTTAACATAAGATAGCCAAATAAGAAACTTATCTGTGTTTTACCAAAAAATCATGCTCTAACAAGATTAGTAACTGTTTGTGCTCTAACTAGATTATTAACTGTATTTACCTGCTAATTATCTATTTATAAGAGTATTTTGAAAGTGCCTTTATTTATGTCCTTATTTTTTTTTTTAACATGAAATTCTCTGTGTCTTTGTTTAGATAGGTTACCCCTCTAACAGTAGTTGTCTTGCAGGTCACCTTTGCCTATTCCAGACATTCTATTTTGGGAAATCACAAATCATGTGTGATAGAAAGTCACATTCTACAAAGTTTATATGCTATATTTCACATTCAACAATTTTCTTATGATTTGACCAGAGATTGTTAACTCCTCTGAACCAAGAAATTGTCTTAAATACATTCATATGACCTCATATACATGAATCATTTTATTTTTTCACTTATTGTTTATGGTTGGTCTCAAGCCTTTTGTCAGAAATGACAATGTGTGTTTTGCAATTAGGTCAGAGAACATGAGAAGCTGGGGCAAGGCAGATCTTTCTCCATTGGCAATTAAAACTGCTGGGTGCTTTCAATGCCTGTGGATACATAAAACTACTGTAATTGCAGGACCATTTGTAGAATTGCACATCCACTGAGACATTTTGACCTGCAGCAATGAAATACTAGGCCATACTTGTACTGTTTGTATCAGTTAATTAGAAAATGAATATGTGACTACACAGGTTATTTCAACACCCTGCATAAACTTAGCAGGAATATTTTACCTCATATCAATTCTATTTACTTTTGCTTCATATTGCATTTTTTCATAAAAATCAGATATGTGCATTTTTCAATGAGAAGCAACTACTAAAAGAAGAATTTTTCATATTTCCATTAGTAAATAGTAAGATAAGGTTATTTGGGTGAGCTGGGGTTAATTAAACAAGAAGGCTATATGATACTCATCTATGATGCTCAGGGATGTATATGATTCATACCTTCTTGATTTTCCTCTAGTTAATAAGGGAAGCTGACCTCCCTAACAAAAAGGGGATTGTTGCCTATTCATTTATTTTTATCATTGATTCTTGAAATATTAACACATACTCATTAGCATGCTATGATATATGAATGAAAGATCAATAGAGCCATTCACTCATAAATCAGAGTACAGTCAGGGTAAATATAGAATCTAAAGGCAAACATGATAAATAATGAAGCTGGTTTCTTCTATTCAGAAAGAAGAAAGTGTTGGCATGGAAGCAAATGGCAAGGAGTTGGGTTACAGTGGATGGCTAAGAAATATCTCAGTAAGGATGAAGGAGTCATGTGCAACAATGGACAGAAAATCTGAGATAGAGTAGAATAGGAAAGATATACCTATAATACACACTCCTTTCATTCAAGCAAGAAAAAAAGGGAAGACGAGTGGAAGTTGGAGCAGGCACAGAGGAAAGAAATCATAGGAAGACTAATAACACTAGAAAACAATATGCAGAGCTTTTCGCAAAACTTTCTCACTTGGAGTATGTTTTTTGGGTTCAACTTTTCATGTGGAAGACAACATGTTTAAAAAAATTTTTAAGCAGGAATTTTTATATACTAATTTTTTAAATTTTATAGTGAAGTTCTAGAATTGTCCATTAAAATTGAAGATTTCTTCAGAAAATAAAATAAAGATTATTTGTGGTGGAAAATGTTACTGCTACTAGCAAGGATGAAAGCACACACTAGGTTCTGTCTCAGTAATTGTGTGAAAAGGATCCCATGCATTACCATAACTATCCTAGGTAGGGGGTAGATTAATAAAAAAAAGAATTATACATTCTGTTTCAAAAGAACAAATTTTGAGATAATCTAGATATGTTCAATGATATTTTTAAAGGAATATTTTTCAAATATTAGTCTAGAGGAAAAAAGTGATAAGTTCCTTACCTTTGTGTATAACATAGTTTCTGAAAGATCGGTGTTATAATGAATTGCTCAAGTTGGCCAAAGGATAGCTATATTTACTTCTTATAATGTTATCAAAATTTTCCTTGGAATGAGGAAAAGCAGATAACACAATACTATATTTTATATGCTTAATAAACTTAAATTTTAAGTCAAATTAGTGAGTTATAATTGTCTTATGAGAAAATGTCACCATAGAAAGAAAATCTTCTCATATAACCCAGCTATAAGTGTTTTTTTAACTCTTTATGTGAAACTACCCTTCCTTAAGCCTACATAGACTGAAGGGGGTTTGTGAGATCTTTTTTTATAATAGGAATGCCTAGGTAGCTTGAGAAATTCAAGGATAGCTTCCTTTTGACTGTAAACAATATAGAGGTTTATAGCTCACAGAAAATCTTTATATCATTAGAAAATCTTTATAAATATTTCCATAATTTTTGTTATTAAGTAGTAGATTTTATGTCTTTATTCATTCTGTTTTATTGCATTTGCTTGCAACAAATATTTTTAAAAAAATGAAAAACAAAAACAAAACAAAGCAAAACAAAAACAAACAAACAAAAGCAAAAACACAAGACTATCTCTGACCAGAAGTGAATTAATGCTTAGTAGAAAACCAGGAAGTTTAAACATTATAATACTTGAAGAACAAAGCTTTCTAAGTTTTTATATTGTTAACGTTTAAATTGATTCTTATTTCAAATCAATGTTACTAATTACATGATTATAATCATTGTGCCTGTGAAGGAGTTTGGACAATTGTTCTATTTCCTACCACACAGTCTATGTGTCATTAGTGTCAGTCTCCTTGATGCTTTGAAAAATGTCTCTTTCTAGGCATCTTTCCTATACACATGAGTTGGGAGATTTGAGCTGGGACCAATTATTTCCATGGCTCACTTACTATTAGACAGCCTGATGCTACACATGTGTGAAGTTTTCCAATGTAATGCACCAGTGTAGAGTTATAGACTCAGGTTTGAATTCTGGTACCACTACATTACAGTGATAAAAAGTTGGGCAACTGACTCTCCTTCTATCATCTGTGAAGAGAAAATATGACTTCTGCCTTCATTGACTTGGTACAGAATTAAATGAGTCAATGTGCTATATAAAGTTAGTGTTTCTAAAGTTACATAGAAGGATATATAGATGCCTCTCCTGTGTGATTTTGTCATGTTTGGCTTTTTATAATTGAAAACCATTTAATTAAATTTTGATATATCTATATATGGCATTGAATTTTGACTATGTTCAATGTTTAAAGGAAGAAATAAGTTTATACATTTAAAATAGAGTTTTCAGAATTATTAAATTCTATACATATTGTTTTAATAAATTTGATTAGTATTTAAATAAATGTATTTTACAATGATAACACATATTATATATTATACATAACACATATTATATCATATGTTTCTCATATTTGACCCAATCCCTTGTCTTTAATACTAATGCAATCTTAATCTCTTATTATGTCCACAATTAATTCTTATTACCCTTTTCTCCAGTAAATCTAAAATTTAAGGTGATTGTCTTCACTGTGAACAAATACCAAATAATTTTTGAGAAAAAAATATTTAATATTTATTGCTTTAACATATACTATATAAAGAACTAATCTTAAAGATTCTTCTCAAAAGGTTCATAGTGAAATATAATAAAATTGCTTAATTCATTATATTCATAAAAATTTATGTATGTTGTGAATGTTTTAGTGTTAGTTTGGATTTTATTTAGGATATAAGAGTATTTGTATATGGCATTAGCCATATATACACATGCACACACACACACACACACGGGTTTTTCTTCATTTCTGAGATATTCCTTATATTTTTCAAAAGTTGTCATTGGGCTGATTATATCTAGTTTGAACTCAATAAATTCAAATTGAATAATATATATCACATACAAGCTTATACACAGAAGACTCATCACCAACTGGTGATGCTATTTTGGAAGGTGAGTCCTAGATTGAGGAAGTAGATCAATGGGGTACTGCATTGGAAAGTGTTATGGTTTGTATATGCTTGGTGCAGGGAGTGGCACTATTAGAAGGTGTGGCCCTTTTGGAATAGGTGTAGCCTTGTTGGAATATGTGTGTCACTGGGTGTGGGCTTTAAGACCCTCATGCTAGCTGCCTGGAAGTCAGTATTCTACTAGCAGCCTGCAGATGAAGATGTACAACTCTCAGCTCTACCTGCACCATGTCTGCCTAGATGCTACCATACACCAACCTTGATGGTAATGGCCTGAACCTCTGAACCTGTATGCCAGCCCCAATTAAATGTTGCTTTTAATAATGCCTTGGTCATGGTGTCTTTTCACAGCATAACCACAGTCTCTAGTACTAATTTCTGTATTAGTCAAGATTCTCTAGAGTCACAGAACTTATTGATAGTCTCTATATAGTAAGGGAATTTGTAATGTTGACTTTTAGTATGTAGTCCAACTCCCCAACAATGGGCAGCTGTGAATGGGAAGTTCAATGATCTAGTAATTGCTCAGTCCCAAAATGCTAGTTGTTTCAGCTGGTCTTTTGTAGAACTAGATTCCAATAGATGTGCTGGCAAGTAAATGCATACAGGCAAAGAAGAGCAAATCTTTTTCCAATGTCCTTATGGAGGTCTCCGGCAGAAGTTGTGGCCCAGATTAAAGGTGTGAACGATTACGCCTGGATCTTGGACTTGTTTTGTCCCAGGCCAACCTCGAACTCAGTGGTCTCCTTGCCTTAGACTTAAAGATGTGTACTACTACTTTGCCTGGGCCCAAGCTTTTCATTGCCACTATGCCTTAAGAGCAAGGTAACGTAATCACAAAAGAATGAACATGGTATGAACTCATTGATAAGTGGTTATTAGCCCAAAAGTTCGAAATACCCAAGAGTCACTTCACAGCAACTGTAGGGCTGAGTGTGAGGTCCCAGATGGAGAAGTTGGAGAAGGGACTGAAGGAGCTGAAGGAGTTGGCAGCCCCATGGAGGGAGCAAGAGTGGCAACTGGCCTGATCCCTCAATGCTCCCGGAGAATGGATCACCAACCAAATAATACACATGGAGGGACCCATGGTCCTGGCCACATATGTGGCAGAAGAGGGTCTTGTTAGACATCAGGGGGAGGAGAGGCCCTCGGCCTGAGAGTGTTAGATCCCCCAGTATAGGAGAATGCCAAGGAGGGAAGACAAGAGTGGGTGAGTGGGTCAGTGGGTGAATACCCCCATAGAGCAGGGGAGGGGAAGGGGCTAGAGGGCTCCAAAGGGGAAATCTGGAAAGCAGAAAACATTTGAAATATAAATAAAGTATCAAAAAAAAATCTCAATGCCAAGATCCAGGTCACAAACTTGTGTCTCCCAGCCTCAAGATCTGTATCACAGGTGATCCCTCCAATTCTGGATTGGCATCATTTCAGATATAGTCAAGTTGGTAACCAGAATGTCCACTATAAAAAGCTACAACAGGTTTGCAGTCTGTTCTTCACTCTGTGCTTCATGTCATATATGAGCTGAAAGTACCACACCTGCCCCAGGATTTTGTGAACATTGTGTTCTGTATACTTTGCCAGCGCTTATGTACTGACTCCTCTAAAATCATGTACCCTCTTGCTTTAAGTTGTTCGCAGGTATTTTGCATATAGATAATCAAAACTACCTAACAGTCTTCTGAGACAAATTAATTAATCTCTTTAAACCTGTACTTTCCATTTTCACCACTCTGAAGGGTGCTACAATAAGTCCTTCGGAATACTTTGTGAGGACTCTATTATAGAATATATATCAGTTATGACCCTCATCTCAGAAAGATCTTGGAGCCCTCCTTCTGCATTTATTGTATTATTACATAGAATAATAAAAACAACTTAATTTCCTGATTTTGAATCCATAATAGTTTCAAATGTGTTATTTTTCTTTAAGTGATTTTATTATCAAATGCAATGGCCTGCATTTGAATGTCTGAATAAGGCAGATCTCTGCTTATGATAAACCAGAAGAGAGTGAATAACTAATTACATATTAGAAACTAAAGCCATAATCTCAGGTAAGGAACTTTCTTAGTGTTTTATCTACTGCTGTGATTGCTATCATTGTCTGTTTAATTCTCAGCCAAATGTAACCAGATAATGAAAACCAAAATCAGGCAAAGGCATATCTTACGCTTTTCTTGTTCTTTTGAAGGATAGAGAAGTCTGGTTTGATATTATCTTTCTATTATCATTTCATATTTTTTTAATGATGAATTCTGACAGAGTGAAGATGGCAAAGAAAAGAGGTAATTGGATGAAAAATAATTCTAACATTGATGAAATACCTAACAGAGAGTAAGGAATTGACAATTGGGCAAGAAATCTTGTTATGATAGTGGCAAACCTTAAAGAGACATAGGTTCCTCTGAAGACTTCAGTATGCATGAAAGTAATAATCCCACCCGAAAAGACTAAAACAAATACAATGCCTTTCAGAAGAACTGATCGAATCTATTTTGGGTGCCAGTCATCAGGCAAACTATCACGGAATGACCCAAAATAATTTATGATTTACCCACTACAATAAAAAAAAGTTATGATTCACATTTAAATAAAAAGGGCCAATTGTGTTTCTTTTCCTGGAATACTTCAAGTATGCTTGTCTTAAATAAACATACTCCTAATAATAACATCAAAAGTTATAATTAAGAGTAGTTTAACAAGGTCTTTTATATTATTTCATGCAGTGGGAAAATTAGTTCCAGGCCTCTCACAAGGTATCGTTCCTAGTTCTCCAACATCCTTTGTACTCTTAACTACATAAAATAACATACTGCAATAATCCTTGTATTCTAGACAGGGTTATATTAAACAAAGTCATCAGTTGGGTACATAAATCAGTTTACTTTTTCACTAACTGAGAAGACCAATCTAAAATTTCATATGCTGAAATAATCAAACTTAAACATAGAGCAAAAAGACCTGGAAATTCAGATCATACTGCAGAACATTTTAGGTACAAAATCAATTCTTCCATGGAAAACAGTCCTTATTGTTTTCCACTCAGTACCTTAAGAGAAATTTAGCTTTTGTTTTTCTCAAGGTCAAGGACATATCAGATCACAACCAAGACTTTAATTTCTCTCCTGCCTTCAAAGTGTACCATAAAATTGGGGCTTGTATGTTCTTACAGACTTGACCTAAACAAGCTAGTGTCAATCATATACTTGACTACGTTTTATTCTTTCCAATATCTATCACTCATATACAATGTGTGTTAGATTCGTTCCAAATGGCAATAACAAAGAAATAAGAAAGAATCAGTACCTTAATATATGGAACTTAAATTGTAGTCCGGACATATTATAGGTTAGTCATTAAAATTCAGATATAATTAGTTCTGAACACATGTGCCAGTGATCATTGTTCACTTTATAAATAGTAGATAAGTAAGATATGCCAGTTTGGGTTTTGAAAGAAGTCATCTTGAAAGACAAAGGCTTCAGCAATTCATTTGTATTTCTTTCACTAGTAAGGAAAACTGTCAGTAACTTATTCAAAGGAGAATGGAATCTGTAAATCTAGTGGTGAAAATATCGCATTTAAACTAACAAAGAATATTTCAGAAAATACATTATTAGGATCCCTGTATCATGCCCAAACACATTACATAATTATACTTGCTTCCTAAGATGCCAGTAACATGTTTTACCTCTGATGATACACAAATCACATAACTTTGCTGGTGTTCCTAGTTCTGAAGAGATTTATTCCTTGATTTTCTTGAATGCCAACACAATCTGTTCTCCAATTTCACAAAACTTTCATTACTCTTCTCATGTTTCTCGAATCACATGAAATTCCTCAGAAAACAAATCTTATCTGTCTTGTTTATGGAATATTCTTAAGAACAACCAGAATATTAAGAGACAGCAGATATTAAGTAAGTAGATATTAACTTTGAAAGAAAATAGCAGCTTTGAACTGCAAAAATCCATTTAATTTAGATGTTTATATTTTTTTACATAAGTTGTACTCCTCTATAACCATTTCAATTGTTTTTTCACAATTACTAGAAGAGACTTATCTTAGAACATATCTGCTAAAAATGCCAAGTGAGAGTAATATTACAGCATTTCAGTGTTATATTCATGTGTGAGTATTAATCTCAATGATTGTAGAAACCAGTTCCATTTTATTCTTCTACCCCTTTGTGGCCTACCATAGTAGTTTTCACAACATGAGTGGCCAATACACTGTACTAAATAGAAACATGAAACAATTAATTATGAAAAATATCAAAAAGAAATAAAAATTATAGAACAATTCCTCATAGTGAGACTTTTTAAAAGTAATTTGCACTTGGTATCATCAGAGTGAGCAGCCTTTGCATTTGTGCTAGGAATCTAAGGGGCAATGGTAGATACAGTTCTGAGAATGAGAGGAGGATGTTTAGTTAGCTTATGGTCCAGGGTTTCTATTTTTCATATGTGTGATGATTTCAGTATGTGAGAATCACTGAGGATTGTTTTATCACATATTATAAATATTCATGAATTTACTTCAACTATATTTTAATCAATCACTATTATATTTTGAAAAATAAAATTGGAGTTAGAAATGCTTGTGCTACTGGCCCTTTTTGTTCAGAAGAAAAAACATTGAATAGTTTAAGTAGAAGGAAACACAAAGCAGCAAGAAGACTAGCATAGGATCCTGCCATGCTCACAAATCCCAGGTTCTGCAAACCATAATATTCTATGAGTATCTGAACTAATTGCACTTATCTATTATACTACTCGTAAATACAAGGGACAAAAGGATCCCTTTCAAAAGTTTGATACTGATTACAAACTGCTTTATTCAACTCTTTTCCCCTTGCCTCCATTTATCATGTAGAAAGCAGGGTGTCTCACCTCTTGGTACAAGGCATTGTCCATTTGGGAAGTGAGTGAACTTTGCTCAATTTTCTCTGACTATCTACCTGGCAGTTTTGTCTACTGTGTGCATCAATTCTGAGAGTACATCCTTGAACTAAGAACAGTAATGGAGAGCAAAAGAGGCTTTGAGAGTAATATAAAGATTGATCCCCCTTTAATATCATTACAGTGAAAAAACTGTATGTGATTTCTCGAACTGAACTGGCAAGCGCAGTAGGGACAGCCAAAATGTTCAGAGCAGCAAGGTCTCGCTTTCTTGTTCAAATTCTTAAAATATGGCTTAACACGCAATCTCATAAAGCACTAAATGAGGGAAAACAGAAGGGAAAAATTCCTTTTGTATTCCCCTAAGAAAACACAGAGACAGATGGCCCAAATAAGAAGGTCCCTGGATGGATGAATCCTTAATAATGTTCTTTTGCCTTGACAAAGAAGACTATGTATTGAACTGTGTGATGACTTTGTTCTCCCAGGAGAAAGCACAACAGTGAGGAGAGAAAAATGCCTAAAAATGGCAACATCTCTGACAACATGGGTTATAACAGTTCATTTTATCAAGTACAAAAAGAACAATAAGATCTTGCCTGACATATCTTGTGCTATCCTTACTCAGATATAAATCCCACAGACAAAAGTCCAAAATAGTGTGATTTCTATTTCTGTTTTTGCCTTAACTTTTATATAATGAGGGGAGAACAAAGAAATGTGTTTCGCTCTGTCTCTAGGAAATGCATAATGGCAAAAACAGGATAGGAGAGTTGAAACAGCCCAGAGCAACAGAAAACTAAAATAAATGCAAAGTTCTACATCATTACCAACACAAAATTGTTTCTGGTGACCCTGCATAAGCTATCAGCAGCAAAAAGACTAGCATAGAATCCTGCCATGCTCACAAGTCCCAGGTCCTATAAACCATAATAGCTGATGAGGATCTGAAGTAATTGCACTTATCTATTACACCACTCATAATTACAAGAGTCAATAGGATCCCTTTCAAAAGTTTGACACCAGCTCCTTGTGTTATAGTGAAAATACTGCCAAGACAAAGAGTGCCAGACCATCCTGTATTTGATACACAGCTCATTCTTTGAAGGATTTGATAAGACTAGAACCATAGACATTTGTTTATGCCAAGATGTATTATATAAGGATGATGCTTTGTTTTCTTTTTAAATTTTGAGAAATTACATTGTGTGTGTGTGTGTGTGTGTGTGTATCAGAAGACAATGTGAGGTAGTTTCTCTCCTGTTACCATTCCTGTCTCAAGAATCAAACTCAGATTGTCAAGCAGGTGGGTACAGTTACCTAAGGAGGTATCTTGCTGGCCATGAAAGGTTTCATTTTTATATCACAAATCAGATCCTGGGTTACAGGGCTTTGCTCACACATTTAGCTCCATTCTAATGAAATTTTCTCAAATATAAATAAAATAATCTAGTTTAATCTATATTTTAGTTAGCATGGAATTTAAGTATAAGCATTAACAGGGCATGCTTGATATGTTTCTGTTTTCTTATACTAAACATCAGGATACCTGATGGTAGTCTTCATTATCAACAAAATAGAATTAAAAATCACTACATGTTACCTGTAATAGAAGACCTGCCATGAGTATGGGCAGACTCACCCAGAGGCCTGGTCTCTTAGACTAAATAAATGAGAAAGGGAGCTGAGCCCCATGATTCAACTCTCAGCTTGAAGCTGAGAACACAATAGTTGAGTTATTCCCATTCTTCCCAATTTAGTCATCCCTTCTCCTCCAGAATGATGAACACTGTCTGCTTAAGCTGTTATATAAAATAAGTCCTTTCTTCCTCCCTTTATTTGAGCACAAATATTTAATCATGGTAATTAGTACAATAACCAATACTAATAAAGTAATTGATAAGTACTATGTTTGTACTGTGCATTCAAATCAGAAACAAGCGAAAAGAAAACAGCCTATTTGATTCTTGCTTAATTTATATATTCTAACAGTGTGAACAGCATATTGGCAGACTACAGCCAGCAGGTAGAAGGCAGCCCAAGTATGATGAAGAAAGTTGAAGTCCACAGCATTCTTTATATTCTTTCCATGACAGTTTTCACAGTGCAGTAGCACTTCATGCAAATGCAGCTGAGTGGAGCCTCTAAGCCTAGAATCTTAATTATTTGGATTTTCAGAACAAATTTGTAGACTATAGTTTTAAAAGTAGAAAACAAATGTTGGGAGGAAAAGTTCTAAATTCATTAAAAATAAAAGAAGATCTTGAAATGTATAAATGCTGATATATATATGCAATTAATATTTGGCTACAATCATGTTACATATTAATATCCATAGATTTTTCTCACTTAATTCTATAGACAAAAATGGATATATTTAGTTCACTTTACATTATTTAGCTCAGATCATTAATAATTTTTAAAAGGAAAGTTTACAAATAATACCCTTGTAATTGACTGGTGGTCGAACACATCCTCTTCCAATATTACACCTCTCCACCTTCAGTGGTTTATAATCAACTCCTGGATAAAATCACAATCCTATTTAAACATTCATTATAAATGAATAGAAATGAGGAACAGAAGAATAGAGCAAACCAACTGCAAGCTATTTACGTACAGATAAGAGGGAGAGTTTGTCTCTGGGCTACTTTGATGAACACTATATTGCCTCTATATCACAGGTCTTCTTTCAACACTTAGGTTTCTATATATCATTTTCTTCAGATTTTCAGTAGCAATCTCCTTCTGCTCAATCCTAGTTCAAATGCAGACTTCTAAATAAAAATTCCTTCTTGTACTGGTAATTGCCATGTTGACAAGATTATGATGCTCCTATGAACAGAAGACCAGGGAGACATCACTGATTGCCTGTGTGATATCAGTGTTTGCTTAAAATCTTGACAAATTACTTAGTTCTAATAGTTAGAGGGTGATGTGTGCAAAGAAGTGTGATAAAGGATGATAGTACCTGTGAGTGAGAAAGTCTTTGTTACAAAGATGACATCCATGAAAAGACCTGAATCAAGCAAGAAAGACAGAGCTCCTCCAGGATTTGTAAGTAATCTCTCTCTCTCTCTCTGTCTCTCTCTCTCTCTCTCTCATGATCTCTCTTAAGAATTTAAATATTTACTTTGGTAACACTTCTACTAAACTCTGGAAGCAAAATATACAGGCAAAAGAATTGACAGGTGTTACTTTGGGACTCCTAATATTGGGAGTTGGTGTGTTTTTGGTTCATTTGCCTGTTCTTAGGACTTCGTTCTTATTATTAGGTTACCTTGTCCAGTCATGGTATGAGAGTTTTTGCCTTGTCTTAGTGTATATGGTTTTTTGATAGTTTGGTCATTGTCTCTTAGAGATCTGCTCCTATTTGAAGGAAAAAGGAAGGGAATTGTATCTCTAGGAGAGAGCAGGTGAGCAGATGCTGGAAGGAATAGAGTCAAGAGAAAATGTGGTCAAAATGTATTATATGCATTATATGAGAAAATGTGGTCAAATGTATATAGAATAATATATTTTCAATTTAAAAAAGATTTTTGAATGAGTAACATATAATTGCTTGCAATTCCATCAATGTTACATTAATATTAATTCAATGACTATCTTATTCTAAGAAAAGTAGGAAATATTAATGTATCTACCTTTTAAATTCATAGGAAGAACAATAGCTATTAAAAAAAGAAGTATTGAAAATCTGATACACATACACAATGGAATATTATTCAGCCATTAAAAACAAAGACATCATGAATTTGGTAGGCAAATTGATGGAATTTGAGGATATAATCCCGAGTGAGGTAACCCATACCCAAAAGGAAATGCATGGGATGTTCTCACTTATAAGTGGATATTAGCCATAAAATACAGGATATCCATTATACACTCCACAAATCCAAAGAAGCTAAGAAGTAAGGCACAAGCAGAAGGGTGAATAGTCATAGCTGGCAACCAGAAGAAGGCATGTGGGTGGAGAAGGGGATGGGGAGGTAATGAAGGTGATTCCAGAACAGGTAGGGGGAGGGACAAGAGAGATGGCCAGATAATCATGAGAATGAATGGAAATCTGCAACTGACTGGGATGTGGAGTTGGTAGGGAGCTCAAGAACTTGACAGAAACCAGAAACCCGGGATAGGGATAGTGAGGTGCCCAAGAATCAGTGGGAGTGACCTTAGCTATGACTCAGAGCATTTGGGGATATGAAACCTGAAGAGGCCACCTCCTGTAGCCAGGCAAGAATCCCAGGGGAGCAATAGGGACACAAATTTCAACCGCAAATTTATCCTGTCTACAAGAAATGCAGGGACTGGTGGATGGTTCAGAGACTGAGGGAATGGCCAACCAGTAAACAGCCCAACTTGAGACGCATCACATGGGCAAGCACCAATCCCTGACACTATAATGATACTTAATCATTATAGTGTCATAAGTGATACTTATGTATAATGATACTTATGATTTCAGACAGGAGTCTAGCATGGCTGTCCTCTGAGAGACTCCACTAAGCTGTAGACCCAGACAGATGCAGATACCCAATGGTAAACAGTAGATGCAACTTGGGGACTCCGATGGAAGACTAGCGGGGAGAATTGAGGGCCCGAAAGTGGTCCACAGGAGTCAACCAACCTGGACCCATGGTTTTCTCAGAGACTGAACCACCAACCAAAGAGCATACATAAGCCGGATCTAGGCACTCTCCCCTGTACATATGTTGCAGGTGTGCAGTTTGGTCTTCATGTGAGTCCCAAAAAACTGGAGCAGGAGCTATCCTAAAGGCTGTTGCCTCTATGCATGATATGTTCTTCTATTTGGGCTGCCTTGTCTGGCCTTAGTGGGAGAGGATGTGTCTAGCCTCGCAGAGACTCAATATGACAGGGTCAGGGCACAGGAGTGGAGGTGGATACCCAGGGGCCCCTCCTCTCTATCAGAGGAGAAGGGAAGGGGGTATTGAGAGGGACTGTAGGAGGGAGTGACCAGGAGGAGGGCCAGTGAGCGAGGTGTAAAGTGAATAAATAAATAAATAAATAAATAAGGAAGAAAACAGAAATATCCTCAAAAAATTTGCTTCTTATAACATATTTCATAGTGTGGTATTTTGAATAGTTTCAAAATCTAAAGTAATGTTATGGAGTTTGAATTTTATACTCTTGCATTTCCCCCACCCCCACTACTTCTTGTTTTCATTCCTTCTAATGTTTTGTCTCTCCCTTCGAAGATGGAAGGTGTCTTACCTTCTGAGGTGTACAGAAGAGGTACAGCACCCGCAGAGATGTTGGCTGCTCTCTCACTAAGAAATAGGATTTCATAATGAGAGCACATAACATGCAGGCTCCCTCAAGGCAGAATAGTAAGAGACTAGCTTTTCAACTCTGCATGTGAAATGACTCACTGATTAGTCTTTCTAAATGTTAGAAGGCAAGAGATGGAAGAGTGGAGGCTGCTTATATGATGTTTTGTGTCTTATGAGAGTGTTATATAAAACTTTCCTACTTTCAAGGAAAATACCACTCTGTAAGAATCTGGTAGTATAAACTGTTACTTAAGCGGGTTCCTACAGCTGCAGACTGATTAAAACCCAGCAGGTAAGGCTCTAAGAAACAAATACCACCTGCTGCTGGAACAGGTGTCTGTGTCCTCATTTAGAAACCAAAGAAAATAAGGGGATGCAGAAGGGCCAGTGAGGACTATAGCTTGGCTTACCAGGAGCTTGGCATTCAGTAATTCAAAGCTGTGTGTCCTTGAACTTAATGTTATGGGGTTTGACTTGCCAGGTTTGTTGATGACGCCTCCAGGATTAAACTTCAGTACAATTAAGATGTCTATCTTCCCCTGGTAGGATTCCTCACACTCTGTGCTAGCTCTTATTTTTCTTTCCTTGTTTTATTGTTGACCTCTCTTCACCCTGCAGTACTTAAAAATCAATTACCAGATACCAGCTAAGGAAACAAGTTCTTTTTACTTAAAAAGAAAAAAAAAAAAAAAAAAGGAAGAGCAAATACCAAAATCCAACCCAGAACTCTACTGAATAAGGACTAGAATCTGCAAAGCACTGTAAGGACATTAACAAGTGACTTCTAAATAAGAGTGTTCACATGATTATTGTAGTCTCTTTTTTTCCCAGCTTGTTTGTTGTCTCTTCTTTTCAGCTTCCTTCATTATTAACAGCAATTTTAGCTCCATGTAGCATATCCTGAGACAAGGAAAGCAATGTGCCTGTACCTTGTCAGATTTGTAGTTTGCTCATCTCTGTTTAAGCTGTGAAGATTTATGATGGTCATCATTTTAGGACAGTAAATCCCAGAGGTTCAAGACATTTTAAGTCTGTTTCCCCAGTATCTATCTATCTATCTATCTATCTATCTATCTATCATCTATCTATCTAGTCTAGTTATTTATATCTATATCTATTTATCTATATAGTTAGATATGTAGATATAGACATACAAATAAGAGATAGAAAGATAGAGAGAGGAGGGATATATATATTTTTTTTCTTAGATTTATACTCATGGTGGATCTAAATTAATTTATTGAAATTATAAGGGCAAGTAGAGAATATGCGAATTCTTGGGCTATCATAGTTATTCTTGAAGCTCATAGAGATGAACAGTACACTGCAGATTGGTCACAAAGAGTTTGGAGAGGAGATAAGAGGAACTTTGTACACAGCAAAAACTTTTAGGAGACTGCTGAGAAAGGTTCTACTTGTTCATGCAGGTTCTGGGCCACAGACCTTCTTTGTCAACAATTTTCAATGAAAATATGAATAAGCTGCAATATATTCTGTATTATTTTAGTGTTTGCCTTATTGTTCTTGTGAATAGCTCACTATGAGGAACAATAGCTACCTGTTTTAAACAAATTACATATTTTTTAATTTGACATGAAGATTTTTCTCCCCTTATAGGTTCTTTGTCCGTATATATTTATACTGAATCCACTAAACTGAGCCTAGAGCAGCTCATAGAGACTGAAGTACCAAAAGGAAAGCATGCATGTGATGAATCTAAATCCTCTGTGCATATATAATCATTGAGTAGCTGAGTCTTCATGGGGGACTCCCCAAGCAGTAGCAGGGGTTGATTCTGCCTAGATTGCCTGCTTTTGGATTGTTTTCCCTCATTGACCTTCCTTTTCTAACCTCAAATGAAGAAGATGGCCAAGTCTTATTTCAATTTATATGCCAAGGCTAGCTGATAACCATAGGAGGTCTCTCTTTTTTCTGAGGAGAAGGAAATGAGGGGTGAATGGTGCAGGAAGGTGAGAGGGGACTGGGAGCACAGGATGGAGGGGAAGTTGCGATCAAGATGTAAAATAAATAAATAATTTAATTAATACAAACCATAAGGGCATTATAAATAGAATACAAGGAAAAGCAGGAACAAAGGCAAGGATATGCATCAAGTGAATGCAGATTACAAGCAGTAATAAAGGCAAAGATAAACATAAGAAAATATGGGTTACAAGCAGTAACAAATGTAAAGATTACTTCAGTGAGTGGATAGTAATGAAGTGTGCATCAAACCAGGAACTTACTCTTGCATGCAAATAGAGGACTTAATTATCAGGGTTTTGACACTGAACAAAGAGTGTTATCTCTTAGCTAGATTTTAGCACCAAGTAAACTGTTTAATTACAAACCTTACTCTGGTCCTGAAAGGTATGTTCTCTGGTTTTGGTCTTATTTCATCCTGTGAGGTATTTGTTCCAGCCATGGTCTTAGAGTTGAATATTTGTCAAGTTTTTGTGTATTGAACTGCACACTTGTTGTATCTATTAATTCTATTTATTATAATTGAATATTGTTTCCTTAATGTAAAGTGTATGTTACTTAACTTTTTGAGATATGTATACTTGAGAAATTTTGGAAATCCTTCTAAGTAATATAGAAAGCTAAGAAATATTAGAGAAAATTTTCTATCTTCTAAAGCCTTTTCTGAATGCCATTGATCCAAAAACACTTGAAATATAAAACTTCTTTCTTTCTTCTTTTCTTTCTTGCTTTCTTTTTCTTTTTTTATAAAATGATCATGTTGAAAGAAACGGTTCCAATTCAGTTTGTCTTCCACAATAAAATAGATATAGATATAGATATAGATATGTAGATATATAGAGATATATAGAAAGACTAATCAAAAGCATGATGAATAGCCAGCTGGTCTTGACTTTAAGAAGTATATATCTGAGAGTATTTGCACAAATCTGCAATCCCAGTAGTCAAGGGGCAGAGGTCAGTATATAACTGCATGCAAGGACAACCTCTCCTAAAATTAAGTTTAAGCAAGCCAGGCTATCTTAGGAACATATACAAAATCTTATGTTAAAAAAACAATCTGAAGGTTCTACTTTTTTAAATTAACTCTTAAAATTAACTTTTCCCTTTTCAGTTTCTTACCATTCTCTCTTGAAAATAGAACACTGTAAAAGTCAGTTAACTGAGACTTTTAGGTCTTAAGTTCCTTTTAATCCAAGTTTTAATAAATGTAGATACAGAAGATAGATTCAGACTTAAAGAGTTGTCTGTCTTGATATTATAATGATGTCTAACATGTTTTACAATCCCTGTAGTAGTGTTCTACATAATTCAATATTTGATTTCTTTCTCCCATACATGTCAATTTGAAAGTGGCACTTGAGTGATTTTCATGCTATATACTAGGCACCTGAATTAGTTTCCTCCAGATGAAGCAAAATATCTCCTTCCCAGCCACCAACTCTCAGAAATCTTTGGAATAGATTATAAATTCAAGTGTCATACTTTCTATTAGAAGTGCATGAAAACAAAAGTAACTGTTGATTCCCTGAGTGGAATGAATGGAAGGTTTATGTAGTCCTAACTCATGGGAATGATATAAAAGGTTTTATTATGAAGCTAGGTGCCTTGTGACCCTGATATTGAATAAAAGGAATCCTTGTTATACACCAAGGAGATATGGAGAGAAATTTGTGGATGCATGGTAGATGCCACTCTGAATATCCTTAACTTGGCTAATACAAAACAAGGAAGGTATTCTTGGGTTGGCATATGCTATTACATATCAGTGGTTAGGGTTAAAAAATTATAGCAGAATATAAAACTATACAATCTGCCTATAAAAGATTATGTCCTTTAGTATGTTGTTGAAAATTCTGTAAACAAAAGAAGTAAGAAGCCTAGACCCAAAGCTCCCAATAGTCTCTATCTTGTTATTCAACATGTCCTGCAATACAAATGCCAATGTATTGCTTTGATGAAACAGTGCATGAAGACAAATAAGAAATACCTTGTAGTATATGCTAAAATTTTGGCCACGGGAATCAAGGAATCCAAAGAAAAAGACCAGGAACAGACTGCTAAGAGTTATCTTTTTGTGTCCACTCCCCTATTAATTTAATAATGTCTTCTTTAATTATTGTTGTATAAATATATAAGTAACAATCTACCCAGCATCTCAAAGATGCCAAACATTAAAAAGTAAATGAAATTTGTTTGTGAATCTTTTGTATGAATGTGACTTGAAGAGTATATTTAATTGTGCTTCTATGTATATGTTTTAGCGCTACCTACTTGGGATTAGATAACCTTACAGGGACCTCATGCCTTATGGAAGCCTGATTCTCTTCCTAGCTCTTCATCTAAGGTCACTTTGTAAGATCGAATTTTTAAATAAATGTGGTTTTGGTTTTTCTGTTTGTTAACCCTTAATCCTATTCTTTGTTCTATTTAGCTACAAATGAAATTTGTTTAAGATTTCTGATAGTTTCAGAAGAAATCACTGTGGAAGAAACTTCAAGCTTAACATCTGTTGCCATTGCCAACCTAAGTGATTATCTTAGAGAAGCAGGCTGTACAGAAGTGGCAAAGTATGATTTGAAATGAGAAGTGTATTATCAAGGTGTTAAATTAACTATAAAGCAATCTTAGAGCTCCTAAATGCTTAGCATCCTTCTGCTAGATGTGAAAAGAAAGTGGATGCAATATGCTCAATATTTCCTTTTACTCTTTCTTTGTCTTTGGAGGTCACCAAAACAATTTCCATTGCCTGTTTTCTTCCTCTTAGGTAGATGCCTTAGCAAATGCCTTGTAGAATTTTTTTCTTCTGTTTGAGGCTGGCCATTTATGACATGCTGGACTTTGAGTGCTTGAGGCTGTTTCTAGCACATTTGCTAATTATGTTTAAATAGGAGTTTGCACTTATAAAATAGCAAGTCTGAGTTTTCAGAGCAGAACAGTTAAAACAGCTCTGATGTAAATGCAAGAAGAGTGAGGTTAAACTCAAAGCCTGTTCAGCCAAGTATAACAGTGTGACAGAAAAGCAATTAATTCTTCCATATTTTCCAGGGGGCATAATTCTGGGTTTCCATATTGTTGGCCACCCTTAAGTACTTTCTGCCTTTAAAATGATTGCAATCCATCACTGACCAGTACCCTTTCAAACAGATAACTTCAGCAATTTAAACGCTGACGTATTATGCTTGGCCGTTCTTGTTCACTGAGGTACAACACAGAATTGATGTTTACTATCCGTCTATTTGGATGTAGTACTAAGAGCAAGCTTGTATGTAACCTTCTAGTTTATTGTGGTTTTTTTTATGCATTTAAATAAATGTCACAAAATGAGGAGCAAAACTATCATGCAATTATGTAAGATATACAGAGAGTAAGGAGCCAGAAAATGTAAGCTTACTATTTCCTATCTTATAATATCCACTAAGCTGAATTATTTAGACTTCTTTGCATCATAGTTTGACTATTAATAAAGGGTTTTCTTATGTGTGTTAGTTCCTCTAAATGAATCAACTCATATTATTATTAATTATTATTATTAATAATAATTTTTATTTTATTTTTATTAGAATTTGCCTTCATGTTCTAAAATAGTCAAGTCTCAAATATAAAGATCAATGATTTTCTAAATATTCAGGACCATGTACAGCTACCAAGCAGATCAAGCTCGGGGTTAGCCACAACAAGTTTCTTGGTTTCCCCTCTGAGTCTGTGTTTTTAATTACTGTCTAGACTTGTGAGATTATATAGTATCATTATTACTGCTTTTGAACCTTATGAAAATCAAAGTATCAGATTGGGTTTGTATATGTCTTTCTTTTTTTGTTCACCAGTGTATTTGTAAATGTCACCTAGTGTTGTCATAAGAAATGCTTCTTTTTTCATAATTTTATTTTGGTTATTTTATTTGTTTATATTTCAACTGTTGTCCCTCTTCCTAGTTTCCCCTCTGAAAAACCCTATTGTATCCCCCTCCCCCTTAAGAAAGATTGCAATTTGTATTGGTGGGAGAGATATGGTAGGTGTGTAAAGCAGGATGACACATTGCCTGCTGCTTTCTCAGTCAGGAAGCAAACCTATAACTAATTCTGCTCACCTCATTCTCTAATTTTCCTTCAGTCTATGGCTCAAAGCTGTGAAATGATGGTACCCACATTCTGGGTATATGCTCCCTTTTTGAGGTACTGTTCTCTAGTACCCACATTCAGAGTATATGCTCCCTTTTTGAGGAACTGTTCTCTAGTAATGTGTCATAGACACAAACAGACTTGTGTTTCCATTATATTTCAAAATCCAATCAAATTAGCTGTGAAGATTTATGATCTCAAATACATGTCTGAAATTTGTGTTTACCACCACTACAGTTCTGGGATTGGGAGCCCAGAGTTATAGTCTCCCTATGTGGGGGACTGACTGAGAATGGAGAAATGAAATCTTTTCCTCTGTGCCATTAATTATAGCAGCTGCTATGACACATTTATTACTGCTGGCAAAGAATCAGTAGGGGAGTGCTATATTCACTATGTCAGCAAGGATTGGCTACAGTAAGAAGTAGAATTATTCTGTTCTATACTTGTACTTTGGGACAAGGAAGGTAAGTATAACAAAGTTTACCCTTTTGCAGGTGCACATGTGTGTGTGTGTGTGTGTGTGTATGTGTGTGAATATATCTGAAATCATGATTCAAAAAATTCCATGTACACATGTGGCTTAAAATGTTCACTAAATTGTGATGGGATGAAATGCAATTACAAAAATAATTTCTATAACCAAAGAAAGCAGTCACAGCCATTTAAAAAAAACAAAAACAAAAATTTATGATAAATAATATAAGACAAAGTTAGAAGAAACACAAATACAGAGCAAGTTCAGCATAACTGAGGCCTGCCATGTCCTTTCTAAACTCCGTCTTCTGGTCCACACCTTGACATGCAATCCCAGATCTGAACCTCACTGCCCAAGCCACAACTCTGCCTGCCTCCCAGAAGGCGTGCTCCTCCTCCACCCCCAGGGAAAACCAGACGATAGCTCTACCTTCCTCCTGAGATGCCTTCACCCAACCAGGAAAACCAATCCCAGAGTTCTGATATTTACAGAAACTACCAGACCAGCCAACACCAGAGACTACAAGGGCAATCAGAACCCAGGTCTCCTACCACAGCAAGCCCTGTATATTGTGGCACACCTGACGACTAAGACTATGACCTTAATTCTCATATTATGAAGATGATAGAGGCCTTCAAGAAGAAATAAATAAATCCCTTAAAGAAACTCAGGAAAATTCAATCTAAATAGCTAAAAGCTATTTTAAAAGGAAACAATTAAACCCTTTAAAGAAATTCAGGTAAATGCAATCAAACAGGTGAAAGAAATTAATAAAACTGTTCAATACCTGCAACAGCTATTCATGGTTGTCAACATGACTACATCTGAAATGAGCTACTATCCAGAAATGGAGGGCACACCTGTGATCCAGATCTTGAGGCTGGAGGATACAGGTTTCTGCCTTGGATGTTGACATGAAGATCATGAGGCATAGTGGCCATGAAAAGCTTAGGCCCAGACAAGTTAGTACCTGCCTTTAATCCCAGGAGACTGAGACAAGCAAACCTCTGAGTTCAAGGACAGGAGGACAAAACAATTTCCAGATCCAGATGTGGTGGTACACACCTTTAATCTGGGCCACACCTTCTTATAGAGGCCAATATAAGTACAGTGGAAGAAGGAAGACTGAGTCTTCTGCAACTGTTTGTGCTTACTTGACAGCAGAACCTACTTCTACAGAATACCAGGTGAAACATTTAGCCTAGTAGGACTGAGCAACTTCCCATTCATAGATGGCCATTGTTGGTATAGTTGGACTATAGAGTCAGTACAACAAATTCTCTTGAGATAAAGAAACATTCCAGAATTTCTGTGACTCTAGAGAACACTGACTAATACAATACCTGAAAATGGAAAATGAAGCAATAATGAAAACACAATGCTGGAATGCTGGAGATGGAAAATCTAGGAAAGAGAACAAGAACTACAAACATAAGCATCACCAACAGAATACAAGAAATGAAAGAGAGAATCTTAGGAATAAAAGATAAAATAGAGGAAATTCATACATTTGTCCAAAACAAATGTCAAATTTAACATGTTTCTAATGTAAACCATCCAGGAAATATGGGACACTATGCAAAGGCCAAACCTAAGACTAACAAGAATAGAAGAGGAAGATTCCCAGTTCAAAGGCCCAGAAAATTGCATTAAAAAAAAAAAAAAAAAAGCACACAGAAGAAAACTCCCCTAACCTAAAGAAATAGATGGCTTTGAACATACAGCAAGTATATAGAACATCAAATAGATTGGAACAGAAAAAATATCCTCCTGCCACATAGTATTCAAAACACTAAATGTACAGAACAAAGATAAAATATTAAAAGGCCAAGTAATATATAAAAGCACACCTGTCAAAATTATACCTGACTTATCAATAGAAATGCTAAAAGCCATTATGTCCTGGACAGATGTCTTGAAGACCATAAGAAACCACAGATGTCAGCCCAGACTATTATACCTATGAAATCTTTCAACCACTATAGATGGAGAAACCAAGATGTTCCATGACAAAACCAAGCTTAAAGATTTATTTTCAACTATTCCATACCTACAAATTTTACTATAAGGAAAACTCTAACACAAGATGGCAACTACACTGAAGAAAACAAAAGAAATTAGTCATCTCAAAGCAAAACCAAAAGAAGAAACACACACACACACACACACACACACACACATACATACCCCTAGCACTATCAACATCAGACTAATAGGTACTAGCAATCATTTGTCATTAATATCTCTCAATATCAATCAACTAATTTCACCAATGAAAAGACAAATGCTAACAAAGTGAATGTGTAAACATGATCCATCATTTTGCTCCATAGAAGAAACACACCTCAGCAAGAAACATAGGTACTACCTAGGAGTAAAGGGCTGAAAAATGTTTTCTAAGCAAAAGGACTCCCAAAAAGAAACTGGAGTAGCCATTCAATTATATAACAGACCAAATGTAATCAAAAGAAATCAGGAAAGACACTTCAATTCATCAAAGGACAAATCAACCAAGTTAACAACTCAATTCTGAACATCTATGACCAAATGCAATGGCACTCACATTCATAAAATAAATTAGTAAGGTTAAGTCACAAGTCACATTGAACCATTGAACCATATAACTACATATATATGTCATCACATTGACACAGTGAAACTAACAGAAATTATCAACCAAATGGATTTAACAGATATTTGTCCCGCACTACCTTCTCGCCAGCAAGAACGACGCGGCACACAAAGGATCCTTCTGCAGTAAAGCTTTAATGCATCTTGAGAGGGAGAGCATAAGCTTGCCACGAGTGGAGACCCCGAACAATAGAACACCCGTCCCTTATATAGGTCACAGCGCTTGCCTGGGACATGGAGCTTCCCCATTGGCTCCCCGCACATCAGGCCAGATGATGCCACGAGAGAAGCTGAGACTCTGAGGTGGAAAATTACCAGGTGCATGCGCACTAGCCTGTTTACAACTTGTTCTCGGCTGAATGTAGGCGTCATCTTGTAATGGCGAATGTGGGTGCGACTCAGGCGGCTCCCCACATCTCCCCCTTTTCATTTCTGTAAGCAAAGTAGGACACTCTTAAGAGGGCGGAGACAGAGGTCAAATCCCCTGACCAAAAGGTTGGGCCTTGTACAGGAGACGACACCTAAGCTCATGCGCACCCGAGGTTTTCCTGACCCGCCCAGTGCCGTTTTTTAGAGGGAGGGAAACTAGGGCACTCAACCCTCATGTAGATGACATATCTCCCAAGGCGGCCCACAATGATGACCGCCTTGTGCGATGCTTTGCTCGACATCCCTCAAGAGCTGCTCAGACCAAACACTCTACCCAGTGCAATGAGACTAGACTCGCGGGTGTGCAAGAACTGTCTGGCTGGCGACCTACTGCTATTGTTTAAGCATGGACAGCCAAACACCAGCCGAGGCTCCTTGTTCTAAGGCAACAAGCGCCTGCGCAATGACCACCTTGTCTCTTTTAGTCTGGGCCCTGAGTTTGCAGATGAGCCATAGGAGCAACACCAACCCACAGCAGAGCGCTGCTCCAAACAATCCCACCCCCACCCATTCCTTGAAATAAGAAATTGCCAAGGAAATCCATGAAGAGAGGCCCTCTGTCAAGGACAGGTCGAGACGGGTAGAGTTGATCTGAATAATTGCTGTCCACAGTTCTCGCAAGGTTTCATCAAATTTAAGGGTCCAATTCTGTAACATATACTGTGAAAGACTTTTAGACAGGTTAGCTGCTTTTGTAAATCTGTCATTTTGTATGGAAGTAACACAGAGTCCTGGCAACTTTTGTTCACAGCCCAATTGGGCTAGCTGTCAAAGGACATCCAGTTGTTCTTGAATAAGATCAATGCGCTGGTTAACCAGCATTAGGTCCCCCTGGACTTGAGTATTGGCGGATACCTGTCTGTCTAGAGCTAAGGTGGCAGCTGCAGACAACTCATTAATGGTATTGGCAGTCTGTATCGTTCCAGAGAGCGCAAGGGCTGACGCAGTGACGGCCCCTGTAACCGCAGCTGCTGCCACCACACCTATGATAATGGCAGAGATACCAAAGTCTCTTTTCTGCCTGAATACGGTCTGATCCACCACAAAAGGACCTTGGCCAGTTAACATATCAAAGGTCCAATCTCTCTGTCCAGGGGTCGGTGCCGTAGCATTGGCTCTGGCTTGAGCTTGTGCAGCTTCATGCCATAAAGCCTTCCACTCCATATATTGGCCCATTGTAGGGAGCGCAGCCTTGGCCAGCATCTGCCAATCGGCGGGAGTCATGGACGCCCCGGCAAATCTCTCTAACATTACTATAGTAAAATTAGCATTTACCCCATACTTTCGGACCGCTTCAGCCAGGTCTTTAATTTGGCTGTACTCCACAGGGGCATGAACTTGCCCTCCACCATCTACCTCGAAAACTGGAAAAGCGGCTTGTACCTTTCTCCTAACCTTGTCAGAGAGAAAAGAAAAGGGGTTGGGGCACGTCTCATAAGGGGGAGGTGCAGAAGGCACAGTCCGCGTAGGGGCCAAAGAAGGCGGCCGCTTCATCTGCCCATTACGGGGCGGCCAATCTTCCTCATACCGTGCCGCTTCCTCTTCTAGCTCTGACTCCTCACTAGAGCTAAGGGGGTCAGTGTCTGAAGTTTCCAATTGAAGAGCCTCAAGGTCTTGAACTGGGTAGAGGCTCTCCCCCCTTCTTTTTACTTTTTTCTTGGGTATGAGAATCGTTTTTCTGCCCACAGCCTTGTCGGGGGGACAGTTTTTTCCCATTTTGTCTTTAATCTCTCCCTCGTCCTTAGACTTACCAGGAGGTCCTTTTTCCTTGCTGAGATTTTGGGTACCCATCCTTTCACTCCGTTCGGATTCTGACATGGTGTCCTGGACCCTTTCAGGGGTGATTTGCCCCTCCCTTACAGCATCTACACAGGCCTCATCTTGTTCACAGCAATACAAAGACAGTAAAACCAAAATGAGGGCACTTAACACAATTAGCAAGGCTTCAACAGCGTTGGACCAAAAAGGGGGCAATCCCAAATCAAGATCCAGGGTCAACATGCCTTTCCGAATCTACCTCCCTGCAGTTCTGAATCCTCCCTGTTTCCAGGGGGTCTCCAAAGGTGCTTGACGATGACAAAGTTCCCGGGTTTCGGCACCAGATGTCCCGTGCTACCGTCTTGCCAGCAAGAACAACGCAGCACACAAAGGATCCTTCTGCAGTAAAGCTTTAATGCATCTTGAGAGGGAGAGCATAAGCTTGCCACGAGTGGAGACCCCAAACAATAGAACACCTGTCCCTTATATAGGCCACAGCGCTTGCTTGGGACATGGAGCTTCCCCATTGGCTCCCAGCACATCAGGCCAGATGATGCCACGAGAGAGGCTGAGACTCTGAGGTGGAAAATTACCAGGTGCATGCGCACTAGCCTGTTTACAACTTGTTCTCAGCTGAATGTAGGCGCCATCTTGTAATGGCGAATGTGGGTGCGACTCAGGCGGCTCCCCACAGATATTTACAGAAAATTTTACAGAAGCAAAAAAGAATATACCTCCTTCTCAGTACCTCACAGGACCTTCTCCCAAACTGACCATACAACTGGCCTAAAAAGATATAATAAGATTGCCCGGCAGTGGTGGTACACGCCTTTAATCCCAGCACTTGGGAGGCAGAGGCAGGTGGATTTCTGAGTTTGAGGCCAGCCTGGTCTTCAGAGTGAGTTCCAGGATAGTCAGGGCTACACAGAGAAACCCTGTCTCGAAAAAACAAAAACAAAAAAACAAAACAAAACAAAAAGATGTAATAAGATTGACATATTCCCCTACATCTTATCAGATCACCACTGATGAAAATTGGAATTCAATAATAACAGAAACAACAGAAAGCCTACATACTCAAAGATACTGTCCAACTGTCTACTCAGTGTTCACTTAGGGAAGACATAAATAAATTATAGACTATCTAGAATTCAATGAAAATGAAGCCAGAATATACCCAAATTTATGGAACACAATGAAAGCACTGCTGAAAGGAAATTTGTTAGGATTTGGTTGCCTTCATAAGAAGTTGGAAAGATCTCATACTAGCAAATTCACAGCAAAAGTGAAAGCTGTAGGACAAAAGAAGCAAACACACCAAAGAGGAACAGATGACAGGAAACAATAAAACTCATGGCTGAAATCAATCAGTTAGAAACAAAAAGAACATTACAAAGAATCAACAAAACTAAAAGGTGGTTACTTATCCACAAGATACACAAAACCTTAGTCAAACTAACAAAATGGCAGACAGACAGTATCTAAATTAAGAAAAATCAGAAAATGAATAGGGAGTTGTAACAATAAAAACTGTGGAAATTCAAAATATCATTGGATCATACCTCAAAAGTCTGTACTCCAGAAAATTGGAAAATCTAATTAAATGAATGAGTTTGTAGACAGATACCAATGACTAAAATTAAATCAATATCAGGTAAACTATCTAAATAGTACTATATAGCCCATAACAAACTAGAAGCAGTAGGGGCAGGGTAAGATGTTTGATTGCAACATTTTACCAGACTTACACTAACGAGCTAATTCAAATAAAGCTCCAAATATTCCACAAAATCACAAAATAGAGACAGAAGGAAAACTGCCAAACTCATTCTACGAGGCCACAGTTTCCCTGATACTTAAACCACACAAAGATTCAATGAAGTGAGAGAATTTGAGACCAAATTCATTTTTGAACAAAGACAGGAAAATACTTAATAAAATTCTTACAAACCAAATCCTAGAGCACACCAAAAGCATCATTCACCATAGTGAAGTAGGCTTCAGCCCAGTGATGCAGGTAGGTTCAATATACAAAAATCCATACATTTAATCTGCCATATAAACAAACTGAAAGAAAAAAAACCACAGGATCATCTCAATAGATGTTTAAAGAGTCTTTAACAAAATCCAATACCCCTTCACATTAAAAGTTTTGGAGAGCTCAGGGATACAAGGCACATACCAAAACATAATAAAAACAATATACTGGGATCCAATAGCCAACATCAGACTAAACAGAGAGAAACTTAAAGCAATTCAACTAAAATCAGGTATACGTCGGTCCATTCTTTCCTTATATCTTATTATACTTGAATTTCTAGTTACAACAATACAACCAGGAAAGGCAATCAAGAGAATACAAATTGGAAAAGAAATCAAAGTATCACTCTTTGCACATGATATGATAGTATACATAATTGCCACCAAATTTTTTACCAGAGAACACCTAAACCTGATAAACACCTTCAGCAAATTGGCTGGATACAAAATTAACTAAAAACAAAAGCAAAACAAAACAAAACAAAAAACAAAAACAAAAACAAAAACAAACAAACAAACAAAAACCATTAGCTCTTCTTTATACACTAATAAAATGGCCAAGAAATACTAGAGGGAAAAAGACACTTCACAATAGTCACAAATAGTATACAATATCATGGCATAACTCTAACTAACCAAGAGCCTTCCAAATATAACAAGAACTTCAAGTACCCTTTGAAAGATATTAAAGGAGATATCAGAAAATGGAAAGATTTTCCATGCTCATGGGTTAGTAATATTAACATAGTAGAAAAACCCTCTTACCAAAAGCAATCTACAGATTCAATTGAATTCCCATAAAAAATTCCATTTTTTTATAGACCTTGAAAGAACAAGTCTCAACATTATATGAAAATAAAACAAAACAAGACAAATAAACAAACAAACAAAACCAAGATAGTTTATAGAAAGATAGAAATCATGTCATGCATTTTCAAATAATGATAGATGTAACTATTCTTGAAGAATAAATAAATGTTTTAGGTAATTCACAAAACTAATATCTTTGTGTTTATTCAGTGTATCACTGAAGAAAAAACCTACTGTCCTAGAGAATACGTATTCTCTTAAAAGTGTTTTCCTTAGAAAATTAATATCCAGTCACTCAACCTGGAACAACATGCCAAGATATATGGAGTCTTTCTTATAGCTTTAAAATGCCGAGAGAGATTTAACAAATCTCAAATTTCATCCACTTAGCTCTCTTGTTTACCCTACTTACATTGATTAAGCATCATCTATTTGAATTTTATTATTTATCAAATAGGTAAAAAGATCAAAATGATATACTAATATGTAATGATCCATCTGATGCTCCCCCAAATTTGTAACTATTGTGACTTTCAGTTTCAATAAGTTTAGTCATGCTTAGAAATGATCTGGGAAGAAAAGAATTAGGAGAAATCAAAATTAGTATATATTATATGAGAAAAATATTTCCAATCAAAGGAAAAAGAAACAATTCACATTGACAGTCACCATACAAAATACTCCTACTGCAATATTGTTTGGTATGTGTTCAATTTATAATAGATCAGTTTTGGAGAGTTGTCAGAACAATAGTAGTGGATCTTCTATATCATGAACTTCACATATGTTTCTACCTAGGAATTATTTTATTTCTGTCAACAACACATATTGATTTTAGAAAGTAGACTTTTAATATGTTCTTATGGATTTATTCATATGTATTATATGGTTTTGCATTATTAAAAATAAGAGTTTGTTAAATAATCCATTAAAATTGTTTTATGATTAAAGTGGAAATCCATTAAAGTGGATTTACATCTGGAGCAATAGTTTACTCTCGTAGCCACAGCTTCTCTGTAACTGAAACAGGAAGGCCATTAGGACCATGAGTTCATGTACAGTTGTACATTTTGAGAGAAATATTACTGATTCTTTGACCTTTATTTTGCATCTTCTGGTTTTACAAACTAAAATGTGGTTGATTTACTAACTTATTTCTCCAATCCTTGGTTTTCACTTGCAAATGACTAAACAGAGATTTTTATGTCTCTTATCCATTTTCATCTTTCTTGAGAATTATGATAAACTCTAGTACCTTTTGAAGAAGAAGAAATGAAGTTCTATTATGGACTTGTTACTAACCCTAAGGATATGTGGGTTTTATTCATATTCTTTGTCTTTTGCCACAAAACTGGAAAAATGTATTAAACAGTCATTAGAATACTTACATTCCATACTTACATACATTAGAATACTTGTTGTGAATTATTTCTAATTAGTAAATATTAATATTCCATATATATATATATATATACATATATATATTCAATTGAATTATGGTTGACTATGTTGTGTAATTCACTATTAAATTTAATCAAATTTACTTATATTAATAAAATAAATGAAACATGAAAAGCAAATTTGTATTAGAAAACTGTTATTGAAAATTAACTTAGGTCCTTAGACCCCAAAGCCTGCCTGTCTCTCAAGAGGTCTGCTTTAACAAGGGACACTAATCCCAAAACCTATTCTATCTGGCACACCCACAGAGCCCAGCACACATGGGATCTATTCCACCCTGTCTGAACTTCATTATCCTTCAAGTCTGTACCACAACCTCCACCTGGAGCAGATCAGCTTGCCTGTGCCCCACACTCCACCATGCCTGTCTCTTTGGAGGTCTGCCTTAACCAGGGACATAGGTGAGACCCATGCCCCAAAACCCATGCCAACTGGGACCCCGACAGAGCTCAAGGGATGAGGGATCTATCCCACATTGCCTGAGTCCCATTAACCATCCTGTCTCCACCTTCATCTGAACTTTGGACAGATCCCGCCCCACTAACCCCAAAACCTACCTGATTCCCAGGATATTCACCCTAACCAGAAACACAGCAAGTATGTCCTAACCAGGGACACAAGAGGACTGCACTAACCAGGGACACAGGAGGTACTCCCTAACCAGAGATAGCACTGTCTGACTCCCAGGAGGTCTGTTCTAACCAGGTTACACAGTTCAATCTGCCATCAAGGAAGCCCACTACAGTCAGAGACACCCAGGACAGTTAACACCAGAAATAATCAGATGGTTGGAGGTAAGAATAAGAACATATGCAATGGAAGCCAATGTAAGTTGGCACCATTTGAACCCAGTTTTCCTACTGCAGTAAGCACCGGATAACCTAACACACTTGAAAATCAAGATTCTGACCTAAAATCCCATCCTCTGAAGCTGATAGAGGTCTTTAAGGAAGATACAAATAACTACCTTAAAGAAATACAGGAAAACACAGGCAAACAAGCAGAAACAAATCCCTTAAAGAATACAATCCAACAAGTGAAGGAATTGAACAAAACAGACCAAGACCTAAAACTGGAAATAGAAACAATAAAGAAACCACAAATGAAGGCAAACCTGGAGATGGAAAACCAGTAGCTACAGATGTAAGCATCACTAACAGAATATAAGAGATAGAGAAAATCTCAGGCCTAGAAGATACCATAGAAGATCACATCTGTCAAAGAGAATACAAACAGAATATGTAAATATCCAACATTCATTGGGGCACAATGAAAAGAACAAACCAAAAAATAACAGGAATAGAAGAGGATGAAGATTTCCAGTTCAAAGGGCCAAAAAAAATATCTTCAGCAAAATCATAGAAGAAAACTTCCCCATTCTAAAGAAAGAGATGGCCGTAAAGGTACAAGAAGCCAACAGAACACAAAGTAGATTGGATCAGAAAAATAAAAAAAATCCTCCTGTCACACAGTAATCAAAACACTAAATATACAGTTCAAAGAAAGAATATTAAAAGCTGTAAGGGAAAATGGCCAAATAATATGTAAAGGCTGATTTATCAGAATTATAACAGACTTTTCAACAAACATGTTAAAAACCAGAATATCCTGGACAAATATTATGCAGACTCTAAGTGAACATAGATGCAAACCCAGGCTACTGTACTCAGCAAAACTCTCAATCAACATAGGTGGAGAAACCAAGATATTCCATGACAAAACCAAACTTACACAATATGTTTTCAAATAATTCAGCCCTACAAAGGATACTAGAAGGAAAACTCCAAAGTGAGGAGTGTAAATCCACCCAAGAAAATACAAGAAATTAATCCTCTCACAACAAACCCAAAAGAAGAGAACCACACTATCTCAATACTGATAACTAATACTGATAACTGACAATATGCATATAGAAGAATGAAAATAGATCCATATTTTCACCCAGAAAAAAAAAATCAAGTCCCAGTTGATCAAGGACCACAACATAAAACCAGATATATTGATTCTAGTAGAAGAGAATCTGGGAAAGAGTTTCAAATGTATTTGCATAGAGGAAAATTTCCTGAACAGAACAGCATTGGTGAAACTGAAAAGCTACTTTAAGGCAAAGAACACTGTCAATGGGACAAAAGGGTAACCTACAGATTGCGAAAAGATCTTCACTAACCTACATTAGATAGAGTGCTAGTAATCAATATATATTCACGAATCTAAACTCCATAATAATAATGATAATAATAATAATAATAATAATAATAATAACCCACTTAAAAAATGAGGTACTGAGCTAAACAGAGACTTTTCAACAGAATAATCTGTGATAGCCAAGAAGCACTTAATGAACTGTTCAATATCCTTAGTCACCAAGAAAATACAAATCAAAACTACACTAAGATTCCCTTTTACACCAATCAGAAGGGCTAAAATCAAAATCTTAACTGACAGCACAGCTAGCGAGGATTTGGAGAAAAAGGAACACTTCTCCATTGCTGGTGGAATTGCAAACTGGTATAACTACTCTGGAAATCAGTCTGGCCATTGCTCAGAAAATTGGAAATAGTTCTACATGAAAACCTAGCTATACTGCTCTTGGCCATATACCTAAAAGATGCTCTACCAGACCACAAGTGCATGTGCTCCACTATGTTCATAGAAAACTTATTCATAAATGCCAAAAACTAGAAGCTACCAAGAAGTTCCTCAACTGTAGAATGGATACAGAAAATATCCTTCATTTGTATAATGGAATACTATTCAGCTATTAAAAACAAGGACATCACGAATTTTGCGGGCCAGTGGATAGAATTAGAAAATATCATCCTGAATTTAATAACCCAGACTCAAAAGGACATGCATAGTACGTACTTACTTATAAGTGGATATTAGCTAAAATTAGTGAATTCCCATAATATAACCCACAGACCATAAAAAGTTTATGGAAGGCCCAATGGTGGATTCTTCAATTTCCCTTAAAAGAAGGATCAAAATAATTGTAGGAGGTAGAGGGTGGCAGTCACTTGTGTGGGAGAGGAGATGGGGAAACAAAAAGTGGTGCAGGATCAGGTATGAGAGGAATCAGGAGAAAGGCCCAAAGGTCCAGGAGAATGGTAGTAAATATGCAGCTTCTGGGGATGAGTGTGGGGAGGTGTTGGTTGGGGGGGGTCCTCTAGAATATCTTATAGACCTGGGATGTGAGAGGCTCCCAGGACACAATGGGTGACTTTTGCTGAAATGCCCAACAGAGGGGAACTGGTACCTGAAGAGACCATCTCGTTAGTAGACAAGGTCCCCAGTGGAAAGATGGGGTCACCGACCCACCTTCAAAATTTCTGGCCCAGAATAGTTCCTGTCTAAAGAAATACAGGGACAGAAATGGAGCAGTGACTAAAAGAATGGCTTTAGTGTGACAAGTCCAATTTGGGATCTATCTCAAGGGTGGGCACCAAACCCTGACACTATTCCTGATGCCATGTTGTACTTGCAGACAGGACATAGTGTGGCTGTCCTCTACAAGGTTCAACTAACAGCTGACTGAGACAGACGCAGATTCAGCCAACCATTGACCTGAAGTTGAGGACCCCTACTGAAAAGTTAGGGGAAGGATTGAAGGAGCTGAAGGGAATGGCAACTCCATAGGAATACCAACAGTATCAACTAACCTGGAGCCCTGAGAACTCCCAGAGACTAAGTCACCAACCAAAGAACATACATGGGCTGTTCCGAGGCCCCTACATATATGTAGCAGAGGGCTGCCTTGTCTGGCCTCAGTTGGAGTGGATGTGCCTAATCCTGTAGAGACTTGATGCCCCAGGGAAAGGAAATGCCTGGGAGCCTCCTCTCAGAGTGAGAGGGGAGGGAGAATGGAAGGAAGAACTCCTGGAGGGGGGGACCATGTGGTGGGAGGCCATCTGGAATATAAACAATATAGTTAATAATGAAAGAATTAACTCAGTATGATATAACTGTCCTTATAATCAATGTTGTTTCAAATTAAACTTTAAGGAATATTAGCACATATATAGTAAAATATTTTACCAGCAAAATGGAGTTATAAACACAGTTGTGATTAAGTAACTACTGTGGGGGTTACAAAAGGAAAAATTGTAAGATTATTTCAGAAAAATCTATCACTATTTGCTCTATAATCTTGTTAATGTATTAGTGCTCCCTAGTTTAAAAATATTAAACATGTTTTAACAATTTAGCACATAGTCAAAGTGATTTATATATCCATTATTCAAAGCTAGAATTTACCTATTTTGATAGAATTTATACAGCAGTGTAAGTGCTGTTTTGTTTGTTGGCCTGTGGCTAAGTAGAAACAACTGATCTCTGTTCAGTACATCTTTAATTAAAATGATAGTACTCTTTTATTTTTTTTCATTTTGCAAGGTAGATTCTTCTCTCACATAATTTATCCTCATTATTTTAGCTTCCCTCCATATCTCGCAGCCACATCTCACTGCTTCTCTCCCCCAGATCCACTCCCTTCTTCAGAAAAGATCAGGGCTCCAAGAACCAACAATAAAACAGCTGTTCTGAATTGTAATCATGATTTGGATTTACTTTTTAAAAAATGTTCATGATTGCAATGTAGTCCAAAATATTCTTTTATTGTTATGTATTGGGAGAAAATGCACAACTAATATAAAAAATGGCTGTGTTTCTGTTCAGGTTGAAGAATTGACTTGAGGTCATGAGATACATATTTCTTCATAAAGATTTGGAACTACCCTAGCAGAATATGAATTACCATTCATTCTGTATAATTTTGGAAATTTGATAAGGAATCCAACATAAGCTGATATAAGGTAAGTGTGATGTTCATTATAAAAGTCAAAGTTTCTCACATTTGAATGTTAGATCTATTTGTGCTGCTTTCTATATCTATGATGCTGAAACTAAAAATAAACTGATAAAAACAAATGGTTTATATTGGAATTTGAAATGAAAAGGTTTTTAAAACTCAATACATTCAGAGAGTTAATAACAACAAGATATTTTAAATAATAGTTTGACATTATAATATAGTTTTATCACTTCCCACTTTCTTTTTCTTTCTATAAACCATCCCATGTTACCATCCTAACATACGCCCTTTCAAATTTATGGCCTCTTTTCCTTCAATAGTGTGTGTTTGTGTGTATGTGTATTCATGAGTATGAGAGTGTGTGTTCATTGAAACCTATATGAAAGAACTTGCAAAGCAAAACCAGAGAAAGCCAAAGCATGGACAGAGTGGGTAGAAATGGATCCCAGAATCTCAGGAGAGATACAACTATGTAGCTACAGTACATCCAAAATTCAGCATCTTGCAATGTAAACATTTTTATACAAACTCTGTGTGTTTGTGTCTGTGTGTATGTTTGAGTATGTGTATTTGTCTCTGTGTATATGTGTTTATGTGTATGTATTTGTGAGTATATATATATATATATATATATATATATATATATGTGTGTGTGTGTGTGTGTGTGTGTGTGTGTGTGCATACATAGCAAGACATATAAATAAAACCAGCTTGGTCTGTGAAACGATATTTGTGTGTATGTTTTCATGGCTGCCAACTTGATATTGAATAATCCATTAATGGCTCTTCCTTGAGTAAGATTATTTTTACCCATCCTTCCTTAGCTGTGCATGGTATTTGTCTAGAATTGATGCTTTTTGGATTCCTTCACACTCATATGTCATAAAACTGAAATGCCCTTGCCTAAAGGAATGAATATAGAAAGGACAGAGACAAAGAGAAGATGGTTTGTCTCAAATGTTTACATTCCATAGTGCTGAAATTCTGGGCTAGCATACACAATCAGCTCCCTGTTTCCTCTGGTGCAATGCTTTTGTGGTTTTTAGAAGCATTTATTTTATTTCCATTTTTTATTTTGTTTTTACTTTTATTGAAAATAGATTATTTTTTGTATAATATATCCTAATTATAATTTCTCCCCACTCCTTCTCTACCAATGCTTCCTCAATTCTCCTCCTTTCTACTTCTACTCTTTTCTGTCTCCCATTGGATAAGAACAGACTGTTAACCTAAAACAACCAAACATGACAAAATAAAACATAATAAGATGAACCAAAACCTCTCATTTTGAACTTTGACACAGAAGCCCAACAGGAAGAAAAGTGTCCCAAAATTAGGCAAAGGAGTTAGAGACCCCTTATTTTCATAATCAGGTGTTCCATCAAAATCATAAGCTAATGACTATAATATAGTCACCAAGGTCCTGGTGTGGACACAGGAAGGCACTATACTTACTGCTTCAGTCCCATTTGTGATCCCATTTGCACTTTCCATAGGGGATGCAGAGGGCCTTTTTCTGATATCTGCAATCATCTCTGACTATTACAGTCTTTCTGCCTCCTTTTCAATGGGATTACCTGGGTTCTGAACGGAGAGATATGATGGAGACATTCCATTTTAACTTTCCAAATAATGTGTGGCTATGGGTATCTCCATCATTTCCCATCTGCTGCTAGAGGAAGCATCTCTCATGTTGACCGGATAAGACATTGATCTATGAGTATAACAGAATATAATTTGGAATAATTTTGTTGATTCATTTTCTTAGAACAGTTATATTTGGTTTTACACTAGGTTTCTGGGCTTTCAAATCTTTGGTCCTTGGTTACTCAAGCAATGTTGGGTATGAGTTCCTTCCCATGGAGTGGACCTCAAATCAAATCAGACATTGATTTGTTTTCCCACAAATTCTGTGCCACCTTTGCCCTAGCATATTTTGCAGGGAAGATGGATTGTAGGTCTGTAGGTCTAAGGTTGGTTAGTTTTGGGTTTTTTTGGTTTTTTTGGGGGGGGGGTAAGTTGGTGTCTACATTTCTCTTTTTGTAGTCTGCAGAGAACCTTCCCACACTAAAGGGATAGAGGACTATTTCTATCCTTTCTATCCATGCTTTGGCTGTTTCCTCTTAGACTTTAAAAGTTCTTGAATGTATTTGCCATAGTTTATAAGTATGTTCTTCCTGCCAAAAGTGAAGACACCATGACATTAGAATTGAGAAACAATTCAAGACCCCAAACTTGAAGAACAGATTTTCAAATCTATGCTCTTCATATTGATTTAAAGGAAATAAGTCCAATTACCTTACCAAACAAAACTGGAAACCATATCTACATCCACACCAAATCTTTATAATTTTGTATGACTCTTTTCTAAGAGGCAATATAAAATGTAATGAAGTAGAATCAAAGGTCACAGATTCTCAAACCTGTAACTTATGAAAAAAGGTGGCATATGACCAGCTAATGTAAAGTTTTATCATGACACACAGGAGGACAACATTATGGAATATACTATGAAAACTAAGATCTGAGTAAGAAATGGACCTTGGGACTGCTGATTACTTATGTTGGTATTGTACTTCTTTTGAATTTTTGATATACAATAGATAAAGGAAAGAATCCTGGGAAAGAATATTGAAGAAGTTTACAAAAATATCCATTATGTTTTACTCCTCATTTTCTTTTCCTTTGAAGTTCCTAAAACATGCACTGCTTTTATTTCTATTCATACAAAAACAGTACGTGCCACGTTAATAACTCAGAGAAATGTAATCCCAACAGTTACTTCTAATGTCCTGGAAGATTTTATTTTTAAAACTTAAAGTCATAAAGAACATTTTTTCTGGTGTACATAGTAGATAAGGACATAATTTGTGCCTTGAAGAGTTAGCACTATAACCACACGCAGAGGAACAATAGTTCAGAAGTGGGCATTGTAATATACCTTCTACAGTCCATCTCCTCAGTACTTTTATCTAAATAAAACTTTTAGAAGACTCAACTGTAGGAGGGTGGAGAGTTAGAATAGTGTTATTTGCATTTCTATATTTTTTTCTTTTTAAAACAGCATTGTTCTTGAACCAAGAAAATTTGCAAATTAAATGTTGGGCTCACTTTAGCTTTATTTCACAACTTAACACATTGACAGGTTCTCAAATTTAGATTACTGAAACATTTGATTGAACAAGTGTGGCTTCTTTTAAAAAATAATCATCTCAACAATGGAGTAAAATGAACATTAAATATTTTTCATACTTGATACTTAAATATCTATCTAAATTCTCATCAAAATCTAATTTCAACATTTCTCAGTGAATGTCTTCCTGTGTTTCATTATGTCCTATGAATGTAAGGAAAAAAGTTCATATACTACAACCAAACAATGCCAATATGTTTTATCATTATAAATTTTTCATGACTGATAAAATGACTCATTATATATTACTTGGTATAGTTTTTATTATATGGTTTATGGAATTCCTCTTTTGCAACTTTCTCAGATATAACAGTACATTGAATTCTTTCTTTCCACTTTACTGAATGTGAAATTATAACTTTTGATATTGTTTTTATATATCTATAACTCTTAGATATTTAATTCTACTTTCAATCTTTAAAAAGTCAGTTTTTCTATATCTTTCCAGTCCTTTACTAATTATTTCATGCCCCCTGGGAAGATTTTCATTCTAGTATCTTATAAAATTTAAATAGCCAGTGAATTCAAACTTAACATATTGAGAATTATCTCAACTTCATTTTTGCACTTCTCTGTGCATGTAATACTAGAATTTATTCTGAGAATTTTTTCTTCTTTAAATATGTCTTCTCTTGAGATAAGAGGGTGATGTAACCCTAGATGCTAGTATGTGGGAGGAGATTATGCAAGCAGGACATGGATACTCAGAACAGTAATGCAAGTCATACAGACCAGACATTGCATTGTCCTTCTTGTTAAATAAGTAAAGCAATGGTTTTTAGTGTGTGTGTGTGTGTGTGTGTGTGTGTGTGTGTGTGTGCGCGCGCGCGTGCATATGCACCTGTGATTTTTTCACTGAAGATTCAGCAAGACTCTGACTTGAAACTATCCATAGATGCTAGATATGATGTTACACATCTAGAATCCAGATATTAGGAAGTTTGATGAAAGCAGATTGTACATTTAAAGGACAGGTTTGGCTATGTAGTTGAATCCAGAAGAAAAGTTTCACCTTGGCCTTCTCACCAGTTTTTCACTCAAAGATTGCCACAGCAAATCCCTTTTCACACTTCTAAGACACATAGGATTGAGTGGTAGACATTGTGGAATAAAGCCAGAGAAAGAACTGAAAGGTATATGAGCCAGCTAGTGAAGGTTCTGTCAGTCACAACTCTTGAGTAGTTGCTTGAGGTAAGAAAAGATAGCATAAAGGAGGATGCAGATGAGTGACAGTGACATGGGGCTTAAAAATGTCCACTTCTGCAGGTGTGAACAAATCATTCTGCCATTCAGTCAGTGTCCTTGAGACATATTGTACTGCTGAAGAGGAGATCATTGATTATAAGCTCTATGTTCTTGTTGTGAATAAAGTACTGGTTTTCATTACTGATTACAATGTAATTTTCAGCAATCATTTAACCTTCCCAGTCATTCATCTCTACTATAATTATATAATATACACTAAGCAGAAGCCTGGGCAAGTCCAGAATTCTTTATCAAATTGTGTCCATTATCAATTTTTCTTTGGGCTTAAATATCAATTAAATCATGGTTGGTAAAGTGGTATGCAACTAATAGATTTAAAATCTATTATAATTTACAATTGATTATTGTGGATATCCAGCTCCATAAAAGAAAACTAGAAACAGTTTTCCCACTTATCTTATTAAATATAACTATCCCTAGAAAATATGGAAAAGGGGGTGTAAAACACTAGAAATTCAAAGATATACACTAAAATAATAAAATAAATTTTCTAGATTTAAAAGAAAAATAATGTTGACACATCAAGAATCAAGTGAGAAAACGAAATTAGTGCATATGTTCAGATAATAGGAAATATAATGATTTGATTAGTCAATAAATAGTATCTCCGTGTTGTTTTGTAGGTTATAAAATATATTTGACAGTTGTAGTAAAAACTTGCAATGCTTTACATGCTGTAGAGGAAATAGTGATTACTGACAGAAGATCTGCACAAGACCACACCTGTTAGAACTAAAAGCATAGATTAGAAAGAGGCTTTCTAGGTCTCTCCCTTATCTAAGGAATACTTGACAGCATTTGGGAAAAGCAGAATCACTTTCCTTTAGAACTCTGTTCCTTCAAGGCTGTTTCCCACATGTTCTTCTATGAGATTTAGTGTATCAGATTGTAGTTGAGGTCCTTGATCCACTTGAACTTGATGTTTTTGTAGGGTAATAAATATCGATCTATTTGCATTTTTCTACACACAGACATCCAGTTAGTCCAGCACCATTTGTTGAAAATGCTTTATTTTTCCACTGTATGGTTTTGACTTCTTTACAAAAAATAAAGTCTCCATAAGTATGTGTATTTATTTCTGGGTCATTAATTTGATTCCATTGATCAGCTTGTCTGGATATGTACCAATATCATGCAGTTTTTATCACTACTGCTCTGTAGGACAGCTTGAGGTCATAGATGGTGATTCATCTCAAAGTTCTTTTAGTGTTCAGGATTGTTTTGGATATCCTGTTTTTTTTTCCAATATGAAGTTGATAATTACTCTTTCAAGGTTTATAAAAATTGTGTTGGAATTTTAATACAGAACAGAATGAATCTGTAGGTTGGTTTTGGTAAGATGGTCATTTTCACTATGTTAATTCTACTTATCTATGAGCATGGGAGCTCTTTCTATCTTTTCATGTCTTCTTCACTTTCTTTCAACAGGAATATCCTTGAACGGATTGGTACAGGAGATAGTTTCCTGAGCAGTATATAGATGGCTCTGGCTCTAAAATCAACAATTGATAAATGGGACCTCAGGAAACTGAAAAGCTACTCTAAGGAAAAGAACACTGTCAATAAGGGAAAATGGCACCCTACAGACTGAGAAAGTATCATCTCAAGAGCCCAACAGCGCACAGAGGGCTAGAACCCAAAACTTATAAAGAACTCAGGAAGCCACACACCAAAAACTCAATTAGTCCAATTTAAAAATGGGGTACATAGATGATTTGAGAATTCTCAACAGAGGAATCTCAAATGTCTGAGAATCACTTAAAGAAATGTCACAATCCTTAGTCATCAGGGTAATGCAAATCAAAACAATTCTGAGATTTCATCTTACACCTATCACAATGGCTGAGATAAAAACAAAACAAAACAAAACAAAAACCACCTCTGTGATAGCACACTCTGACAAGGATGTGGAGCAAAGAGGAAACTCCTCCATTGCTGGTGGGAGAGCAAACTTATACAAACACTCTGGAAATCAATTTGGCATTTTCTCAGAAAACTTGGAATAGTTCTACCTGAAGACCCAGCTAAACCAACCCTAGACATATATCTAAAAGATACTCCACCGTCCACCATCACACAAAGATACTTGCACAAGTATGTTCAGAGAAGCTTTATTTGTGATGAGTAAGAGTCATTTTCCATTAATTATCTGTTCTCTAGGTCACCATGGATGACTCCACACTACTGTACATATACTACTGTACAATAGTGACCACAATATTTAGTCTCAGTGATTTAACAATTGGAGACCCCCTATTCCATTCCCCCTCTCCTGCCTCTAAGAGGGTGCTCACCCACCCACCCACTCCTATCTTCCCTCCTTAGCGTTCCCTTACACTGGGGCATTGAACACCCTTAGGCCCAAGGGCTTTTCCTCTGTTCAAAAAGGCCCTCCTCTGACACATATGCAGCCAGCATCAAGGGTCCCTTCATGTGTTTTCTTTGGTTGTTGGTGGATGATGTGGAGAAAGAGGACGACTCCTCCATTGCTGGTGGGATTGCAAGCTGGTACAACCACTCTGGAAATCAGTTTGGCTTTGGTGGATCCTCAGAAAATTGGACATAGTACTGCCTGAGGACCCAGCTATACCATTCCTGGGCATATACCTAAAAGATGCTCCAACATTTAATAAAAACGCATGCTCCAATATGTTCATAGCAGCCATATTTATAATAGCCAACAGCCAAAAACAACCCAGATGTCCCTCAAAAGCACAATGGATACAGAAAACGTGGTACATTTACACAATGTAATGTTACTCAGCTATTAAAAACGATGACTTCATGAAATTTGCAGGCACATGAATGGAACTTGAAAATATCATCTTCAGTGAGGTAACCCAGTCACAAAAGAACAAACACATGATACATGGATATTAGTTCAAAATTTCATAATACCCAAGATTCAATTCACAGACCATATGAAGCCTAAGAAGAAGGAAGACCAATATGTGGATGCTTCAGTGTTCCTTAGAAGGGTGAACAAAATACTCACAGGAGAAAATATGGAGACAAAGTATGGAGCAGAGACTGAAAAAAAAGGCCATCCAGAGACTGCCCAGCCTGGGGATACATCCCATATACAGCAACCAAACCCAGACATTATTGTGGATGCTGGGAAGTGTTTGCTGATGAAAGTATGATAAGCTTTCTCTTGAGAGGCTCAGGAAGAGCCTGATAAATACAGAGGCAGATGCTTGAAGCCATCCATTGGACTGAGTGTGGGGTCCAGGATGAAGTAGTTGGAGAAGGTACTGGAGGAGCTGAGAAGGTTTGTAGCCCCATGGAGGGAGCAACAGTGCCAACTGACCAGACCCCCAGAACTTCCAGAGGCTAGGCCACTAACCAAAGAAATCACATGGAGGGACCCATGGTGCTAGCCACATATGTGGCAGAGGAGGGCCTTGTTGAACATCAGTGGGATTTTATTATTTTGTAATTACATCATTTGAGAGATATAAATTTGTAGCATATAAAAAAATCTAAAAATTTTATCAAAGTACATGATCCAATCAAAAATTTTAGAGTACTTCACTCCCAACAGCAAAATATACATGATTTTCCTGAACATCAAGATAACATTTTGATAGTTAATAAAATAACTGAATAAAAATATAAGTATTTATACATTTAGAATCAAAAACTGTTCTAAACATTTTATGCTAATAAACTCATTTTAGATGCAATACTAATTTATAATGCTTAAATAATAACACTCTACATTTTCATTTCAATTGCTCTAATGTTTAGTTAAAACAAATTCTTTAAAATAGAGTCCTTATAAAATAACTATAAAATACCTATAATCCTAGGAGTGGAGGAAGACAATTATAGTTTTGAGGCCATTTTGAGATTGAAAATAAGATCCTGTCTTAAAAACTTAATGACATTCTAAATAAAATATCCAGGAACATAAAGATTCTTCCTTCTCTATCTCTTTGCCACATCTTAAAATAGTTGAGTGAAGCTGACTGCCAAATCTGCCCACATTTAACCACAGAAATTAGATTTTTATAGAAAAGAATATTATCCATTTACATGGAACATTTATATTAAGAAACACATTGTCAGGTTAATCACAGCAATGTCCTTATTTCTTCATATCAATTTTCTATATTTATTAACTCTCTCATTGTTGTAGTAAGGAAACAGCTAAAGGAGGAAATGTTGAATCAAAGTGTGAGGGCACATGCGAGGGCACGTGCGAGGGCATGTAGTCATATAATCCACCATGGTGGGGCAATCATGGCAGCAAGTGGTAGCACGTAATATGAATATGTCCCAGAACTCTTAGCCTCATCATATCCTGGCAGAATAAGGACAAGAACACAGAAAATGTTACCATCCAGCATGCTTTGTTCTCTTTCTGTTTTGACTTATTTTAGTACCAAAGCCTATGGAAATGGGCCAAGACATATAGTTTTACCTGCACAACTAAGTCTGCCCCAAAACTACCTCAAATGCTACACTCAGAAAAGTATCTCCTTAATCATTTTAAATACAATCAAGTCAATAACAAAGATTAACCTTTACTGCCCCTAATAATTACAAAATAATATTTATTGATCAATATTTGTGTGGTCTCCCTGTTTTATTTTTAAATATATTGTCTCTTCAGGAATGTTGCAATGCAAGAAGTGACTGTAAATGTGGATTTGTGAATGCTGTTAGACTGTATCCTGTAAAAGTATTTAAGAGGCACTATGCTGTAACCTTGATAATTACTATGTTAAAAAATTAATCTGACGTACCCTTTCTGATCACTCCAAATTTAGAACAAACACTGATTTTCTGAAAATGTGTACTATGAAGTTAAGGAAAGTATTACATCGAGTTCTATTGATGATAACATGAATACATTTTATAAATCAATAATAACAATAATAATAATAATAATAATAATAATAATTTGGTTCTATGAAAAATAATGGTGGTACTTTTTAGATACAATGTTATCCCTCTGAGGGCAGCCATTTTAGGTTTTTTGTTTTTTTTTTTTTTTTTTTTTGGTTTTTCTATACAGTGTTTCTCTGTAGAGCCCTGGCTGTCCTGGAACTCACTCTGTAGACCAGTCTGGCCTCGAACTCAGAAATTCACCTGTCTCTGCCTCCTGAGTACTGGGATTAAAGGTGTGCACCACTACTGTCCAGCTTTTCTACTCTATAACAATGTGCCACTGTTTCCAGTATTGGGTTAGAAGATAAAAATATTTAGAGAATGAATGCTTTCTAAAGCTAAATGCACATTACCTCTGATACACATCACCTCTGATACACTTCCCATAGTCTGCCACCAGAAGACAGCTCCGGGTCAGGGTAGTGATGCACTTGAGATCAGAAGCCATTCTGAGAGAGATGGTCTTATAGTCACAACTGATTGCAGTTTATAGAGGTATGGATATAGCTTACCCAGTAGGATGCTCATGAGATTATGAAGGAAGGCTAGCCTTGACTCCAACATGTAAGAAATCATATGAAGATTTGGTGGAGTCAGGCTTCCCAAGAGAAAATCACAGAACACAAACCTCTCCGAATCCTGTAACAGTATTTAAAAGGCACTATGCTGTAACCTTGATAATTACTATGTTAAAAAATTAATCTGACGTACCCTAAAATTAATCTGATCACTCCCTTTCTGGTTACATTTGGGGTTAGTCCTTCTGATCACCTCAGTAAAAGGCCAAGGAGAACTAAGAGACTGGAAGTCATAATGGAACCAGCTCGATGCCAGGCCTACAGCCCTTAGAAATGACTCCTGGTGAGAGGCAGTGAGTCATTGCTATAAGTAGGGGAAGGGAAGGAACCAATCTGTATTTATGAGGAACTTAAATATGATGTGAGTACGGAGGTCAGAAAGGAACTCTAAAAGAAGTGGGTATGAATGCTGAGTTGTGGGTGGGGCGGAGTTGAAACCAAACCATCATGAACAAAATATGAGGGCTGCAGATCCCTAGTATGAAGGCAGTGGCTCCCAAACTTCCCAGCCAACGAAGCCCTGGACATTATACTTGTCCCTTTGAAGAGAAGAGAAGACCTGTTTTTTAGTGTTCTTTTTCCGATTGGTGATCCTTAGACTGCAGGAAATTAGAATCTTATACAATCCATTTGGGATGAAACAAACAGGGGCCATTTAAATCACAAAAGGCAATATGTTCCTAAACTTTCTTGTCTGTATGTTCTTTCAAGTTGACCAGAAACTGAACGTGGTTGCAATGAAGAAATACATGCTCTGTGATTAAATTTGAAGAGACCAAGAAATTCAGATGTTTTTCAGAAGCAATCCTCAGACCTATTAATAGCCTTCAGGGTCTGAGTTAACCTTCTCCTATAGAATACTTTATTTAAATAAATAGCTCTCTTAATCAAATCATAGCTTCCCTCAAGAACTCACTCTCTGAATGAACTCTATTTCTCTTAGGATTCTCTTTCCTACACCCAAATGTAATTTCTTTGTAAAATGCCTCTGGCAACATTTTTAGTCCTTTGTCTTAATGCACAGCTATAGCGTTTTCATTTTCCCACCATTGTTGTAACTGACTCCACACTGACCAGATTCTTGTTGAGAAGTATTTTTACCTCATAGAGTTGGCACTATTATGCCCTCCTGTGCATTTGACCCATCATTTTAAGTGCTCCATGGCTTACAAAGTTCCAGTCAGTAACAATTGCTCAAATCTCTCAGTCCTAACCATATTAATCAGAAACCCGGTTCACTAAAGATTCCACTGAATATTCAAGAAGAGCAAACATAAAGCATAGTTAATCTGACAGTTTTATTTTCTGCCTTAAGGCTGGCTATGTCAAAACAAAGTCCAGGAACTTTAAGCCCTGCCTGAGATGGACCACTAGGGATGAGTATTTGTAAGTGTAAATATGTAAATTTATAATTCTCTCTCTCTCTCTCTCTCTGTTTGTGTGTGTGTGTGTCTGTCTGTGTATGTATGCATGTGTGGTGTGTATGTGGTGTGGTGTGGTGTGTGTGTGTGTGTGTGTGTTGCTGAACCTCCCATAGTGTATGTGCTGTGATCAGTAAACAATTTTGTGCAGTTAGTTCTTTTCTTCCACCTTTGTGTGGTTCTGGGGCTCAATCTCAGGTATTCAGCCTTGAGATGTAAGTGTTTTATGCAACGAGCCACCATGCTGAACCACACTAACAAGTTTCTAAGGGTACAGCACTTAGTTTCCTAAGCACAGAATACTATTGTCTCTAGAACATGTATAACTTGCATTACTATAGCTATTACATACCTATTCAATACTAGCTTCTTCTACCTCTTTATATCCTCTGAGTACATACATATAAATACTTTAGATGTCTCAAATAATATGCACCTCCTGAATCTGACAAAATAGCCTTAAATATTTCAATATTCTTAAATTTTTATTTCTCAACAATAAACAAAAATTATATATTATATAATATTAGGATTCCTGCATAAAATAGCATATATACATAGTAAAACTAATTAATAATGGTCTTTTCTCTATGTTTTCAACTCATTCGCCCTCCCTCCCTCCCTTCTCCCCTTCCTGTCTGGCTTTGACCCAGGAATTTTTCCCAACAACTAAGATAAAACTTTTCATCCTGCTATGGCTAAGCCTACATTTCCTGGCATAGATGTAATGCAAACAGTAAGAAGGTTGGCTCCCTGGAACAATATGAAAATATAAGCAATTCAGCAATGTTCCTAAAGCAGTGGCTGAGTAAGTACTGTTCCCTTCCATATCACCATAATGATGAAATTAAATGTAATTTAAAGAGGGTTGATTTCACTTGTTGTTGCAGTGATTATTTAAGTTACTGTTACAGGTAGAGAGTGTTTAATAATTTTGTTTGTGTTCTTGTCCAAGAAAATATGAACAGGCTTGGAAATACAAGCACCTGAAAAATCAATTTCTGTCTTTTACTTCCCATTAGTATATTTTTCTCATTTAAGTGGATTCTGAATATGTATTGATTGTGTAATGTATTCTAGACAGTATGGTAAGACTATTTATGGACTGCTGTGTTAATCTGTCTAAACTTTTGTGAACATAGAAGTTTAGAGTGAGAGAAGTTCAATGCTGTATCTAAAAACACAGAGATAAAAAGTACACGACAAGAATTTCAACTGGGGTCAATCTTCTTGGATTCCGAGTTCATCCTTAAAAATGTCTGAGTGATATTATCACTGTATACTTATAAATTAGTGAGTGATTGTATCCCAATAAAAGACCTATAGCAAATTAGTGACTGCAGCATGTTAACCTATGTTCCCTCTACCCACTCATCAAGTATAGTGATATAACTATAATATCATCTAATCATACTCTTTTCTTTTATTCCTTTTGACATCCATTCATATAGCTTGATTGTTTCATCTAAAAGGTCAGTCTCCCAATCCAATGATGCATATCTTTATGGACTGTCCCAGTGGAAGAAAATTGTTTAGTTCATTCAGGATATGCACAGTGTTCTGTTACTAAGTGGCAAACTAGTTGAGACAAAGCTAATGACTGCAGTCTATTGAAATACAATATATGTGTTTGTTTTATACAAGCATGACTAGAAGCGATATGTATTAAAACAAAACTATGTTTTCTTACCACAATATCTGGTTTAAAGATGGTATTTTAAACACAAAAATATTGATTTTTTTAATGGATAGAAATTAAAGGTCTACTGTCTACTGGGGAAATGACATAGAAATCTAAATTAGTCATATGGACTCCACATGTGGGTCTTCATATCTTGGTATCTCTGGGACTCCTTTGTACATCTGGGAACAAATGTGTTGCTGTATTCTAACTAAAAAGCTCAGTCTATATAAGTAGTAAGACTCTGATTATTCAGCTATTTACTGATCTCTCTCTCTCTCCCTCTCTCTCTCTCTCTCTCTCTCTCTCTCTCTCTCTCTCTCTCTCTGTGTGTTTATAAATACCATGGACATGCAGAATCCATTGGAGATCAGAAGAAGGTGAAGAAAGTATTTGATCCTCTGTAACTGGATGGATTTGTAGACAGATGTAAACCTCAATGTACATGTCGGGAACTGAGCTTTGATCCAATGCAAGAAGAATAAATGTTCTTAATTATTGAGCCATCCCTCAACCACCAAGCCCTGATTCTTCTAAATAAAATGATTTGGAAACAAACCCTTTATTCAAAGAATTATTAGAAAAATTATGTTGAGCTTTAATAAATCTGTTCCAATGGGCTATGATCTTAGTCTATCAAGAAGACAAAAACATGGAAAAATACTTTTAATTCATGGATTTTCATGTATAAGATATGGAGTGGGTACTATAAAAACTGGCAGCATGAAACTGTCAAACTTTAATATTTCTGTAGTCTTTTAAATTAGTATTTTCCATTAAACTCCATGCACTGCCCATATGTTGAAACATCAGCACTAACAGTAGTGAAAAATACTAGCATTTTCAAAAGTTGGACTAACAGTTGTATTAGTCACTGATTGTTATTATTAAGCAAAAAGTTCCTGAGTTTGTACTCATTATATTTTCCAGCCCATTTTTAAAGCTAAAATCAAATGCAACTGTCAGTTTATATGAGCCTTAGGCATAATTACACCCAATTCTGCTACTGCAGAAGGTCACCACATTTTTTCCTGCCTAATAGTTCTCATTATTATGTTCTGGAATTTGTTCAAATTTTTAAAGATAGTTTTATGTGGGTGTGACCCAAAGTGGACATCATATTTCACTTTACTAGTATAATTACTTTTTAAAACTATTTGTCTTTTCTCTTTAAGGAAAACTTTAATCTGTTGGCACTTGATGGTAAAGAGGGATGTTTATATCAAGCTACCTTGCAAGTTCTGCATTGAGCTTCTCCATAATAGAGCAGGTAGCAAGCAGATTTGCACCTCATGCAGTTCCCCTTGTAACTCTGTTTAATCCAGCATATCAATTCATATTAATTACTGAAAGAGTAGGAAAGATTGGAAAGTTGGCTACACAGCATTTCTGAAGTGGAAATTCCTTAGTCAGTAAAGGCATATCTTAGATTTGTACATTAGGTTATCAAAGAAGTTTTATAAACCTGGGAACTGAGAGTAAGCAGAAACTACACCTTGAATTGTTGATACTTGCATGCTAATATGCTCTTAGAAGGATTTTGTTCACAGGTTGGTATAGATGCTGTTTCCTAGGCATGCAATTATTATTTTTTTTATGTTAAAATCTTAGTAGGTGATTTGTTTAGTTTTGACTTAAGTTGGATTATTTGGAATCCACAATTCTACATTTAGTATGCAGTATTGCATCCTTTTAAAACAAACTCAGTGAAGACAGATTTAATACGGATTTGCACCTAAATTCTGTCAGCATTCTTGAATATTTTATCAGCAGAACTAACAATAATAATTTCCTGAGTCCTAAGTTTATGGCAGCTGAACAGAAATAACATATGAGAATGAAGCCTTTTTTAAAAGGAAAAAATCTAACTAACAATATAAAGAAAAAAATGTGGTACCATAAACTATGACATTTTCCAGAGATTGAATGACATATCCTTCACCCTCTGTGATAGTATGGCTACATGCTTCTTCTAATCGGTTCTATGAGTTTGTTTATGGAACACTGAGATTTTGAACATCAGATTTCAACGTGATGATCAGTGTTGTTGCTGAGAACAACTCCCTGTAGAAATTTTGCACTGCCTTTCATACCCAGTGCTTAAGAAGAGGATATGCCAAGATGGATGTAGAGCAATGAGTACCACTGTTTTTTGTCAGTTGATCAAACTTGATTTTGTTGGTGACAAAAATCAATAGACATCATTCAGATCCCACTGTTGATGACAGATATCGTTAGAAACATTGAAAATTTTAAAAAACTATGGCAATAAAAATCCTGTGTTACATGAGACCTTGATTGGAACTAAATTTTATTTCCGGGTCTGGAAAGATGTCTCAGTAGTAAAGAGCACTGGATGCTCTTCTAGAGGTCTTGATTTCAATTCCCAGCACCACATGCTGGATCCCCTCCACCACAGGATCTGATTTCCCATGTGATCTGATGGGCTCTTCTGGTGTGCAAATGTACATGTAGGCCTACCACCCGTATAGATAAAAAAATAAAGTTAAATTTGTGTTTGATAATTTGTACATGTCCGAAGTAACTGTTATACAATGGTTCCAACCTAGTTTCTCTCCTTTACTGGCTATTTGCCTGTGGTCTGTCAATCCATAATCTTATGAGTTAAAGAAAAGGATAACTATGAGTACTGGTAGGAGCCATAGCTATCCCTAAATACCAGACAAGGGCATAATTGCATGTGCTTATACTAGATATGGCCATTTATTTGTAAATTAAAGCCGTCTGAATCTCAGTTTCTCTTTAAATGCAAGAGGAAAAAAAGTTCGAAATACCCAGGAGTCGCTTTGCAACAACAGCAGGGCTGAGTGTAAGGTACCAGATGGAGGACTTGGAGAAGGGAATGAAGGAGCTGAGACAGTTTGTAGCCCCATGGAGGGAGCAACAGTGGCAACTGGCCTGACCCTTCAATACTCCCGGAGACTGAATCACCAACCAAAGAACCTATGGTGCTGGCCACATATGAGGCAGAGGCTGGTCTTGTTAGACATCAGGGGGAGCAGAGGCCCTTGGGCCTGAAGGTGTTAGATCCCCCAGTATAGGAGAATGCCAAGGAGGGAAGCCGAGAGTGGGTGGGTGGCTGGGTGGCTGGGTGGGGGAATACCCCCATAGTGGCAGGAGGAGGGGAGTGAGAATGGGGAGGTTCCAAAGGGGAGATCTGGAAAGGGGAAATCATTTGAAATGTAAATAAAATATGAAAAATAAAGAACAAGAGGAAAATATAAAAGATAACTCCTATAACAACAGGTAAGGGTTCCAAGTACAAGACTACCTGAAATACCTTTTTCTGAGGATACAAATATATGTCACTGAAGCATATTCCACATTGTTCTGCAAGGATCCATTTAGGTGAGAATCCTGAAGCTTCATTTTTCATGATAAATCTGCCTTTTCTTCTATGTTTCCTTCATGAAATAAATGATAAATCTAAAACAACAACAACATTTAAGGAATTCAATGTTTGAATTGATGGGTGATGGGAAAATCAAAGAAGGCAAGAAATCACTGAGATCTTATAGAAGAGAATGAACTCTCAACTTACGATAGTAACTAAAGACTTGGTGGTAACTAATGTGTGTAAGTGTGTTTTGTATTCTAGAGAAAAGGTACATTGGTTGTGCATATAGCTACAATTGTATCACATATTAATAATCTCACATTTCCTACATTTAAAAAAAACATCAAACTCTTGATTGCTTTCACTTAGCTGCATCTCAATTCCCAGAGTCAACACTATCCCATCATTATTTTAATTCACAGTAAGAATAAGTATTTCCTTCCTCTTGTCCTTGAGAGCTTTGTTTAAGTAAGAGTGAATCACAGTGCAGTGACAGAGAAGGTTTCTGAAGAAAAAAAATTCTAATTATTTGTCACCAAATTAGATTTGTATTAAAAAATGTAGAACATTTATTTTATAATCACTGGGTAAAAACCTTTTTTTTTTCTCTTTGTGTGTAGCCCTGGCTGTCCTGGAACTCACTCTGTAGACCAGGCTGGCCTTGAACTCAGAAATCCACCTTCCTCTGCCTCCCAAGTGCTGGAATTAAAGGCTTGCACCACAACTGCCCAGCGGGTAAAAACTTTTTCAAAAGTATTAGTGCTTTAGTTGATGTTCTCTGTAAGGACAGTTCTATAAAACAAAGCATTTACTATATTTGTTTAAAGAGTTCAGGTTAGCAATGCCAATAAAGACTGTCCATTCACATGAGAGTATGAGAACCCAACAGATCCTCAGTCCAGGGGCCTGGAAACTAAAGGAGACAAGGAAAGCCAGCAGTTATCAGCTCGTGTCTGAAGGTTGAAAGATGTGTCTTTCAAATGTTAAGCAAAGGATGGTAGAAGCTGTTCAATGTTAGCAGCAGTGTCAATGTTAACAGCAGAGTCTATTCACTTAGAACCAAGGAGGAAATATAAGAAGGCAAGCAACAACAGCTTTTCCCTTTGACATCCTTATATCAGGCTCACCTCAAGCAGGTGCTGCATATTATGAGGGAGTGTTTTTATTCCTCAGATACAATTTCCAGGAAATCCTAGTACAGGCTTGTCCAGAAGTGTGCATTTAATTTCACCTCAAAAAACTTAACTTCTAAGGCTAATGATTGCAAACACCTTTGTAAACTTAGTTATATGTGTTCATATTTTTCCCTAGTATTTCCCATGCTATCCTTAAACAACCAATATTTGTATATTTATAAAAATATATTATATATTTATATATAATCTATATTTTACATGTTATATATTGATATATGAATGTATTATGTCATGCCAGGAAAAGTAGAATATTTTAAAAATTGTTAGCAATATTTACCACTCTTAATTTTTATTTAAATATTAGAGGTTTTTAAATAAATAAAACAGAATTTCCACTTTTTCTTTCATTGTCAATTCAGGCATTAGAAGCTTTTCTGCAAAGGACCAAATAAGCATTGGTGTCAGTATTCTCTGATAGAGTCCCTGTCACTAGTACTGAGTTGCTGGGGATAAGAAGAGAAGTTTTACCATGTTCTAGTAAAAAAATATATTTGCAAAAGTCAATAGGAAGGATCTATTCCTTTTTACCTGTCCTTTGGAATTTTTTACGAATCTCTTACTGTGATAATTAGGAAGAAAAAGTAGAGTTAAGTTTTATGTTGGTGGTATTACCTTGTTGGTATGTTTTGTTTTGTTTTTGTTAAAAGAGATTCCTTATATATTTTACTCTGTAGAGACACACAAATTTATGATATTTTAGACATCTCAGCATGCAGAATCCACTGAAATATGGTTGTCTTCCAAATAATGACATTTTTGTGAGCAGTAATTTTGACACTATTATTAATATTTTGGGAGCTATGATAACTATAGATTATTTAGAATCAAAAACATAGGCAAGTGATCCAAAAACACTTCATCCCATTCAAATAACCCTTAGAATGGTTACATACAAAAATACCTCATCTTTACATTTCAAGAAATAAAGTTGGGAAATTAGTCAATGAAACCATTTATTTAAAAATTTACTTCTAAGCATTCTGCAAATAGTATGAATATACTTTTTGTCTTAAAAGGAATGGCCCTGTAATGAATGTTTCCTTGTTTTAACCAACAAATATAGCTTAGGTAAAGAGACTACAGCATTTTTTCTGTTAATGTTCTACACAGATAGAATGAGACAAACTGTGTATCTTCATGGCCGTCTTATTTCTCTGTTCTGAGTTTTCCTGTTTGCTTTGTTTTGTTTGTTATTCAATAATGAGACTGCAGTAAAGATGTGGCTGTGAAATTCAAGCAAACTAATAATTAAGGGCATAAGAGCAGAGTTTAAGACTCATCGTTGCAAGCAAACTGCCTACAAAATAGACATTGTCCCAGGGCTTAAAATTATTAGAGGGAAACTACTGCCTACAGTTTTTAAGTATTCTGGAAAATATAGTTAAATGGAAGTGTGTGTGTGTGTATGTGTGTGTGTGTGTGCGCACTTTTAAAAAACTGAGAAAATTTTTTTCATGGAATTCTTAGGCAAATAGATGGAACTAGAAAATATCATCATGAGTGAGATAACCCAATAAAAAAAGAACAGATATGATATGCACTCACTGATAAGTGGATATTTGCCCAAAAGCTCAGAATACCCAAGATACAATTCACAGACCACATTGAACTCAAGAAGAAGGAATAACAAAGTGTGGATGCTTAGATCCTTCTTAGAAGGGGGAACAAAATATTAAGAGGAAGAAATACAGAGACAGAGAATGGAACAGAGACTGAAGTAAAGGCCACCCAGACACTGCCCCATCTGGGGATCCATCCCATATACAGTATCAAACTCAGAAATTATTGTGAATGCCAAGAAGTGCTTGCTGACAGGAGCCTGTCATAGCTGTCTCCTGATAGACTCTGCCAGAGCATGACAAGTGCAGAGGCAGATGCTTGCAGCCGTCCATTGGACTGAGCACAGAGTCCCCAAATGGAAGAGTTAGAGGAGGGACAAAAGGAGCTGAAGGGGTTTGCAACCTCATAGGAAGAACTATATCAACCAACCGGGCCTCCTAGAGCTCCCAGAGACTAAACCACCAACCAAAGAGCACACATGTAGGGACCCATGACTCCAGTTACATATGCAGCAGAGGATGGCTTTATCTGGCATCAATAGGAGCAGAGGCCCTTGGTCCTGTGAAGGCTCCATGCCCTAGTGTAGGAGAATGCTATGGCAGGGAGGTGGGAGTGGGTGGGTGGGTAGGGGAACACCCTCATAGAAGCAGGGGGAGGGGGAATGGGATAAGGGTTTCTGGGGGGAAAACTGAGAAAGGAGATAACATTTGAAATGTAAATTTAAAAATCCAATAAAAAATAAAAATAAAATGCTAAAATTTTTTCTTTATTACTGACTTCTTTGTTCCTTTTAATAATTATCATACTCTTCATTTTTCTACAATATAGCTTTCACTTGACACATGTTGCCTGGTGATCTGCCTGTCCCTCTAAATAACACCTAAGAGTAAAACTATAGCATATTTAACTGTATCAAGTATATTTTTACAGTTTAAAACTCTCTAGTATTAATCACATGCATAGAAATTTGCTTCTTTGCTTATGGATTTTAGCTTGTGCTTCTAGCAATTAAATTGTAAATTTCTATGTGCACTTATTTTCAAGATTTTTGGAAAGGAAAATGTCAGACTAGATAATGAATTAAGGGCTATAAACATGCATGCATATGTTAGTGAGGGCAGAGTTATCTTTACAGAGATATTTGTAAAGAACAACTTACCTGGCATACCTTCAGTGTTGGTCATTTTCATGAAACAGGAGAGTAGTGGATTTTAAAAAAGGGCTATAAGCATGATCCTGATATATTAATATATCAGGATATATTGATACACTACATAAAATTTTTATATTCATAAAAAGACATGGATGTCAAAAGGTGTACAATGACAAATAAAACTAATTGACATTGCAAACTCTGGTAAAAAGACATTGACAGCTGGCATCTTGTCTGTATATTAAAATCGTGTGGGTATCTGCAGAAGTTCTCTCCTTGCACAGTACACCAGATTCCCCCTACAAGGGATTTATATTGCTTTTTGTCTTTTTGTTTTGTTGTCATGGTCATATTAAAATGTCACTTCCCAAAGTACAGCATTAGGCAGAGAATGGCTTCCAGAAATGACATTTCAAAATGCTGATATATTAGCATTTGTATTTGATTCGGTTCACTTCCCTCCCCCCTCAAACTAGTGCATCCAAGGTAAAGTGCTTCCCAAACATCATTGCTAGATAGGTGCTAGATAAAATGTAAATAGTAAAATGACCTACATATTAGCAACATAAAGTTCTCCTACTTTTGTTTTTCCAGTGTTGATACCTTAGAGTCATGATCACTGTATGGTCAAAAGAATGATTAACGCAGAGCAGAATGTGTGAGGAAAGATTTCACTAATATTTCAGTGCTAAGTAATCACGGAAGGAGAAAGTTTAGAATGTTACCCTACCTCCTCACTCTTTTTCTTTAATCAGATTTGATTCTGAAACTTAACAGGTAGAACTCATGCCTCCCACAGAATATATACTCTTACAAAGACTTGGATGGTGCTCTTTTTCCTACAGACTCCCTTTAAATTGCCCAGATGGAGTGATTTTAACACACATAATAAAATGACCTTAAAGCATTGAGAACTTTTATAGGATAAGGTATATATTTCATAACTCTCATTGGCTACATATCTTATAATACACATAAATAGAATCCTTTCTACATCAGCATGAACGAACTGCTGCAAAGGAAATTATGAGCATCTGAACAGACACAAGCTACATATCATGCTTTAGCTAATATGAAATGATCAAATCTGCCCCCTAGCCCCTTTCAACCAGATGTAGAAATCAAAGCATTTATGATTTTGCTACCATTTCCATTTTAATTTTTCATTAACCAATTTAATTCAAGGTTCACAGGCAGAGCCACTAAATTAATAAAAATAAAGGCTTTCAGACTAAAAGGGGTCTAAAAGATCAAAAGGAACCAAAACCCTGAGCAAGTAGCACATACCAACACCAGCCTCTTAAAACACAGCAGGGCTAAAATGCTAATGGATTGATAAATATTTAAATTTAGCTTGTTGATGAAGCTGTTGAAAACCTAGAGCAGAAAAATTATTCTCTTGCTGTGGAAAACAAGTGGTAAACTGATAATAATCGAGAAGGATGCTAAGAGGATTTCCAGATAGTGAAACATACATGGTAGATATTTCATAGACTGTGAAGTACATTAAGATGAACAAACATAAAGCAGCAAAGAAAGATGGCACAAGAGCAGTTTGGATCAGTATGAAAGAGATGCCATAAGGAATGGTAACAAAGGTTTTGTGTGTTGTATGCTGCAATGAGATGCCTCATAGATTTGTGAATGCAAAATTCAAAGTAAAAACAAAACACCAAAAGGACTAATGGATAATATTAACAGGTTATAGTGAATCTCTTTTAAGTGTTTTACTAGTGTTTTTGAAACATTTACAAGTCTGTAGTGCTCTTGATTTGTCCTTATTGTGTTAACCTGCAAAATCCAAACCCAACGAATAACAGCAAAGAAAAGGCAAAAAATGTTGTTGTTACTATGATGGCAGTTTTGTGTCTATTCCTGGATGGACTACCATTTGTATTTTCTTTACTACCATTGCAAACAATTTCTGTGCATGATACTGTAATGCCAAATTACACTATAGAATATTTTCTATTAAAACTACTTTTATTATAGTTATGTTACAAGTTTTTAGAAGCAAATCATTCCATATTAAATGAAACAGACATAAAAATTCAATTTCTCTATTTCCTCCTTTCAACTACAGGAAGAAGTCTTAAAGAGAGAAATAGGAATGAGAAGTAAACAATATGAATAGCCAACTCTTTTAGCAATCACAAGCTGTAAGTAGATTATATTGGTCACCCTGGAGGGGAGAAAATCATAGACTTTTAGGTGATAGAGTTGGTAACCCTGGAGAGGATTTTGTTCCCTTGAGTTTGGTCACAAGAAACTTCTCCTTCTGACATTTTTTTTTCTCTAAGAAACATCCCTTAAAATATTTAAGCTCAGTTCCAAATCGAGATTTTGGAACACATCATTCTACTACTCATATTACATGCCTAATTAAAATCCCAGTGTGTTATTTGTATAAACATGACCTAAATTTCAGTGTGCATTTTACATTTTTAATGAAGAGCAGACTTTTAATTTCTGTTTCAGAATAGTTTTTGACTTTGGGAAGAAAAAAATTGATAACAAGTACCAATAATACATATCGTACTTGTGAAGCTAAAAATTAAAACCAGATAAAACACAGTCAAGGTTATGTTTGACAAGGACAATGAAGATTAATGAATTTATGTATTCTAAGGCATTCACGAGATTTTATAGGTAATGGTTTATCTACCTGGCCCAGAACATTCATTCATTATTAAGAATTATATAATAAAAAATTACCACATTTATACTAAAAAATGTTAATGAATAAATGTCAGAATACTGGTTATTAATGATTTCATGGGTCACACCAGAGTAGATCTGCTAGAGGACAGAAGGAGGCATTTGACTTATTTGAAAAGACTTTTAAAAATTGTTCATAACAGAGTTGGATTCAGGGAGGGATCTGGGTGGAAGAGGGGATGGGCAGTGGAATGGGATGCAGGGGGAATAGGAATAGGTAAAGGAGGGAATAAAGTGTTGGAAATCAGCAGTGGGGTTATCTCTATGAAGTATCAGAGATTAGGAATGGAGGAAGGCCAAAGAGAGTCTATGGGGGTAACACTACTTGAGACTTATTGTTGTAATGGTCGTGTGGCTCTAGAAAGACCACACCAAGCCAAACAGTTCCACATGGGGTTTGTTGAAAGAGGGGAGGGGGTAAGGTGGTGGTGAAAAGAGAAGGGGGGAAGAGAAAGAGATCCAAAGTGTCTTCCGTTTATATATGGATAGTGATGCAGCCACAAGTAAAGGTGGGAGGTGGGCCAAGTGGATTCTTGGAATATGGTGGTTGTTGCCTTGGCAAAAGGTGTGCAGGTAGTACTGTCTCCTGGGAGTGATGTCACTGTTTTCAGAAGTCCTGATGCCAACATACCTCTCTTCTTATTATTATAAAAAGAAAAAAATGCAGGTTGGAAGCCGATGGCGAAAAAGGAATTGAGGCATCGTGTCTCCTCAGCTGCTTCCTGCTGTGTAAGGACATCATCAATTTTGGGGTGTAGCTGACATTCACCATTGGGGTCCACCTGGTAAACGTTTGCATGGACAAACTATGGACAGTGGCTTTTCTGCAGGCAGTGGCAGGTAATCTTCTAACAGGAACTGATTAATAGTTTGGTTAGAAATTTTTGTATTTGTCATTGAAAGAATGTAGAAATAAGATTAATGAGGCAGGGAGCAAATAATAACACCAGGAAGATGACTAGAAAAGGCGTTACGAAAGGGAGTATCCACTTCCATATAGTTTTCGAAAATCCCAGGACTGGAGGTTTCATGTTCTCTGAAATTCTGTATGTTTGACTGTCGCTCCTGGATTTTATTGTTCACTATCCCAGATTGGTTGATGTAGAAATAGCATTCTTCTTGGAGGGAACAGGAAAAGACGACCTTCTTTAGCTGTCAGGAAATCTAGACCCTGTTGGTTTTGAAATACCACAGCTGCCAAAGAATTGACCTGTTTCTAGATAGTAAGCACAGTTTCTGTCATTTCTTGAAGATTGTTTTTAAACTGGGAAGTGAATCATATTGGGTCATGGAAGCATTTATCCCTGCAACTCCAGTACCAACACCTATGGCCATTCCCGTAGCGACCAAGAGTGGCATGACCTGAATTGTTCTCTTATGTTGAGCAGCTATCATATTTACAACTGTGAGAGGCAGGGCCTTGTTTCCCTGGATTACTAACTGTTCAGGGAAAAGCAGTACCAACATGCAAACTACTGACCAGCTGGTGGGTAGGTGATGATATACCTGAGTGCCACAAAGAATTGATGTGTTCTGGATTGCAGGGCACTGTGGCAGAGATGTCATTCTATTGCAGTCTTGGAGTTTAGTGTCCCTACAGAATGTGTCCCAGAGGAGATCTGAGAACAGTTTGCCATGCCAAAGGGAGTGATATAGGTATGGTATGGAGTCATGGCAACATCAGAGTCAAGGCAGCTGACAAAAGGTGAGGTAAAGTTACTCAGCAGTATCACTGGAATGGCTGTAAGTGGCAACTGTGAATTAATTCCAGGAGGTAGGCATAGCCAACAACCTTTAAAGCTACCAGTCCTGGAGACATTAAGGAGTTGGTACGCTGAGGTTAAGGTCTGAAGCAAAAGGCAAAATGACAAGTTACTGCCATTTCTGAAGGGTGATGTCAAAAAGGTAAGGACCTCGGAGGAATGCTTGATTACTTTCCCTACTTTTCTAATGTCTAGAGGTTGGGCAATTGAGACATATTTTCTTTGGATATGGATAGTACTTACTGGGAACCCTGGTTGATTTTTACAGTAGAGCTTACCAACAACTCCTGTCTCCCACCTGCAATCCCATGGGTCTTGTATGTAGAAAAAGAGTGTCTTGTGGTGTTGATAGAAGAAATGATTGGTCTATGATCCTGGCATATGTATCTGACAAGATCCAATATGCACAGACCCCATATTCGTCTGGTCATTTTCTACAATAATCTTTTGTCTTGTCAAAGAGAAAGCACGTATAAAGACCACAATATTTAGATGGGTTAACAGATACAGGGATGATAGCAATTTGGATCGATTTCTGGCATCTGACTATGGAGCAGTTTCCAGACCCTATTTGGAAAGTCTGTTTGTTATCTGTGGAAGTTTCTTGAACTTTGAATCTCCAGATGTAAGGGCTACCCTAGATGGAAATGAACAGAAGGGAGAAGATGAGAAACCCATGTCTAATGCAGTGAGGTCGAGCTTGGCTGCCTCAGTAGAGTGTCATTTTCTGGGATTGGTGACAAAGTGGGTGGTCTTGACATCCTCTAGAGCTTAACAGAACACAGTCCTGTTAGAGTCATTGTGTATGAAGAAGAGTCATTTTTAGGTAAAGGGATGAAAGGTTTGAGGTGACAGGTGGACCCGATTAGAGAGTCTCTCGAATTTAGCAGCTCTAAGGGTCACAAGAATTACTTTGAAAGGGCCATGCCATCTGGGAGAGAAGGGGTGAGGTCCGATGATCTGTAGGGGATATAAGAACTTGGTCTCCAATGTTGACTGGCAGTGGACAGGAGACAGTGTGTGGCCATGGTAGATGGTGGTCAGTGAAGTTCCATAGGAGAGAACGGAGGTGACAAACTAATTGGGTGGGTAGATGGTCTGGGAAGGGAGAGCATTTAGGTGAAAGACCAGGAGTTAGGACTGGACATCCATACATGAGTTCAAAGGGTGAGATGATGAGAGGTCACTTGGGGAGAGCTCTTAGCCTGAAAAGAGACAGAGGAAGGAGTTGTACCCAATCAAGGTGAAGTTCCTGTGACAGCTTACCAAGAGTGGTTTTTAAAGAATAAAGAGTGGTTAGTTCTTTCTACATTACCTGAAGACTGAGGGTAGAATGGAATATGAAAATACCAGGGAGGTCTAGGGCTTTAGATAAAATCTGAGAAATCTGAAAAGTAAATTCAGGACCATTGTCTGACTGGAGGGAGGCTGGGACACCAAACCTCCAGGGGATGATCTCTCAGAGGAGGAAATCAGAGACTGTCTGAGCCCTTTTGTTAGTTGTGGAAAATGCCTCCACCCACCCTGAGAAGGTGTCTACCAAGACCAGGAGGTACTTGGTGCATCTGACAGTGGACGTGTAGGTAAAGTCAAGTTGCCAAGTCAGTTCCAGGAGGGGAATGTCTAGCCTGATGGATAGGAAAAGGAGTGCTATGATACCTTGAGTTGGAGTCTGACATATGACAAATTTGCAAGAAGCAGTGATAAATTTTAAGAAACTTAAGTACTCAGGAGTAGGCTGTAGGTGGGTCATAACAAAAGAAGACAAGGCTTAGCTGTTAGGGTGAAAGAGTTGGTGAAAATAGGACAGAGTTTGGCGAGTGTCAGAGGGTGAAGGTGGGGATCCATGTTAGGATGTCCTGCGGAGGGTGAGATGAGAGTCTAGGTCATCAAGGACGGCAGCTATAGCTGCCTCATCTGACTGGTTGTTTCACTTGGAGACAATAGAATCATCTGTCTGGTTGGATCTGCAGTGAACAATCCCAATAGCTGTGGGGAGATGGGACATTTTAACATGGCCATAATGTGGTTTGCATTAGTTACTGATCTCCTTTTGTAGTAAGTAATTCTCGCTCATTCCAGAGAGTGGCATGGGACAGGAGGATATGGAAAGCATATTTGGAATCGACGTAGATGTTGAGGGATTGTCCCTGTACCAGTTGAAAGGCATGGGTAAGGGCTATTAGTTCAACCTGCTGATTAGTAGTGTGAGTAGGAAGGGCCTGTGCCACCATCACCTCGGTGTCTGACACTATGGCATAACCAGCTTTTCTGGCCCCTTCATATAGTAAGGAGCTTCTGTCTGTATACCAGGTACAAATGACTTGAGGCAATGTGCCCTCCTGTATGTGTGAATGATAAGGTAAAAGTTCCTTTAAAGTTTCAGTGCAGGAGAGAGATAGGGAGTGGTTAGTATTTGGTCGAGGAAGAAGATTGGAAATATTCAGAGGAGACATGATTGGAAGGTGAGTGTGGAGTCTTCTATTGAGCTACCTGAAGAGAAAGAACCCTGGAGAGACATAGAGTTTGTAAGCCTTTGTAAGTTAGGAGCAATGATAGGTTATGACAAGAGAGGACAGTTATAGGCGACCCCAAGTTTAGGATTTTTTGTTTTGTTTTGTTTTTTGTATTTTTGTTTGTTTGTTTGTTTGTTTTAACTATCCAATAAGGAGTTCAGCAGCTGCTAAGGTACAAATACAAGGTGCCCATACTGGATGGTTAGATCTACTTTTTTTTTTTTTTTTTGACAAGTATGCAAAAGAAAATCCCAGTTGGTGACCTAAGACTTGAAGGGCAAATCCCTCCTTTTCAGTTACATAGAGGGAAAAGGGAAGAGTCAGGTCAGGGAGATGTAAAGCTGGCGCCTTAAGGAGAGTCTGTTGTAGCCTTTGAAAGGGCTTGGTAAGAGGTATGAGAGGAGGTTTGTGGGTGGGGCCTAATGCTGCTTCATATAAGGGGTGAGAAAGGAGGGAAAAGGAAGAAACCCAGGAACATAAAAAGCTAGCCATTCCTAGGAAAGAGTTAATTCTCTTCCTTTGTAGAAGGAACAGTTAGAGACTGAATCAGATTATTTCTAAGGTAATAGTCTTGTAGGTTGGGGTAACTGTTAGTCCCAAATAGGTGACCTGAGAAGTGGACAGTTGGACTTTAGAAGCTGAGATCCTGTAGCCTTGATTGAAAAGGAAATTTAGAAGAGCAGAGGTGTCAGCTTAACTAAACTCTAGAGAGGGGCTACATAGAAGGACATCACCTAGGTAAAGTATAATCTTAGATTTAGTGAGAGATAGAGAGTAAGTCAGAAGCCAGGGCCTGGCCAAATAGGTGTGGGTTGTCTCAGAATCCCTGAGGTAGAACAGTCCAGGTAAGCTGGGTAGAAAATTGGGTGTCAGGATCTGTCCAGGTAAAGGCAAATTGTTCTGAGACTGGGTGTCAAGAGGTATAGAGAAAAATGCATCCTTGAGATCCAGGACTGAGAAATGGGAAGTTCCCTAGGTGATAGTGGAAAGAAGAGTATAAAGGTTAGCCACAACAAGATGGAGGGGGACCACTGAAGAACTAATGCATCTGAGTTCTTGAACCAGTCAATAGGTACCATTAGGTTTCTTAACTGTCACTATAAGGGTGTTAAAGGGGGAAGAGGTGGGGCAAAGAAGTTTATTTTCCTTAAGTGGTCAGAAATGATAGGGTTAAGTTCCCTGTGGCTCTGGAGAGAGAGCATGCATTGAGCTTGGGTGATGTACATGGTAGAGTCCAGTACCTGGATAACAACAGGAGAATGTTGTTTAGCAACAGAGGGGTTCTGGATGTCCCAAACTTGGGGGTTCATCTGAGAAGCTGGTAAAGGAAACAACATGTTAGTGTTAGTAGGGTGACTGGCTAGAAGAAGGAACAGAGGAACTGCTGGTGAGCTTAGGTTTAGGTGAATGGGGGGAGCAAAAGAAATAGAAGCTCCCAACTTAACTAAAAGATAGCTTCCCAATAAGGGGACAGGGCATGTAGGCACTACCAAAAAGGAATGGGTAAAAGTTACAGCCCTAAAATTGCAACTAAGTGGTGGGGTCTGATGAGGTAGATAAAGTTGTCCTCCTACCCAGACGATAGGGATAGGTAAACTCAAAGGTGAAGTGGGTTCCAAAAACTCCGTCAGGACTGAGTAAGTGGCCTGGTGTCCAAGAGAAAGGAGATGGGCCTCCCACATACCATCATAGCTACCTGGGGCTCCCTGCTAATGATAGGCATGGTGGGGTCGAGAGAACTGGCCCCCGTCAGTCATCTATAGCCAAGCCTAGGAGGTCGGCTGGAGGGTTACCTGGGTGTGATACCTGTTCCTCTGCTCTGCCCAACATGAGGGCAGTTGACAGCCCAATGTTCCTCCTGATGGCACCTTGGACATGGTCCCCTTAGCTTTCCAGGGATGGGGAAAGCCCTCATTCAGTGACCTTGTTGGTCATATCTACAGTAAGGGCCTGCTGGTCTCTGAGCCTTAGAAGACCAGTAGTCTGGTTTAGCAGATGAGGCTGGTTGGACACACTTTGCCAGCATGTGGGATTTTTGTTTTCGGGCTTTCTCATCCCTCTCATGGTACAACTTGAAGACCAGCACCAAGACTTCTGCCTGTGGATTAGGGGCCCCTTCTCCAACCACCTAAGTTTAGCTTTTATGTTGAGGTAGCTCTGGGAAGAAAAGTCAGTCATTAGAAGTTGCTTACCTTCTTGGTTTTCAGGATCTAAATTAGTGTATTGCAATAGAGCCTTTGTGAGACATTCTAAAAATTGAGATGAGTTCTCCTTTTTGACCTGGGCAATCTCTTGGAATTTTCCAAAATTAACTGGCTTTAAGACTGCCTTTCTTAGGCCAGACAGAAGGCATATAATAAACCTGTTTCTGGCTAAGACACCACCTGCGGAATTGTAATTCCATCAAGGGTGCTGGTTAGGCAGTGCCTCAGATCCGATTGGATATATTCTATTGGTCTGCTGAATTCCATCTGCATGTATTTTTGCCTCTTCCCAAACTTCAGTAGGAAGTAAAATATTTGAAAAAAATCATATGAACATCATGGAAAGTCAAGCTATAAGACTGAGTGATGTACTGGAATTCCTTAAAAAAGCCAGAAGAGTAAGAAGTATACAAACTCAGTCTTATTTCTACTTGAGAAAGTTCACTCAGAAGGGGACATGAACTCTGACCCCAGCCACTTCCCATGGAGGAAGGACTGGTGCTGGTGCTAGGTCAGGTGACTCTGGAGAAGAAGAAATTGGAGATTTGGCTGTGGCCAAAATTTTGTATCTGTTCAAAATCAATAATTTAAGAAAACAGAAAATAACAAAAGGGGAATCACTACTACACCTACTTACGTTCTGTCCCATCATGGAGTAATATACATCGGAGGCATTGTTCCCATAATATTATTTTATCGCTAATTATATACCTTTATTCCACAGTTGCAATATTTCCTGATGCTCAGACTTAATTTCCCATTAAAAATAACTTGAATAACATATACACCAATAGAAGGCTCATAGGCTTAACCATTTTCCAAAATAAATGGAAATATTTAATGTATATATTCTTATCCAAGAAGCTTAAAATATACCTTGAAATTTGTCCTGAAATACAGCCTATGGCACATCCCAGAATTAGAACAGACACTACTGTGGTTTGAGTCTTTTTTCAAATAAATAGTTCTTAATTAATGGTTCCTAATTGAAATGGACTATCAGACCAGGGGAGCCAGGCATGCATTAACATTTCATTGACTGAATATGATTGCCAGAGTACTAGCTTCAAATGGAATTATGTATAAAGAAGAAGCAGAGCAGTGAGACACTGAAGTCAGATATATAATTCAAAATCACGTGGTCATATTTTTTTAGGATATATATTCATTAGATAGGTTTTCTCTTAGAAAATCCTTGTGATTCCACAGAAAACTCTTCATTTTCATTTGAATAAATGCTTAAAATGGTATAAGCCTACTTAATATGAAATTGTGTATGCAATATAGGCACTAGATTGGTGCCCAATATTAATTACTGTAGCAATCAATGACATCATAGAAAGAAACCAGGTGCTCACAGCCAACAATTGGACTGAACACAGGGTTCCCAATAGAGGAGTTAGAGAAAGGAATGAAGGAGCTGAAGGAGTTTGCAACCCCAAAGGAAGAACAACAATATCACCCAACCAGAGCCTCCAGAGCTCCCATGAACGAAACTATCTACCAAAGAGTACAAATGGAGGAACCCAGGGCTCCATGCACATTTGTAGCGGAGGATGGCTTTGTCACACATCAATGGAAGAGGAAGCCTTTGGTCCTGTGAAGCTCGATACCCCAGTGTAAGGGAATGCCAGGGCAGGGATTCTGGTGTGGGTAGATGGGTGGCAGAGCACCCTCATAGAAGCAGGGGGAGGAGGGATGGCATAAGAGGTTTCCGGAGGGAAACTGGGATAGGGGATAACATTTGAAATGTAAATAAATAAAAAATTTCCCTGATATATATGTCAAAGAGTACACTTTATTTCTAACTCAAATCAACAAGTATGTAACAATACAGCAATTTGTAAAGTATAGTTCATTTTACTAAAATGACCAAAGAGCTTGAAGGAGCAAGAATCAGTGACAAAATGGTCGAGGTAAAGATATCGGTATGTGGTGCTTTCAGAATGAGTCACAGAATAGTAAAATATGAAAACTATAAATCCGCACATTAGAACCGATCACCAACTCAACTTTCTATACCTTTCCAAATTTTATTTTTAATTTGTTTTAAGTTCCCAGCAAAAAATAAAAAATAAAAAATAAATAAAAATAAGAGAAAGGTTTAAGACTTTCTTACATAACTTCTACCTGCATCCATGCACGTACCCCCATCAATAACATCTTCCACACTGGTAAATCATTTCCTATTTTGGTAAGTCTACATTAACACATATATACAGTCCATATTCCACATTACATTTCTGGTGCTGATCATCTTCTGAGTATAGACAAGTGTGTAACCATATACACTCACCATTATAGCACTAAATAGGATGTACCCTTTTCCTAAGATGCCTTTGTGCTCTTCATATACCTGTCTCTTCCTATGACCAGGAAGGTTACTGACTATTTTTATCTTTCTCAGGTATTCTAAGGTGACATTGGGATGGCTCAATGAGTAAAGGCACATGCCTATTAATCATTTAGACTTATGAAACACCTCACAAACTAAGTTTTGTCCCCCAAATCCAAGTAAAAGTAAAAGCAAAGAACTGACTCCAAAAGTTATCCTCTTATGTCCACATTCATTTTATGGCTTGCATTGCTCGACACCAAATAAACACACACACACACACACACACACACACACACACACACATTTTAATAGTAGTCCTAACTTCACTACAATGCCACATTGCTAGAATTATGTGGAGTACTGTTTGGTTCCTTACTGTATTAGTCAGTTGTCCATAATTGTGACAATGTATTTTGCAAAACTCATTTAAGTAAAGGTTTGTTCTGGCACATAGTTTCAATAGTATGTCCATGTTCACTTGGCTTTATTGTTTCTGGTTACACAGATAGTTGAACATGCAGCAGAGGGGAGCTGCTCAATTTATGACAGCCAGAAAGCAGAGCCAGAAATGAATAAGACAGGAGGACTGGGGACAAGGCAGTGGCTTTAAAGGTACTGCCCTGGTTTCCTACTATCTCTAGGCCTGTCACTACCTAACTGCACCTTCAGCCAAGAACTCAATGGACCAATTCACTAGTGTGGTTTGAACCTTCATAATCCAATCACCTCTCAGAAATACCACCACCTGGAGATGAAGCCTTGAGTGGGTGTCTTCCAGATCCAACACATAAGAAATAATGTGTGTTCATGATTGTTCCTTGTCTTCAAATATCTAACTGCATAATTATTTTAGAGAAAAAATGACAAACCTTGGTAGTACTATAGCTAAAAACAGGTTTTGTGTATACAGAGAAAACACCACAGACTTAGAATACTAACAGCAGTGAAGAATTCTGATTAAGTATCAGGATGAGTCAAGTTATTACTCCTTTAACAACTGAAAAATAGTTTTTAACTTTTGTATTTTGGGCCATTATAAATAAGGATGTTTGTGAAAACATATTTTAATTCATTTTGGTAAGTGTTAAGAGATATAATTAAAGAATCATATAGCAAGAATACATTTACATTTTAAAGAAATTGTTAGCTGGCTTCATAAGTAGATGTACTTGATAATATTCTATCAGTAGATAATCTCTCTGGATTCTGTACCTCCAACCAGTGTTTTCAGTGTACAGTAATTGAGTCAGTAAAATAAGAGAATAGTAACATCATATTGACATTTTATTTTGCATTTTATTGATGATTTTACATGTAATATATTGTCTTGGTGAGGTGACAAACATCTACAAAGACAAACACACACACACAACACACCATACACATTCACACTTGTGTGGGGGGGAGTTATGTATATATGCATGCATATAATAGTTCTTTTTTTCCATGTCCCTGTGATTTTCATAAAATATATTTAGTTATATTTATTTTCTTCACCAATATCTTGCAAAGTCTTGCACTACTATCCAACCCATCTTTATATTCTCTCTGTCTCTGTCTATCTCTCTCTGCCCCTCCGTACTTCGCCCTGTCTCTACTTCTTCCCTCTTTCCTTAAGATTAAAGAATAGTCTGCTTTGTGTTGGCCAATTACTCCTGGTTATGAGTCCTGCCTAAGTATCTGTTTTATATATGAAGTTCTACTCCATTGAGGAAAACTGATTTTCCTTCTAGAAACAAAGACCAAATCTCCTGAATGAGGGCTAAAACTTCTTGAATTCTTATACATCTCTCTTTTTATAAGAGGATTTTTGTCTGTCTTGATCTTGGGTATGTCCTGTTCGTATTGTCACAATCATCCATCCATGTTTTAATTGGGGGTATTTATTTTCTTGTTGAATTTCAATAACTTTGTACAGATTAATAGTAGCAGTCTTTTAGCACTATGTGTTTGCTGAAAATATTGTCTCCTAGTATACATTGTTTTTCTCATGATGTCTTTCACAGAGCAGGCATTACTTTGAAATTTTCAACAAATTCTACTTTATCCTTAAATTCCTTGATACCTGTGCTTTTGTGTTGTATTTTGGAAGATATTGTCACACTCAGGGGAATATAGGTTTTCTAGTTTTAAAAAATTAGAGAGTTCAGCCCATTCAATACAAATTTGTACATATAAGTCTGTATTTAGGGTCATTTTTCTAATGTATGTTGAATTATTGAAACATCATTTACAAAAGCCTATTTAACACAGAAATCTTTTATCTTTTAATTATTTAACAAAAATATTTGTAACTAATTAGTTATTTTTTATTGCCTTTTTTCTTAATCTGGCTAGAGATTTATCAATTGTATTGATCCTTTCAGCTAGACAACTTTTGTTTTCAAGGATTTGTTTCTAGCTGTTTTCAATTATATTAATTTTTGTTTTAATTCTGATCATGCCTTTTTACTACATGCTTTAGATTTCATTTATTCTGCCTTCTTTAGTTTTTTGTGATGGAAAATTGGGATAGTTGTATGATGCTGGAGATTCTTTCTATTGGAGCATTGCTCTCACTGTATCTTATTATTACATACTTATTTGTAATATGTAATATGTAACATATTTACTCAGTGCATGTGTGTGTGTGTGTGTATGTGCACGTGTGTATGTGTGTGAGAGTGTGTGCATACTAATGCAACAGCATGTTTGTGAAAAGAGGACAGCTTACAATTCTTTCTTCCTAATGTATGGTTTGAGGTTAAGGGGATTGAACTAGGGTCATCTTGCTTAGCAGAAGTGGCTTTTATATACTGGGCATTCCTCCAGCTCTACTGCATTACAAGAATTTTGATGTTATTTTTTATATTCATATATTGAATAAAATATATATCTTAAGAGGTTTATACTATATACTACATAAAAAAGCACAATAATATCTTTTTCATTTCATCCTTTAATAGATACTTCATGCCATACTTGTGGATTAAAAATGGAGTGCTGGGCATGGTGGTGCACATCTTGAATCCCAGAACTCTGGAGACAAAGGCAGGTGAATCTCTGTGAGTTATATGGTAGCCTTCTCTACATAAACTGTTCCAGGACATCCAGAGCTGCATAATAGAAAGCTTGTTTCAAAAAAATATCCCTAAAAACAAAAACAAACAAACAAAAATGGATTACAAAGTTATATTTCTTATATTGGGCTAACAAGATGGTTCAGTGAGTTAGTTATTAAGCACTTGCTGCCAAAACCAGCTTTCTTAAATTGTACTCTGACCTACATGGGTATACCATGGCATGTACCCTTGGCACATGCAATCAATTAAGATAATAAGAATTATTTTTAAAATTTAAAAAAGTTTATACTAAACTTGCTTCTGTTATGCATATGAATATTTTAAAGATTTTTTTTGTTTGCTTTTGAGAAAGACTCTGTCTGAGAATCACATGCTGGCCTCTGGTTTCTAATCTGCTCTTCAGCTTTCTCTCTGCTTCAGTTTTCCTCAAGCACCAACCTGTCCTGCCTTAAAAGTGTGTTTTAAATCTTCATTTGTTTGAAATTATTCAGTCACCTTTCTATTAATATTTTACTCAATTCCACTGTGGTTTAAGAACAGAAACTGAATAAATTCTTTTATTAAGTTTTTAAGATGTGCTTTATGACCCAGAACATTTTTCTTTCATATCTTGAACACGATAATCATTAGGAAGTACTTCTCTTTCCCAATGTCAATTTGATTATGAAAATAATATTGCAACCTCAATTTTGGTTAACTAGGACACACTGGAAATACTCTTGCCCAGTTATGGATGGAATTGGAAGTCTTAAATTTTTTTTTTTGTAGGTAAAATTATTGCCAGTCAAGAGTGTGAAGCTTAGTTAATATACCTAGTAACTTCATAAAGCCAGACATAGCAGTTCACATCTGTAATATCAGTTATCTGACAGCAAGAAGAAAGATAGACAGAAGAATATTGAATTGTTCCCAGAAAAGATAGCCTAGCATAGGCAATGGAAGACAATGAAAACCCCTGTTCTAAAGGATAGAAGGTAAGAACGTACATCCAAGGTTCTCCTTTGACCTTCACATGTAGTTTATGGCCTGCTCATACCCTTTATACTCACACATACTCACACACAAAGGAATGCACAGACATGCGTACACTCAAAACAAGAAAAGAAGCTATATTACATCTTTACAATGCTTTATTATTAGTTTCCTAATCTTGTTACTTAAGAGAAATGTATGTTCTCTTTTTTGCCTGTTTGCATTTACTTGCCAGAACATTTGTTAGAATCTACTTCTACAAAAGACTAGCTGAAACAACTAGCCCCATGGGACTGAGCAACTACAAGGTTCTTGGACTTCCCATTCACAGCTAACCATTGTTGGGGTAGTTGGACTACAACCTAGTCTCTGTAACACTGAGATGGCTTGGAACTCACTATTTAGCCCAATATTTAGATTACAAATATGGTCACCATGCCTGGCTCTTGAGTTTTTTTAACTATTATAAAATACAAAGGGTGAAGAGGTAATGCTAAAGAGATAGTTCAACAGATATAAGAATAGTTTTGCTGAAGCAGACCTGGGGCACTGGCTCTGCACTCACTCCTACACCCAGAGGGAGCTCAACTCCAGGTGCTCTGAAAAACCTGGGATCATATGTAAGACCACAGCATCTGCCTCAACACCCAGAATAACTGTGTTCACTGGGATTGAGGGACATGGGAACTCCTGCCTGACCTGAGGTTTGCCAGGCTACTTCCAGTTTGAACCCAGAGCAGGCCTGGGGCTCTGGCTCTGTACCCACTCCTACAACACCCAGAAGGAGCCCAATTCCCAGGTGCTCAAACATGCCTAGTATCAGAGGAGTACAGGAGCACAGAAGAAGATCAATTCCAAGGAGATTGGACACACCCAGGATCACTGGAGCTTTGACACACTCAAGATTACAGTTGAGGCCACAACAACTTTTCCAAATCCCGGTGTAACACTATATTCCATAATAAAAATAAATTTATACAGTATTGTTTCACACACCCAGCCCTACAAAGGATAATAGATGGAAAGCTCCAACATGTGGATGGAAAACACACCCAAGAAAAAGGAAGAAAGTAATCTTCTTTCAACAAACCCAAAAGAAGATAGCCACACAAACATAATTCCACCTCTACAAACAAAAATAACAGGAAGCAACAATCACTTTTCCTTAATATCTCTTAAAATCAATGGATTTGATTACCCCCAATAAAATGATATAGACTAACAGATTGGATATGTAAACAGGACCCAGCATTTTGTTGCATACAGGAAACACACCTCAGTGACAAAGACAAACAATACCTCAGAGTAAAAAGCTGAAAAAAATAGTGAAGCAAATGGTCCCAAGAAACAAGCTGGAGTAGTCATTCTAATATCAAATGAAATTGACTTTCAACCAAAAGTTATCAAAAAAGATAAGAAAGGATACTTCATACTCATCAATTGAAAAATCTATGAAGATGAACTCTCAATTCTGAACATCTACTGTACAAATGCAAGGGCAACCACATACATTAAAGAAACTTTACTGAAGCTCAAAGCATACAGTGAACCTCATACAATAATAGATTTCAACAGCTTGTTATCATAAATGGACAGATCATAGAAACAGAAACTAAATGGAGATGCAGTGAAACTAACAGAAATTTTAAATCAAGTGAATTTAACAGGTATCTATAGATTATTTCATCCTAAAACTATAGAATATACCTTCTTCTCAACCTCATGGTATCTTCTTGAAAACTGAAAATAAAATTGGTCACAAAACAATCATCAACAGTTATAAGAAGATTGAAATAATACCATGTATCCTATCAGATCACAAGAGACTAAGGCTGGTCTTCAATAACAACAAAAACAACAGAAAGCACATATATTTGGTAAGTGAACAATTCTCGACTCAATGATAACTTGGACATGGAAGAAATAAAAAAAAGAAATTAAAGATTTATTAGAATTTAATGAAAATGAAGGCACAACATACCTAAACTTATGGGACACAATGAAAACAGTGCTAAGAGGCAAACTCATAGCTCTGAGTGCCTCCAAAAAGAAACTAGAGAGAGCAAATACTAGCAGCTTGAGAGCAAACCTTAAAGCTCTAGAAAGAAAAGAAGCAAATACACCCAAGAGGAGTAGATGACAGGAAATAATCAAATTCAGAGCTGAAATCAACCAAGTAGATACAATAAAAACTCTAAAAAGAATCAGCAAAATCAGGAGCTGGTTCTCTGAGAAAATCAATATGATAAACCTGTAGCCAGACTAACCAGAGACAGTATCAAAATTAACAGAATCAGATATAAAAAAGGAGACATAACAACAGAAACTGAGGAAATTCAAAAAATAATCAGATCCTAGTATAAAAGCCCATACTAAGAAAAACAGGAAAATCTGGATGAAATGGACATTTTTCTAGACAGACAACAAGTACCAAATTTAAGTCAGGATCACCAAAACCATCTAAAGAGTCTCATAACCCCTAAAGAAATAGAAGCAGTCATTAAACATCTCACAAAAAACAAACAAACAAACAAAGACTAGGACCAAATTGGTTTAGTGCAGAATTCTATCAAATCTTCAAAGAAGACCTAATACCAATTTTCTTCAAACTATTTTACAAAATATAAACAGAGGGAACACTACCCAATTCATTCTATGAAGCCACAATTATGCTTATAGCTAAATCACCGAAGACCCAAAAAGAAGGAGAACTTCAGATCAATTTCCCTTATGTATATCAATGCAAAAATACTCAATGAAATCCTCACAAAACAAATCCAATTACACATCAAAACAATCATCCATCATGATTGATTAGGCTTCATTCCAGGGATGCAGGGATGGTTCAATATACGGAAATCCATCAATGTAATCCACTATATAAACAAACTCAAAGGAAAACAAAAAACAAAAACAAACAAAAAAAACCCAAACACATGATCATCTCATTAAATGCTATGAAAGCACTTGACAAAATTCAACATCCCATCATGGTAAAAGTCTTGAAAAGATCAGGAAATCTAAGCCCATATGTAAAAATAGTAATATACAGCAAACCAGTAAGTGACATCAAACTAATTGGAGAGAAACTTGAAGTAATCTCACTAAAATCAGATACTAGACAAGGCAGCTCACTTTCTCCTTACCTATTCAATAGAGTACTCAAATCCTAGGCAAAACAATTAGACAACACAGGAGGTCAACATGATCCAAATTGGAAAGAAAGAAGTCAAAATATCATTATTTTCAGATGATATGATCATATACTTAAGTGACCTCAAAAATTTCACCAGAGAATTCCTAAACCTGATAAACAACTTCAACCAAGTTGCTGGTTATAAAAGTAAATCAATGAAATCTGCAGCCTTCCTCTACACAAAGGATAAACAGGCCTAGAAAGAAATTAGAGAAACAACACCCTTCACAATAGTCACAAATAAAATAAAATAATTTGGTGTGATTCTAACAAAGGAAATGAAAGATAGTTATGACAAGAACTTGAAGTCTCTGAAAAAATAAATCAAAGAAGATGTCAGAAGATGGAAAGACCTCCAATGCTCATGGAATGGCAGGCTTAATACAGTAAAAACTGACCATGTAGGCAAAAGCAATCTGTAGATTCAATGCAATCCCCATCAGAATACCAACTCAATTCTTCATAGTGTTGATTTTCTCACAGAACAAACTCCTGGATTTTTTGATTCTTTGTATAGTTCCTTTTGTTTCTAATTGGTTGCTTTCAGTCCTGAGTTTGTTTCCTGCCTTCTAATCCTTTTAGGTTAGCTTCTTTTTGTTCTAGAGCTTTCAGGTGTGCCTGTTAAGCTGCTAGTGTATGCTCTTTCCAGTTTCTTTTTCCAGAGCTATGAGTTTTCCTCTTAACGCTGCTTTCATTGTATCCCATAGGTATGTTGTACTTTCATTTTCATTAAATTCTAGGAAGTCTTTAATTTCTTTCTTTATTTCTTCCTTAACAAAGTTATAATTGAGTAGAGAAGTGTTCAGCTTCCATGTGTATGTGGGCTTTCTGTTGTTTTGTTGCCATTGAAGACAATCCTTAATCCCTAGTGATCTGATCAGAGGCATGGGATTGTTTCAAATGTCCTATAGATATATGTTGTGGTTTGTTTTGTGACCGATTATATGGTCAGTTTTGGAGAAGGTACCATGAGGTGCTGAGAAGAAGGTATATTCTTTTGATTTAGGATGAAATGTTCTATAGATATCTGTTAAATCCATTTGGTTCATAACATCTGTTAGTTTCACTGTGTCTTATTTATTTTGTGTTTCCAAGATCTGTCCATTGATGAGAGTTGTGTGTTGAATAATACCCACTATTATTGTGTAAGGTACAATGTGTGCTTTGAGCTTTAGTAAAGTTTCTTTTATGAATGTGGGTGCCCTTGCATTTGGAGCATAGATGTTCAGAATTGAGTTCTTCTTGGTAGATTTTTCCTTTGATGAGGATGAAGTATCCTTCCTTATCTTTTTTGATGGCTTTTAGTTGAAAGCTGATTTTTTCCGATTTTAGAATGGCTACTCCAGCCTATTTCTTAGAACCATTTGCCTGGAAAATTGTTTTCCAGCCCTTTCCTCTGAGGTAGTGTTTGTCTTTAACATGGAGGTGCGTTTCCTGGAAGCAGCAAAATGCTGGGTCCTGTTTATGGATCCAGTCGGTTAGTTTGTGTCTTTTTATTGGGGAATTGGGTCCATTGATATTAAGAGATATTAAGGAATATTGATTGTTGCTTCCTGTTATTTTCATTCTTATTTTTATGGGTGGCTAACTTCTTTTGAGTTTGTTGAAAGATTACTTTCTTGCTTTTTCTAGAGTGTAGTTTCCCTCATTATGTTGGTGTTTTAAAGAACAATTTGCAAGTTTTGTAATAAACAAAAAATCAAGATAGCAAAAACTATTCTCAACAATAAAAGAACTTCTTGTAGAATCACCATCCCTGACCTCAAGCTGTATTACAGAGCAATAGCGTTTAAAACTGTATGGTATTGGTTCAGAGTCAGACAAGTAGATCAAAGGATTGGAATTGAAGACCCAGAAATGAATCCACACATGTGTGATCACTTGATCTTTGAGAAAGGAGCTAAAATCATCCAGATATATTCCACAAATGGTGCTGGTTCAACTGGCAGTCAGCATGTAGAAGAATGCAAATTGATTCATTCTTATCTCCTTGTACAAAGTTCAAGTCCAAATGGATCAAGGACCTCCACATAAAACCAGATACACTGAAACTATTACAAGAGAAAGTGGGGAAGAACCTGGTACACTTTGGCACAGGGGAAAATTTCCTGAGGAGAACACCAATGGCTTATGCTCTAAGATCAACAATCAACATATGGGACCTCATAAAATTACAAAGCTTCTGTAAAGCAAAGGACACTACCAGTAGGACAAAATGGCAACCATCAGATTGGGCAAGATGGTTACCAATTCTACATCCAATAGAGGGCTAATATCCAATATAGATTAAAAAAAAAAAAAAAAAACTCAAGAAGTTAGACTCCAAAGAACCAAATAACCCTACTAAAATGAGGCACAGAGCTAAACAAAGAATTCTCAACTGATGAATACTGAATGGCCAAGAAGCACAGAAAGAAATGTTCAGCATGTTTAGTCGTCAGGGAAATGCAAATCAAAACAACCCTGAGATTTTACCTCTCAACAGTCAGAATAGCTAAGATCAAAATCTCAGGTTATAGCAGATGCTGGGAAGGATGTGGAGAAAGGGGAACACTCCCCCATTGCTGGTGAGATTGCAAGCTGGTACAACCACTCGGGAAATCAGTCTGGCAGCTCCATAGAAAATTGGAAATAGTTCTACCTGAAGACCCAACTATACCACTCCTGGGCATATACTCAAAAGATGCTCAAACATATAACAAGGACACATGCTCCACTATTTTCATAGAAGCCTTATTTATAATAGCCAGAAGCAGGAAACAGCCCAGATATCCCTCAACACTGGAATGAATATAGAAAATGTGGTACATTTATACAATGGAGTACTACTCACCTATTAAAAACAATGACTTCATGAAATTCTTAAGCAAATGGATGGAACTAGAAAGTTTCATACTGTGTGAAGTAACCCAGTCACAAAAGAACACAAATGGTATTCACGCACTGATGAATGGATATTAGCCCAAAAGTTTAGAATACCTAACATACAATTTATAGACCACATGAAGCTCAAGAAGAGGAAGACCAAATTGTGGATGCTTCAGTCATTCTTAGAATGTATAACAAAATATTCATGGGAGGAAATTCGGAGACAAAGTGTGTAACAGAGACTGGAGGCAAGGCCATCCAGAGATTGCCCCACCTGTGGATCCATCCTATATACAGACACCTAACCCAGACACTAATGTGGACACCAAGAAGTTCTTGCTGTAAGTAACCTGTTATAGCTGTCTCCTGAGAGGCTCTGGTCTAGCCTGGCAATACAAAAGCAGTTGCTGGCAGCTAGTCATTGGAGTGAGCACAGGGTACTTTTTCAATGGAGGAGTTAGAAAAATGACTGAAGGATCTGAAGGGGATTGGAACCCCATAGAAAGAACAACTATATCAACAACCAAACCACTCAAATCTCCAAGGGGCTAAAACACCAACCAAGAGTACACATGGAGGGACCCAGGGCTCCAGTGGCATATGTACCAGAGGATGGCCTTGTTGGGCATCAATGGGAGGAAAGACTCTTGGTCCTGTTAAGGTTTGATACTACATTATAAGAGAATGCCAGGGCAGGGAAGCAGTAGTGGGTGGGTGTATAAGGAAACACCCTCGTAGAAGCAGGAGGAGGAGGGGGGGGGATGTGATAGGGGTTTCCTGAGTGGAAACAGGGAAAGGGGATAACATATGAAATGTAAATAAATAAAATGTCCAATAAAAAATAACGAAAAAAAAGAGAGAATATATGTTCATTCATAGAGGTCTGAAGATTTTGTTCATAGAGTTTATGAAGTATCTCTTTATAAAATGCTTGGGTTGGTATGGAATAGAGAATAATAAGTAGATAGAAGCCTAGAAGTGTGGTATTTAATTATAACTGCATGCCTAGACATAGAATAAGGTAAGTTGCCCATAAGCAATTTCCATTTTTATTCTGTCCTTTTACAGTATCATAGTTCAACATGTTCATAGTGTCAGTGTTTGAAATGATGATCAGATCTTCCTTAAATTGCTTAAAGGTCTTTAGACACAGATGCATCTGTTAATGGAAATATTTATGCAACAAATGAATCTGTAATCCCTTATCCCAAAGTTAAGCTATTTAGAATGGATCTTCTCTATTGATACTTCAAGAAGAAGAATGCCATATGGTGTATTTGGAGTCAAAGGTGTAGTGAAGAATCTACTCACTCGTATTTTTGACTTACTAGAACAACAATTATTTTCTTTACTATTCTTTTCTTTCAAATGTAAAGATCATATACTTTATTATAATTTCATATACATCAATCTTACTTCTTTATAATAGTTTTTTTTTTTAACTTTTTGAATATGTCCCACTTTGGAGGGATCATTTAAACAGAGCAATAAAAATTAGAGATCTGATTTTAAACTTTTTTTTTCATACTTTATTTACATTTCAAATGTTTCCCCCTTTCCAGATCTCCCCTTTGGAATCTCCCCATTCCCTCTGCCTCCCTGCCACTATGGGGTTATTCTCCCCCCCACACCAAGTTTTAGGACATTTTAAATCACATCCAAAATATGATTTTGTGTTTGTGACAAAAATAAATATGTTTTATAACCTTTCAAACTTGTAATGTCTGGGGATGAACGTCTGCCCTCTCTGTTGGACTAGCTACTCAATGGTATCTTACTATCCCAAGGATAGGAATGTAAGTGCAATTTAGACTGCTTGAAATCTCTTACTTTCTAAAAGCTAGTTTATGTCTGTGAGCTACTTCATGCTACCTTTTAAGTTGATTTCGATTTGTACTGAGCAAATCTTAATGACAGTCCAATGGTACCTAGCAGTCAGGATATTGATGACAATTCTTATTTCTGTTTCAATTCATTTTGACAGTGCAAGAAATGGTTTATAACTGAACTGTTGCTCACACACCACAATTTAAAGCAATACCTTTTATAACACAACAAGAATGCAGAAAATACACAGTGTTAACGCTGCAACTTTTTTTTATACCATATGCTAGTCTGACATAAGTGTTTTGAGGTATCTCTTTTTCCTTAGTGCCAGATTCTTCACTCTCCAGTTTGAACAACTTCAGTGCATGTATTTAGTGGTGAAAAGCAATTGGTGGAATAAGAAAAAAGATTGAATTCCAGTTGGAGGGCATTTATGCCTAAGAGTCGCTTGACTTGCTAGGTCTTTTCCTGGAACTCACAATTAGACTAAAATACAAGCATGTCTGGAAACAAATATGTTTTTAACTACTTAGGAATCAGTTGATATATTAACTAGACTATGGTACTTCCTATGCCAAATTTTGCAACCATGACTATAAGGATGAAAACTGGGCATTATTTCATACTATATACATCAATAGACTTTATGACTATAATAATTTGCTTAAAATTGTATAGTTTCATATCAGAAGAGTTAAAGCATGTACATAAACTATTTTTCATAGAAAACCAATGCTTTTTAGTTTGTGCTACACAAGCATTGATTTTTCATCAAAACACAGTCATTGTTTTGATGAAAACATCAGACACTTTTAAAAACAGGATCACTGAATCTGTGTGGTTGTTGACCTAACAACCACTGGTGGAAATAAATGAAATTACATGTTTCACTCTAAATTATGTAAAAGTTATTTCCTGGGAATGCATAAACTGTTGAAAGACAAGAATGCAGATGATTTTTACCATCTTTCAACCTTTGCATTGTTCAAAAATAGAAATCACTTCTTATATAACACAATTCTTAAATTAATATTATATGTAAATAATGATTATTATTATTTGAAGCATGTACTTCAAAGTGAGAAAACAATATTAAAATATCTTAGTTATTGCCTTAGTCAGGGTTTCTATTCCTGTACAAACATCATGAAGCAAGAAGCAATTTGGAGAGGAAAGGGTTTATTCAGCTTACATTTCCATTTTGCTGTTCATCACTAAAGGAAGTCAGGACTGGAACTCAAACAGGTCAGGAAGCAGGAATTGATGCAGAGGCCATGGAGAGATATTACTTTCTGGCTTGCTTTCTTCTCCTGGCTTGCTCAGCTTGCTCTCTTTTAGAACTCAAGACTACCAGCCAAGGAATGGTACCAACCACAAGGAACCCTCCCCCCTTGATCACTAATTGAGAAAGTGCCTTATACCTGGATTTCATGGAGCCATTTTCTCAACTGAAGCTCTTTTCTCTGTGGTAACTCCAGCTTGATTCAAGTTGATACACAAAACCAGCCAGTACACTTATTTAACCTATCATATTTTGTAGGTTGTAAGATCAGAAATACTATAACATACATTTATTTCCCAGCTCCTGCCCAGACAGTATAGCACAATTAAATCATTTGCTTATGACAGCTGTTTTAAATAGAAAATTACTTACTGGTTCATTCAAGTCAACCCTTAATATTTAGTCATTGAGTCAATCTTATGACTTAATGGATGATTGTAACATTTACCACTATTTCAACTAGAAAGGTTGAGTATACCTTTACACAAATAAACATAATAAAATAGTCAGGAAGTCAACCAAAAAAGCTATGATTCTTTTCTTATGATACAGTGCATATTTTGAGACTGGAAAGTAACTCCTCAGAGGCACAGCTCAGTGAAAACACTAACTGAATATTTATTCAGAAAGATAGAATATTGAAAGAACTCAACTTCTGAATGGCAATTGAAACTACATGGAATAAAAGTAAACTGTCTCAAAATTGAATGTAAGTTAAAAGAATGAGTCTCAGTAACCAAAAGCAGAAGAGACAATACAATCACATCTTTAATTATAATTGTAGAATTTTAATAAAGATCTTCAAACAACAGCTAAGAATGTATCAAAATTCTTTTAAATGCAGACATTACAAATAAAAATTATTGCAAGAAAATAGAACTTTTTCCAATAACAAAATTTAGCATTTCCCCTTTTTCTACTCTTGATTTAATTCACAGATTCTGATTTTATTTTA
>JADRCH010000175.1:2761230-2805297 GCA_019843965.1 Rhynchomys soricoides
TCAGAAGCCCAAAGAGGTGAAAACCCCTCATAAATACAGGTTCATTCTGACAGGGATTATTTTTTCTTTTTGATACTGTGAAGTAGATCAAATATTTTCATTCTACAGCTAAAATACTAAAGTCAATGATGGATATTTCCTTTTTATATGGAGTTTATGTGAGTAAGTTTTATCTATTTTTAAATTTTTATGTTAGAAACAGGCAGTGTGTTACACAAGGTTTAAATGTGTTTTTCCACCTCCGTTTGTAAATTAACTGTCAGAAGAAGGCAGATAGAAAGAGAATGAAAGGAAGACAGGGGATGAAAAAAAAATAACAGGTAATGACCCCTTTTTCTCTATGTGGTAAAGATTGCTATAAAGTCTGCTATAAGATACTATTTTGCTATTTGTCTTTTAAGAATTACTAATATTTGGAGTTGTATGTTTGTAATTGTAACTGTAGACTAGAAAAAATGAGAATGTTATATTTTGTGATTTTACTGTTCTTTTTTCTTTTCTTTCTTTTTTTTTCTTGGCTTTCTATAATGTTTGGTTTATTTTCCTAAAACGAACTCAGGTGCCAAAAACATAAGCATTTAAATGAAGATGCTAAGTGACAAGGATAGATAATATAATTCCATTGCTCTTCTTTTTTGGTTAGGTCATAAAGGACTTACTCAATAATGCCAGAATTTTAATTGGTAAGATTTCTCAGGACTTTCATATTTCTTTGATTCCTTCTTTATTCTTTCTTCCTTTTAGATGTATTTATTTTATGTATATGAATTCTCTATCTGTATGTATACCTGCATGCCAGAAGAGGACATCAGAACTCATTATACATGGTTGTAAGTCACAAGGTTTGTTGCTGGGAATTGAACACAAGATCTTTGGAAGAGCAGCAAGTGCTCTTAACCACAGAGCAATCTCTCCTACCCTTGTCTAGACTGTCTTTAAAGTAAAACCTGATAATAAAACATATTGCATAGAAATCCCCTCTGTCTTGTACTTTTTATTTTATTTGACCTGACAGATATTGATTGAAAAGTTGAATGAGAAATGATATCTTGGGCTCTATTAGTCAATAAGGAGTAAGCTTTTACAAAATGTCAATGTGTCATGAACAACCTAACAAAAATCTACATAGTAGATTTATCAATTCACTACCCCACAAACACTGTTTTGTTTTGTTTTTTGTTTTGTTTTTTCAAGACATGGTTTCTCTGTGTAGCTCTGTGTAGCCCTGGCTGTCCTGGAACTCACTCTTTCGACCAGGCTGGCCTCGAACTCAGAAATCTGCCTGCTTCTGCCTCCCAAGTGCTGGGATTAAAGGTGTTAACTCCCATGTGTTAAGAGTTAAATAATACATTAGCTCCCACTTCCTTAAACACCTTAAGGATCTTTCTAAATGTTAGAAATCATTGAGAGTGACTGCAAGACCATTATAAACGTATGTTTGTAAATTTTTACAGAGTTGAATGTTATGCATATATTTATGTAGTATGTATATATCATGTAATGCCTAATATATTTGCATATACATATCTGTAATTATATATATTATATTATATATGATGTATTAATTGTATGTTATTTTATTTTATGCAAAAACATGAAAATGCTGAACAAATATTAAATTTGTTCTTTCTGGACCATTATTTAGGACAATCCAGTTACGTAATAAAAAGGAAATCACTGTAGAAGATAATGAGATGCTGTATTTGTTATCAATACTGTAAGAATATACTGCATTTCTCTTTGACTAATATCTAGGAGTAAAACAAATTTTAGGCTAAACCTACCTACATCATTCACAGTGAAAATAAAGACATTGGAATTGTTCAAATTGTGTTCATTATGAGTTTGCTATCAGTCTCTCTCTTTTCCACAGAATTTTGGGAGATTTTAAATTATTATTTATTTATTTCATGCATCAGCATGTTTTGGGTTTTTATCTGCATGTTTGTTTTAGTGTGCCCCAAGTGTGTCCCTGGAGCCTGAAGAAGTTCTATGAGAGGAAGCCAAATTTCTTCGGACTGGAGTTACAGGTTGTTGGTTGTAAGTTACCATGTAGATGCTGGGAATTTCCAGGTCCTCCAGATGAGCATCCAGAAGTGCTGTTACTAATAACCATCTCTCTATAACACATCATTTTCTCTTTTAATACTAAAGAATGTTCTCTAACTTACAGTGAATGTAAAGAGAATTACAGTATATCTTACAAGAACATCGTTGGATTTTTCCCACCAATATATACCTTTATTTTTTTTGCTTTTTCCTTTTCCTCCTTCATCACCTCCCATGAGCCTTCTTGATTCTCCTTAAATCCATGACCCTGTTTTCCTTGTTATTGTCACCTATAAATATATGTTAAATATGTATAAAAATATAAATTCAACCTGCTGAGTCAGGCTACTAAGGGAAGTTGAGACAGGGAGAATAAGTGCTCCTCAGGGAAAAGGCTGCTAATTGGTTATCCAATACTATGTGGTCAACCCTGAAAAGATATAAGCACATATGCAACATACATTAAACCCATATTAAAGGTAACTTGCTTCAAATCACTCCGTTATTACAATAGATATGTTATACTATGTAAATATTTATGATTATAATTAGATTTCAAAAAGGCAAGTATACTTGTTAATTCTTCCTGGGCATTTTTATTTGGGGATCTTTTTATTTATGATGTGCCTTAATGCAATGGGGTATCAGAAATGTCACAGCTAATCTGTTCTCTCCATCTCAACAATGGCCATAGAGTCTCAAACATTTGTGCAAGGTTATTATGAATAGTTTTAAAAGGTGTTTAGACAGAAATAGTTATTTGAATTGATAGGATGACACAAATTAACTGCATTAATGTTGTAGACTTCATCAGATAAGTTTATGGCCTGAATATAAAATGTTGATCCTTGCCTGATTTAAAGAATGTCTGATTGGGATATATGATAATACATAAATACACACACACACACACACACACACACGCACACACACATACAGTATTTTAGTTTGAAATATATACAATGAACTCACCTGAATTTCTAGTTACTGATTAGCATCACTGATACAGAAACATGCCTGTTTTCGTTTTCACCTGAGCAGATTCTTTACCATAATTTTACACACACATGCAAACATACACATACACACACATCATTCCTTTTTTCTCAGGAAAATTACATTACATGTTTTATGGAATTTAACACAATGAGCTAAACAATGCATCAAGAAATGTGGAAGGCACAGAGGCTTGCCACTGTCACATCCAAATCAGATTAAGTTATTTGAAACTTGAGCAACCACCCAAGTTGGAGAAAGGCTGCATAATAATTTCAAAAAACATGAAAGGCACTCCCTATCCTTAAAGTGTTCCATTTCTGTATAGGTCCATTTTGGTGGGAAGTCTCAGAGCCAGAAAGCCAGTTGTGAGTCAGACTGAATTAAAAGTGTCAAGGACAGAAATCCACCATCTAGAGCTACAGAAACCACCAGCTAGGGAGGAAAGAAGGCATTTCTGTTCAATTACTTGCTTTAAGAAACCAACTTGAAATCTGAAGCATAAAATAGAAAATAAGACCTCCCTCAATCTAGGTGTCAATCCATGCACCCACTCCCTCCATACAGAAGCTTATCTTTCTTTGCAGGAAACGTTTGATGCTTTCTCCAAGATGACCTTCATTTATAGACCAGTATCTTTTAGTGAAGAATCATTCTTGCAAGATCTCCTGGGGTTGTTTTTGGGCAGATATCAGCTTATTTGTTGAGAAGCATAGAGCTTTACTTTCTAATGCCACACTGGATTAAATGTATTCAAATACATTATCTGCTCTGAATTTGTTTTTGAAGGCTTTGCAACCATCCTGTGTTTATCTGTCCTGAAGTGTAAATGATGTGCATTCCCTGTGCTTTCAAAATATCCCTCTCCTAAGTTCTTTGTATTAATATTATTTCAAAGACCATATCAGAGTTGCGTCACTGAGATATGCTAAAAGTGATTATTATTCTGTTGTGTTATTTTACCAAATGCCACATTGTTAGAAAGTTTATATTAAAGTTTTAAATGAATTTCATTTAAAAAAATGCTTTCCCTTATTTAAGATAATCCCTACTTATAATAGAAAACAGATAACTGAAATGCCTTATTTCAAAATTCAGCTCCTTGCAAATAAACACAATCTGTGCAGTTCTAAGGAAATTGTTGAGCTTATTCATAAAACACCAATTTAATAAACACCATTGAATATCTATGTTGTGCCTGCATTAGAGAATTCTAATGCTATACATTGTTTCTATTCTTGACTGTGAGGTATATTCATATCTGGGTCACATTATTAGGAATTATTGAAATTTCAAAAATTCCAGTTTTACTCATCTCACTTTCCTTTAATCCATTTTCCAGTGTTAGATCCAGTGATCTAACACTGCTCCATGTAGTGTTTTAAAATATTATTTTTCATTAAATTTCATCCCAACTCTGCTTACAGAATGGGAAAAACTGTAACATAAAGAGAGAACAAAACATATACCACATACAATCATGTAGGTAAATTTAAATTATTTTGACTTCAATAATCTCAAATTATTGAAATTTTGGTGATGAAAGAACTAGCATATAAATTCTTAGTGTGATAAGTGCCAATATTTAATAAATTATAAACTATTTACATGGAAATTTTATCTGTGATTTTTATTATATGGCCAAATAGAGTTTATTTTCTAAAAACCATTAAACTCAAGAGCTAAGGCTGCTGATTTTCTGAACTTGTGAAAATTGAGACTAATGTACTTTGTCAAATAAACACTTAGGTAAGACTTTTTTTTAAAGAAAAACAAGGGCTATTAAAAAGCAAATATTCACTTTATTTTTAAGTGACATATTTATACAAGCCAAGTGCTCAATGATTTCTGAAGTTATTTTTCGACATTTAAATGTGTTTTTTCTGGGGTACCTATAATTTTGGCTATAATATGTACCATAAGTCTGACTTTTACTTGTTTTAATTCAGAATTTTTCTGCTGTCCTTCTCTCACTGCAGATACTAGAGTTGATGGAACTTTAAAAGTCACATGGCTTTGCTACTATTATGCAGAAATTTTGTAACTACCCCCTCTTCTCAAAGCAACTTATATTACATAATCTGAATTGTAGATCAAGAACCTCAAACTAGGCATAATTCTATTTAATATACCACATCATCATAACTTTAAACAGAGGGGGAAATAAGATATCTATTAGTTACCATTCTCAATAAACAAGTTTATGTTTCACATATGTCTGTCCATTAATCTTCAGATATTTATTAAATTTGAAATTATTCTGGTTGTTTTAATAAGATCCTGCTTCACACCCTCAAGGCTGTAACTCAAGCCAAGTCCATTTTCAAGGAACAGACTTTCAGAAATGTATGGAAGGACATCATTATTGCTTGCATTATTTATATCACTGCAAAGCATTTTCAGAGACCCATTCTCTAATTTCCCAATTAACACTTATGCATTTTACTAACTTTGTTTGAATACATTTCTGATAATGAATCAAGGAAACTCTTACAAAACTGTGAAAGATATTTAAATTTGTTATTTTCCCCTAAATCTATATGTCTTTGAAGAAGCTAATTAAATCAATTAAATATTAAAATTTCAAGGACTAAAACATAATAAAAATATTCTTTTGGAGTTCTTAATAAAAACTGTGTGCTTTTCATAAATCTCAGAGGAAGTAATAATTAACACTCTACCCACAGGAAGGACTCACTAAAATGTTTCTTCACTGAATTCTAATTTATTTTGGAAAAAATGAGAATTTTATAGCATTCAATTCTTAGTGTATATTTTATATTCTCTCTCTCTCTCTCTCTTTCTCTCTCTCTTGATATTGCCCATTTTAAAAATTCATCTGAGTTTGTACTGCTTCCATAACACTTGGTGATTCACTCTGCTTTCTCTGTTTATTGTGTACTTTTTTATATTTTCTCACTTTTGCATAATCACACATGGGTACTGTATTCATATTTTACTCTGTCCTTCTTGCCATCCAACTATTTCCAACCTTTCTTCTAAATTCAATCTCCCATCCTTATCTAATATATGACTTCCTCATTAATAATCATTGAATACATATGTCTATATGCCCTCACATATGTATGAGTAAATATAGTCTTCTGAGTCTATTTAATGCTGTTCATATGTCTGTTGGTTTAGGGCTGACCACTCTGGATTAAATGATCTATCAGGGGATTCCTTTATGTAGCAGATTTATTTTCCCTGGCTCAACAGCTATGAACATCATGCAACACTTTGCTTAGGGGTACCTAGGGATGAGATCTCTGTGATGAGAACTGGTGTTTTCATTTTTTAGGTTATGTTTTGGATATGTAATATTTCATGGGTCCATCTTCTCTGTCCTTGGATTTTTATGAGTTTTGTAAAACAAAACTTAAGAAAATATAGAGAATTATGCTTTGAAAAAATTGCCTGGGGTTTCAAGCTTTGTGAATATCATTTTGTTAAGACTAGGAGACAGAGAATTCTAAATCATATTGTTAAGCTTTAACTCAATTAATGATAATTCTAAAGCTATTTCATTACTGAAAATTATAAGTAAGTTTCTAGAGAAGGATGTATTAATGCTACTTAATATTTGTGGGTTACATGCTCCAGTGAGCTTATAATGATATACTTCTCATAAATATGTATGTGCTACTTTCTATACCAATTGTATTTTACCATGGGAAATCACTGTTTTTGTTGTTCTTTTACAGAGTAGCTTTTTATTTATTTTTAATAATGGAGTTCTATTCAAACAACTGTAATTCAGCATAAAAATAACATAATAAAGAACTGTATCTAGAACCACAGATGCTAGAAAGAGATTTTTCAAGCCAGATCCACTTTGAATCATCTGAATTTTTTGCTTTAAGAATATGATGTCCTCAGCACTTGCGATGCATCCTTGATCGTTGAGAGACACCAAGGGCTGTGTCAATAATAGATACTGTTTTGTGAATCATTGTACTACATTGATAAATCATTTGAAAGGAGGCTTCTTATGCCTGATAGTGGCATTCTTGTTAACCTATGATTTTTTGTCAGCCCAAGAAGTTCTATTTCCTTCTTCAAAAGATAAATAAGTGTATGTTCTTTTTTCTGTATCCACCTTCCTCTATACTTCTCAGTTGGAGCCCTCTTCATGTTATTTAATTCCACACTTCATATCACTCTTGCCCACTGCTCTCTCCAAACAAAACCAGCACGGTCCATTTATACTTTCTGGTTTTTATAGTTACTCCATATTGTATATACACATCTGAAGGTTTGGAGCTAGGTACTGCAAATGAGACAGAACATGCAGTGTTTGTTTATATGAGTCTGGGCTTCCTCACTTATTGTGTTCGTTTTTAAGTCTATCCACTTCTTTGGTAATTCCATTTTTTTACAGGTGAATAGAAGTCCATTGTGTACATGAATTACATTTTCACTGGCTTTTGTGGATAAGTTGGTAATAAATAAATTATTTAAAATTTAAAATAATAAGAAAGGAGACTCTTTTAAAAGTTTATTTTTTATTTTTTTGCTTTTACAAAAGGAAATATGCACACTAACTAAACAAACTGGCAAGTACCAGTTTGGATTTATATTTTTCCCCTCAAACTGTTTATTTGATAAACAAGGAATATTGAATAAATGAAGAGGATATAACCAGAGTTGTGTTACTCCACAAAATGAGACACTGTTTCATCTCATCTCCCCAACTTCAGTGAAAGGAAAAAAGTTTATAAGCAAAAATAATAAAATGAAAATCAATAAAAACATAAAAAATACATAAAATATTATGAATTGTGACACTGGTCTCCTGTGAAAAGTTTAACTTTTTAACAATATAGGTCAGTCATGGTTATTATGTTTACTGATAGCCCTTTTTATAGCTTTTCTTTAATTCATATTGTGAAAAAAAGTTAAATATGTTTACATAGGGAAATAAAGAATATAGAGGGAAATGTGGTATAGTTTCTTTTATATATATATATATATAATATATATATAAATATATATCCGAGTATAGGGGATTGCCAGGGAGGGAGGATGATAGTGGGTGGATGGGTGGGTGGGGGAATAGCCTCATAGAAGCAGGAGATGGGGGGGATGGGATAGTTTCCAAAGGGGAGACCTGGAAGGGGAAAACATTTGAAATGTAAATAAAGTATCAAAAAATAGGAAAAAATCAATTAGAAATTTATAAGCAATAATATAAAATTGAAAAATTATAATCTTAGCTAAAAGATAAAAGCTAAGATATGCCTATAATACATATTATTGTAATTCACACTCTCTGTTACATAGTGATATGTATATATCACCAAATGTTATCTCTATTTTCCTTGACTCAGGAACATAGTAATGAATTTTAGAGAAGTCAACCTGAATATGAATTTCAGCATATGGTATATAGTTCTTCTATACAGGCTTTAAACGTACAAAGAAGTGAATAGTCTTTGTGCATTTGATAAATGTTCATTGACATTTGGCTTTCCTCATTGTGAGGTTGACCTGGCCTACATACTTCTCTGGCTCTCTAAAACACTGGAGATGGTCTCTGAGGTACTTATGTGAAATCTGTGTTTCTGACAATAGGATTTTACATTCCTGAAGTCAGGCCTGAGAAACTTTTGTTAGAAAGTTTGACACTTAATTACTTTTAATATACACATGTTTTATTTCTACCCAGGAAATTAGAAGTTAAGAACATTTGAACCACCATGCACTAAAAAGCAGCCTTCTAACTACTGTTATTCCAAATGCAGAGTACTGTATAAAACCTTTCTTTCTAATAGAAATGTATGGGATTAATGACGGAAAATATTAAGTTTTCAGATAAATGTTTCTTTTGAATTTTAGAGTGTCTTTATAATCAATAGATATGGCTTTTTAAATGTTCTTATACATGTGTTTACTTGAGTACATATTTATCTAACATTTCAGAGCTATTATTATATGCTAAAAGCTGGAGACACTTTTAATGTATATACTCTTCCTATTCTATATTTAAGTATAAATATAGTCTACTTGTGAAAATAAGCTTAAATATATGGTATGGAATAACAATGCATATAGTATGAATTGTAGCATGAAGTAAGAGAATACACAATACCTTTTTCAGTTTATGAATAATAAATAAATAAATAAAAATTAATGTCTGTCTAAATGAAAACTATCAATATTATTCAGGTTAAAGGGATTGGTATGACAGTAGTTAGATAAGTCAAGTGTTTGTCCTTAATAAAATGGTTTAAATATGTGTCATATGTCATGCTCAATTTTATTCTATTTCACAAAATAGTTCTACTCTGTGGATTTTGAATATAAACATCTTTGGGAACTGTGATGCTTTAAATGTGCAAATTTCTTTCATTCCACGGGTTGTCTCTACCCTCCCTATTTTTTTCCTTTGGTTACATAAACACAATTAGCCAATGAAAGAAAATCTTCTTGGAGGAGACTAGTTGATGTCTCAAAGTGTTGGTCCAGAAAGCATATCTTTATAAGATCTGGTCTTATGATCAACATTATATGAAAAAAAAATACCATAATATGTTTGCACAGGTTTGTTTGAATAGAAGGTTTACACTAAAGACAAAATTTGAGAAAGATAAGTGGATAACATAGCATCCAGAAATATGATATGAAGACATACATTACTGGATAGAGTGAGAAAGCTAACATTTTTATTCAAAATAAATCAATGAATATGGTACATATATGCTTTTTTAGAGAAAGCATGTGAGGAGTGAAAAAACATAAACTCAAAAATTGCATAAAACTGCTGTAAACCTGAGAGAGAAAAATGGAAAAGTTAAAGGGAAAGCTATTTCTGGGAGATATTTATGGGAATAAAGCAGTAAGAATGCTTAAAATACATAACATCCTCCATTAGTTAAAACTTGACTCTGATTATTTGGACCTTAACAGAAACAACAGCAGAGCACTGAGACATGAACAAATGAAACAGATGGTCAAGTCAGAATTTAGTTTTCTAATGTCATTTGCAATTTTAATATTGATTATTAATAAAGTGAGAATGGAGAATTTTAAGTTGTAATGAACAACTTAAAATGCTCCATGGAATGTTTATGAGAAAAGGTATTAGGAAATCAGGTTGGAAAGAGGGTTGAAACTGAGTGAAGTTATCTACAAGTTTCAGAGACAGAATTATTGTTTACAATATTGTTTACAAACCAATTGAACACAGAGAAGACAGTACAGTGAATAGACTCAACAAAAAAGTATAAAGTTTAGACTATCTAATAATGATAAATATATAAGCAAATACATGTGTTTTCTTGTGAATCACATATTTTTTTTTCCTGGAAGACAGAATAAACCTCTGTTCCATACTTTATCCAGAACAACTCTGTTGCTGGAAATATCAGAAATGAAGGAATGTATATATAGCACATGTTTTTGCATTATGCCCTGGTTCTCTCATCCCTGGTGGGCTGACCATCAATGCATTGGTAGGCAATGGCCAACCTACTTTCATCTCATGGAGCTCTGAGCTCCATGATCTCTCCACCCAGCTCACTAGCTTCTCACTGGCGGGTCGCTACCATGCCACCCCCATGCTTCAATACCCTCATGGCCTCTGTGGTGCACATCAAACAAACCCACACTTTGTTGCTGTACCTTTCTCTCTTGAACCCAGATGAGCCGCCACGTGAAAGAAAATGCAACACAAACTTAGTTCAGAAACAATGATAACTCAATCTCTGGGTGCATCAACTAAAACCTAATCTTGTAAACCTTATCAAGTCTGATTCCTTTGGTGGCCACCTTGTGGATCCACCATGATACCAGGAGACTCTACTAGATATATCTTACCTACTGCATGTTATTCCAAAAGGCCCTTTCTTTCTCCTGCTCCTCTCTTCCTCTCTCTGACCTGGGAGTCTCCCCCATACCCCCAGTGATTGGCTCCTTTATTCATTAAGGGATTGGTTCACAAGAAGTCACTGGTGTAACTCACTCCTTGTCTGAAGCCCCTCCCATGAGGGCAGAATTAGCATCAAATTACAATCAGCCCCAGGGCTATCCACAACACAACTCCAAACAAGTATTCATACAGCTTTTCACTTATGACTCAGAGCAGAACCTTGCCATCCCCAACATCCTAGACCATGCCTTGTAAAAACAAGAAATCATACAAAATACATACGAACTGGAAATAAAAATAAAAGAAGGTTAGAACATTAGAAGAAAACCAAACACACAAAAACAGAAAAAGAAGCAAAAACAAAAAAAACTGAGTAGCCAAATTATGTATTTTTTTATACAAACATGTATATAAATTCAATAGCTAATTAGCAAAATTAATTTAAGTATAAACATTTAATCTGTTGACAGAAGAATGAAGGCACATTTGAGTTTAAGGGAAATCTGTAATCAAGCATGACAAATATGGTTCAAATGATGTTCCTCTCTGGAGCCAGTAATTATCAGTAAAATATTACATTTTGTATTAGAGCAACTTTGGTACATATATGTCCAGACTAATAAATATTTCCACCAGGAATTATTCTTTTACCAGAAATAAGGAAGCAATTGAACTTATCCATTTCTCATTGCCCAAATATAGCACAATGTTTTGTTGTTGTTCTTGATGTTTCTTTTCTTTTTGTTTTTGGCTTGTTCGTTTTCAGAAAGTTGTAGTGACAAGTGTCATTTTGCTTGTCCTGGTCTTTCTAAAATTTCCTTTGAAAAGCAATGCTTCTTCAATGAGGTCTGAGAGTCAGCACTTTGCCTACCCTTTAGAAAATTAAGTGGTGGAGAAAAATTGTTGGGTTGGGATAGAGAAATAACTCATTTTTTAATTAAACAAGCAACTGCATGTACTCTATTGTTTTAATTTAAAATTTTCATTTTATTATTTTAAAGAATTTCATACAGGTATATAATATGCATTCTTATGAACCATCCATTCCACCAATAACCCCAATAGATCATCCTGAAACATCAAGCTCCAATCCTAATTGTAAGTATTCTCTCCATCAGTAAGTCTAACAAATAGTGCACAGATATGCACAGATATGAGTCCATCTTCTGAAGCACAAAACATCTAACATTGACCACACCCTAAAAAAGATCCGTTCTTTCTCCTCTAACAGATGTCAACTGCCAAAAGCTCCTCAGTAAGGGGGAGCTCAATATTTCCTTACCCATCGATTCTGGAACTTAAACTGGCTTGAACTTAAACAGGTCTTCCATGGCTGCAGCAGCAGTATTATTTCCCGGAGATTGAATTACATAGCATTCATTCCCATCTTCTGGCTAGTACATTTGTGTTTTCCCTGGGCCTTGTTGAGGGCAAGGTTGAGAACATCTTTTATATCTGGGTATTAACAGTCACTAATTCACAGCCCCTTGACCCCAGCCACTAGTACTTGATAAATCTTTTAATATGATAAATCTTTGCTGAGTGGAGACTTAGTTATGAGAAATTTTGCTGACTAGCTTTCATTAACATGACATAGACAAGATTCATCTGAGAAGAGGTAACCTCAGCTGAGAAAATGTGTCCCCACAAAATTGGTGAGCTTGTTATTGTGGGTCACATAACAGTTTGAGGTGGGAATGTTTCTGACTCTTTTGATTACTCTTGGGAACCTATTCCTACTACTAGATCACATCACTGAGCCCTCATATAAGGATTTGTTCCTAGTCCTAGTCTATCATGTTATGTGGTGTTCAGTTATTATCCCTGGAAGAACTGCTCTTTTCAGGAGAAAAATCAAAGATGAATAGATCTGTGGGAGAGTGGAAAGGAAAGGGAACTGGGAGGGATGGCAGCAGGGTAAATAACACAAGAGAAGAAAGAAAATGAAATTAGCTTGCAGGCAAATTTGTGGGCCATTTTCTTGATTACAGACTGACTTGGAAGTGCCTAGCCCACTGTGGAGGTTGGCATCCCTGGGAAGGTAGACCTGGAAAAAAAAAAATATATATATATAAACAAACTGCAAGCCAAAAGCAACAAGTCAGTAAATACCATTCTTCCAGGACTTCACTTTCTTACTTCCAGGTTCCTGTTTTGTGTTAATGCCAAGACGTTACTCAGTAAGTTTGACCTGAGAATTTAAAGCTGAAAAATAAAATTCTTTCCCCTCAAGTTGTTTTTGGTCAGGGTGTTTAATTACAGAAATAAGAATGCGAAGACAGGAATAAAAACAATAGTTATCAAAATTCATGCTGTATACATTAGAAACATACATGGGAACAAATGAAAGATAAAAGGAAGTACCATATACACAACTACATTAAATTAGTATATATTATCAACTATTTTAGAATAAAATCATAAAATTAGAAGTATGGGAATAATTATATACTGTTCACTGTTTCTTCAATTTCCAGATTTCATACACATATTGACTAAATGAAGCCTTAAATATACAAATATCTTATTGTAGATGATTTATCAGCAATTTTATAATTAAAGCTAATATTCAAGATGTCTATCTAACATTGCTGTAACTCTCTCCATTTTACACTATAAATTAATTGCTTATAATAGTTAAATATTAGTTCTTAGCATGAAGTCAGAACCTTGCAAATGCAAGGCTAGCTTCAGGTCATTGTGTCTCTGAATAAGTTTTAGCTTACGAAACTCAGTCAAAATCAACTTACAGGAGAAACATTGAACACATACAAGCTTTTCCTACCTGTCAGAACAATACTGTATCTAGTAATTGATATTTTTAGGAGATACATATGATCAAGACTAAAATAGCAGATAAAAAATAGAAAAGGTGAACCTGCTGGAAAACAAACTTCTGTCTACGCAAAAAAGGGGTCAAGGTGAATGATTTAGAACCATTTTCCTAATCATTTTAATATTAGGCATCCTACATAAAATCATGATAGGCCATACTAATCTTCCTACCCATGAAATCTTAGCTGACTAGTTCAAATGCCAAAGGCATGTTGAAATTTTTATTATGTTCATAACATTGTACTGATCTTGAAACTCTTGTGTGGGTTAATCATTCTTAAATTTATTCTTTAAATTTCTGTTTATAATTCAAACTTAAAACTTTCAAAATATATTTTAGTCTTCTTTTACGCAAAGATATTTGCTAGATGAAGATAGAAAAGGCTAGAGTTGAAATACTGCATACCTTATCTCTTGAGAAATTTAAGGGGAATAAAGAAACATTTGGTTGTATTGAATTTCTTTAAGTTTTTCAGGTAACTTGAACACAAGAAATAAACAATACATAATCATAAAATTCAAGACATGCCCTTTAATAGTGAAGTAGGACAAAGACTATAAAAATAATCACACTTTAGCCTGTTGAAGCTTGATGCCCCAGCATAGGGGGATTCTAGAGCAGTGAGGCAGGAGTGAGTGAGTGAGTGAAGGAGCACCTCATAGAGGCTAAGGGGAAGGGGGAAAGAAGAATGTGATGGGGGATTTGTGGGTAATTAGGAAGAAGGATATCATTTGAAATGTAAACAAATAACACAATTAATAAAAAATATACAAAAAGACAATGTTTTCAAGAACATCTAATCAGGTAACAAGTGAAATTTGTTATTTCAATAATAGAATGCAATGATATTATTGTGCATATATACATATAGATTATTTCTTGGCATATATATACTTCAAAACAATATTAATATCATTTTGATTATGATATTTTATTGATTATAGTTTCTGAATACACCCAGAATGATAAATATTCAGTTGTCATAAAATGTACCTTTTGTAATAAAATATAGACAACATTTAATTATCATATTCATATTCAGATAAAAATTGAGGCCATAATCAAAACATTCAGTATGACTTTCTTTCATTTCTGTTTTGAAGTTTAATATTCTGTGGAGAAGGTAATAATAACTAATAACCAATGTGACCTAGACTTGATAAAAGATAGTTTGGTATGCTTTCTTATTCTCTCAGTTCTGCCCCTTGTTAATTATAGGGACTTCTTTGAATAAAATAGCCTCTGGGAGATTCTGTTATACCATTTTTACTGAAAGATTTCTATGTAGTGTGAGTGTGTGTGTGTGTGTGTGTGTGTGTGTGTGTGTGTAGGCTTTCCTTTTTGACATGAACTCTTGAGCTATTTCTCGATTGTCCAATACATTAACTTCCAACTGTGCTTTAAAGATTCTTTTTTCAAATACTCTAACTATTCTTGCACATACCAAAGCTAAGTTTTAATTATAATGGGATTTGGAAATTTCCTTCTATTTCTAAACTTTCTATTATTTCATTAAAAAATTATAATTCATTTCCCTCTAATTCCTTTATGTATGGGCTCATTCACTCTCAACCATTTTCATGACGATTTTCTTAAAAAAATATTATTGTTAGACATATATGCACACACATACATGCACACTCATGTATGCAATCACATACACACACACAAAGAGAGAGAGAGAGAGAGAGAGAGAGAGAGAGAGAGAGAGAGAACCTTCTGGACCTATTTAATCATTATTCCTATCCACAAGGCCATATATCTGGTATCATTATTGTTTAGGAAGCTTCCTTAACATCAGAGAGGATACTATTTTACAGCAAACATCATAGTTTTCTGACACTTAACCATAATTTTACCATTTTCTGTGATTTTCTTTGAATCACAGAAATGTAACAGTTGTGCTGTGGATGTATCAGATGTATCAGATATGGATGGGCAGCCCACAGATAGTTTTCCTATTCTCTTGGACATTTGTAGATTTCTGTAAAGTTTTTTTTTTTTTTCCTTTGAAAGTGAAGGTACCTTGATGAGGGGTTATAAATACTTAAATACTTAAAATACAGTTAGAACTTGTACTTATTACAAGTTGTATTAGGATTGTAGCAGTTAATAGTTTCTCCTCTAGGATCCATGACATCACCAGCCCCAATTAATTGTCTAGGCTTGTAGTCCTAGACATTAATTTATTCCTATTGTTTGGACTTTAAGTCAGATTAGACAACAACTGTTTTCCCCCAAAAGGAATGCCACTATTGTATCCTTGTGGTTATATTGCCAAACTGATCATTATTTTAATTCGTAGGCATCACTGATCTGTAGGACAATTGATTCTTTCATTGCATGGAAACTGTCCAAGGGATTTAAAGAAAGAAAACTCTTTTTATGTCATAACCAATAATTGCCTTGAAACAGAAGATATATTAAGCTTTCACTTTTCATGTTTTTGTAATATTTTTCTACAGGTAGCAACAACAAAATAATTTAATCAGTTATTTTTCTCACCTGACCAACCTCTCTATGAACACTTTCCAGCATCTTAGCCATTCTGACTGGTGTGAGGTGGAATCTCAGGGTTGTTTGGATTTGCATTTCCCTGATGATTAAGGATGTTGAATATTTTATTAGGTGCTTCTCGGCCATTTGATACTCCTCAGTTGAAAATTCTTTCTTTAGATATATACCCCCTTTTTAAGAGGGTTATTTGATTCTCTGAAGTCTAACTTCTTGAGTTCTTTTGATATTAGCCCTGTATCAGATGGAGGATTGGTACAGATCTTTTCCCAATCTGTTGGTTGCTGTTTTATCCTATTGACAGTGTCCTTTTCCTTACAGGAGTTTGCAATTTTATGAGGTTCCATTAATTGCTTCTTGATCTTAGAGCATAAGCCATCGATATTCTGTTCAGGAAATTTTCCCCTATGCCCACTTGTTTGAGGCTCTTCCCCACTTTCTCCTCTATATGTTTCAGAGTATCTGGTTTTATATAGAGGTCCTTGCCCACTTGGACTTGAGCTTTGTACAAGGAGATAAGAATGGGTCAATTTTCATTTTCTACATGCTGACTGCCAGTTGAACCAGCATCATTTGTTGAAAATTCTGTTTTTTTCACCGACTGGATAGTTTTAGTTCCTTTGTCAAATATCAAGTGACCTTAGGTGTGAGGGTTCATATCTGGGTCTACAGTTCTATTCCATTGATCTTCCTGCCTGTCCATACACCAATACTATACAGTTTTTGTTTTTGTTTTTGTTTTTGTTTTTTTAATTTTTTCCTATTTTATTTACATTTCAAATGTTTCTGTCCTTCCAGAACTCCCCTTTGGAACCTCACCATTTCCTCTCCCCTTCCTCTGAAACTATGGAGGTATTCTCGCACCACCCACTCACCCACACTCATCTTCCCTCCTTGGTATTCTCTTCTACTGGGGGATCTAACACTTTCAGGCCCAAGGGCCTCTCCTCCCCTTGATAGCCAACAAGATCCTCCTCTGCCTCACATGTGGCCATCACCATGGGTCCCTCCATGTGTATTCCTTGGTTGGTGGATCAGTCTCCAGGAGTATCGGGAGGGGGGGTGAGGCCAGTTGCCACTGTTGCTGCCTCCCCGGGGATGCAAACTCCCTCAGCTCCTTCAGTCCCTTCTCCAACTCCTCCAACTGGGAACTCACACTCAGCCCTATGGTTGCTGTGAGGTGACTCTTGGGCATTTCAAACTTTTGGGCTAATAACTACTTACTTGATCTTTGACAAAGGAGCTAAAACCATACAGTGGGAAAAAGACAGCATCTTCAACAAATGGTGCTGGTTCAACTGGCAGTCTACATGTAGAAGATTGCGAATTGATCCATTCCTATCTCCCTGTACAAAGCTCAAGTCCACGTAGATCAAGGACTTCCACATAAAACCAGATACACTGAATCTAATAGAACAGAAAGTGGGGAAAAGTCTCAAATACATGGGCACAAGGGAAAAATACCTGAACAGAACACCAATAGCTTGTGCTCTAAGATCAAGAATCAACAAATGGGACTTCATAAAATTACAAAGCTTCTGTAAGGTAAAGAACACTGTAAATAGGACAAAATGGCAACCTACAAATTGGGAAAAGATCTTTACCAATCCTACATCCGATAGAGGGCTAATATCCAATGTATACAAAGAACTCAAGAAGCTAGACTCCAGAGATCCAAATAACCCTATCAAAAAATGGGGAAGAGAGCTAAACAGAGAATTCTCAATTGAGGAAACTCAAATGGCCGAGAAGCACCTAAAGAAATGTTCAACATCCTTAGTCATCAGGGAAATGAAAATCATAACAACCCTGAGATTTCACCTCACACCAGTCAGAATGGCTAAGATCAAAAACTCAGGGGACAGCAGATGTTGGTGAGGATGTGGAGAAAGAGAAACACTCCTCCATTACTGGTGGGAATGCAAGTTGATTCAACCTCTCTGGAAATCAGTTTGGCAGACCCTCAGAAAAATGAACATAATACTACCTGAGGACCCAGCTATTCCACTCCTGGGCATATACCCAGAAGATGCTCCAATATGTAATAAAGATACATGTTCCACTATGTTCATAGCAGCCATATTTATAATAACCAGAAGCTGGAAACAACCCAGATGTCCCTCCACAGAGCAATGGATACAGAAAATGTGGTACATTTACACAATGGAATACTACTCAGCTATTAAAAATAATGACTTCATGAAATTCGCAGACAAATGGATGGAACTTGAAAATATCATCCTGAGTGAGGATGGTACACAAAACAGATGGGACCTCATAAAATTACAAAGTTTCTGTAAGGTAAAGGACACTGTAAATAGAAAAAAAGAATTTTCACAAAAATGAACATGGTATGTACATTTTAATTTTTTCCTACTTTATTTACACTTCAAATGTTTCTGTCCTTCCAGATCTCCCTTTTGGAACCTCACCATTTCCTCTCCCTTTCCCTGAAACTATAGGGGTATTCTCGCACCACCCACTCACCCACACTCGTCTTCCCTCCTTGGTATTCTCCTCTACTGGGGGATCTAACACTTTCTGGCCCAAGGGCCTCTCTTCCCCTTGATGGCCAACAAGATCCTCCTCTGCCTCACATGTGGCACAAAAGAATGAACATGATATGTACAGTTTTTATTACTATTGCTCTGTAATACTACTTGAAGTCAGGAATGGTGATTCCCACCAAAGTTCTTTTGTTATTGATAATAGTTTTTGCTCTCCTCATTTTCTTGTTATTCCAAATGAATTTGCAAATTGCTTTTTCTAAGAATTGATTTGGAATTTTGATGGGGATTGCATTGAATTTGTAGACTGCTTTTGGCAAGATAGCCAATTTTAACTATATTAATCCTGCCAATTCATGAGCATGGGAGATCTTTCCATCTTCTGAGATCTTCGATTTCTTTCTTCAGGGACTTAAAGTTCTTGTCACACAAATCTTTCACTTGCTTGGTTAGAGTCACACCAAGGTATGTAGTACTGTTTGTTACTATTGTGAATGGTGTCTTTTCCCTAATTTCTTTTCAGCCTGCTTATCCTTTGTGTAGATGAAGGTTTCTGATTTGTTTGAGTTAATTTTATATCCAGCCACTTTGCTAAAGTTGTTCATAAGCTTTAGGAGTTCTCTGGTGGAATTTTTGGGGTCACTTAAGTATAAAATCATATCATCTGCAAATAGTGATATTTTAATTTCTTCCTTTCCCATTTGTATCCATTTGACCTCCTTTTGTTGCCTAATTGCTCTAGCTAGAACTTCAAAAGTACTATATTGAATAGATAAGTAGAGAATGGGCAGCCTTGTCTAGTCCCTGACTTTAAAGTGATTGCTTCAAGTGTCTCTCCATTTAGTTTGATGTTGCTTACTGGTTTGCTGTATATTGCTTTTACTATGTTTAGGTACGGGTCTTTATTTCATATTTTTAAGACTTTAACATGAAGGGATGTTGAGTTTTGTCAAATGCTTTTTCAGCATCTAATGAAATGCACGTCTATGCTCCAAATGCATGGGCACCCACATTCATAATAGAAAATTTACTAAAACACTTTCCATACCAAAGTATTTGTCTTCTCACCATTTTGTCTGGTGATTTCAGATACACAACTATAAGTCTGTTTTGATTATTTTTACTTATCATTATTGCTGTTGTTGTTGTTTGTATCAACCATGATTAGAAAATCATCTATCATTAAAGTACTTTAGTAGATGTCACCTGATTGTAATTAAGTATATGAAAAGACAACATCAAAGAATGTAGGAACTGCATTTTCTTGATATACCAGAAAAACAACCCTGAGATTCCACCTCACACCAGTCAGAATGGCTAAGATCAAAAACTCCAGGGACAGCAGATGTTGGCAAGGTTGTGCAGAAAGAGGAACACTCCTTCATTGTTGTTGGGATTGCAAGCTGGTACAACTCTGAAAATCATTCTGGAGGTTCCTCAGAAAGTTGGGCATAGAATTTGGAACTAGAAAAAATGATCCTGATTGAGGTAACCCAGTCAAAAAAGAACACACATGGTATCTACTCACTCATAAGTGGGTATTAGCCACAAAACTTGGAATACCCAAGGTACAAATCACAAAAAACATGAAGCTCAAGGAAAAGGAAAACCAAACTGTGGGTGTTTCTGTCCTTCTTAGAAATGGGAAAACAATGCTCATGGGGGCAAATATGGAGACAAAATGTAGAACAGAGACTGAAGGAAAGGCCATCCAAAGACTGCCCCACCTGGGGAATTCATCCTGTATACAATCATCAAACCCAGACACTATTATGGATGCCAAGAAGTGCTTGCTGAAAGGAGGCTGATATAGCTGTCTCCTGAGAGGTTCTGCCAGAGCCTGACAAATACAGAGAAGGATACTCACAGCCAACCATTGGACTGAGCAATGGATCCCCAATGGAGGACTTAGAGAAAAAACTAAAGAAGTTGAAGGGGTTTGTAACCCCATAGGAAGAACAATCATATCAACCAACCAGAACCCCCTGGGATTTCCAGTGACTAAACAACCAACCAAGGAGTACACATGGAGGGACCCATGGCTCCAGCCACATATGTAGCAGAGAAGGGCCTTGTTAGGCATCAATGGGAAGAGAGTTCCTTGGTCCTGGGAAGGCTTGATACCCCATTTTAGGGGAATTTAAGGATGGGGAGGCAGAAGTGGGTGGGTAGGTGGGCGAACACCCTCATAGAAGCAGGGAGAAGGGATAGGTGGTTTGCTGGGGGTGGGATTGGGAAAGGGGATAACATTTGAAATGTAAATAAAGAAAATATCCAATTTTTTTAAAACGAGTCCTTAGATAAATAGTTTATATGGATGAAAGATTTGTGGGTTCAGAGATATTAATTCATGTTTTATTAACTCCATTTAGCTAGGAACTGTGATGATGCTGAATATAATATTGAGAACAAAGGGTATGGGTGGCCTTTATATATATTAACTGTCTGCCACCAGTTTTATGGGTAAACTATTAACACATTCGGTAATTTTTATAAGTGTGATGCAACTAAAACCTACCTTTATATCATGTTCTAAATCTCCAAGTCCTTTATGTGAAGAAAAGGCATAGCTGCCATTGCCAAAGCTTTTGTAGCTATGAAGAATCATGCTCCAAGTTTAATGATTTCTATTGCTTATGATTTTCTCATTCTACACTATATTCCCAGTGTAGTGAGATTCTTTACAGATCTTCATTGATCTTAGAGACTCCTCTGAATTAGTAAGTATAGTAAAGTAACTGGAAGATTGCATTTCTAGTCCCTTTTGGTTTAAATGAGGTAACAGCAGTAATTTCCTGGGAACAAATAAAAATTACATTTTTAAATTATTTGATTTCACCCAAAAAGTTTATCTTGATTTGCTTCATAAGTACAGTTTACTTGTGGGAAAACAAAAGGTTGCACAAAAAATCCTTTGGAAACCATTTCAGTGTTCCAGCAGCCACAAAAGTAAGAAGGGCAGATTTAGAAGAATGAAAAGGAGGGGGAGGGGGAAGAGAGAAGGAAGAAAAGAAGGAGGAGCATTGAATAGGTAAGGGAGGGAAAAAGAGGGAGAGGGGAGGAGAAGAAGAAAAGGAGGAGAGGGAAGAACAGGAGGAGAAAGAGAAGAAGGAGGAAGACAGTATAAAATTGGGTGGGGACATGTTGCAGCAAGTATGAGATAGAGAGGAGGGAAGTGGCAGAGGGATACAAACAGATTTTATTGAGTCAACGGAGGAAATTCTCAAGAATGAAGAAACATTATAAAACGTAAGCTTGAGAAAATCACCAGAAATATTTCCACATGAGTTTTTATGTAATTGCTTTATTAAAAGAGACTTGATTCACTAGGGCTGGGGGATACCTGAGGGGAGGGCTCAGAGGAGAAGGGGATAAAGGATGTGTAGAGGGTCTCTGTGAGTAGGGTACCAGGATGTAAATAAATTAATTACTAGAAAAACTCAGTGTTTCATAACCAGTGTGACACATGAGGAAACTGAAGAAAAACAATCTCATTGATGCAGGCTAACTTTCTGGATTTGTTGCAAAGCCTTGGTCCATATTTGTGTCACTCTCATCTCTGTGCCTGGTTTATTTATTTAGCATTGATGTATGTGAGATATAAATCAATATTAAAAGTGTTATGGCTGTGCATATATGCTTTCACTATGATTAATTTTCCAAAAAGAAAAAAATTAGCAGCAGCCAAACTACCTCAAAAAATGCAGTCAGAATGTAAAAGTAGCTTTCCCTTGATTAACCAACCACACGAAAATAACATCTTTGAACTATAGATATTTTTGCTTACTAAGACACCTAACTAAGCTTTCTTTAAGTAATATTTTCTACAAAAATGGAAGAGGTATTTCAACTCATTTGTAAATTGGACAGCTTCATACATCCAAAGGGGAGATGATACCTACTTCCTTACAGCTTCAATTTTAGATGCTTTTACTCTTAAATAAAATAGTTTTTATTCAGGTTAATTGCCTTTAGCCAGAAATATGAACACTTTCTTGTTAACTGCTCTTGCTCCACAGCTTAAACTGCTCTTTAGATGTCTCCTTTCATAATTAAGATAAAACCTTGCTTTAATATCTCCTGCTAAAGGATAGTTGGCTTATTGTCAGGTTACTACAACTTTAGAATGTAACCTAATTAATACTACTGTACTTTTTTATTTTACTGGAAATGTATAATAACTTATGTTCATCTGTGTGTCCTTACCAATTACAAATTGAAAAAAACCTTGTAGGGCTTCTTTCCTTAGGATTCTTACTTTTAATTTCCTATATACAAGCTTGTTCTCTATCCAATCAACTTGAAAATCATCAGGACAATGCCACTAATTCTTTTAAGGTTCATATTGTTGACTTGTTTATAATTGGAAAGGAAATTTGATATATTTATGCACATGAATCTTCTCAATTTATTTGCTTGAGGATTGTTCTGTTTTGTATAGGTACAGAATATTCACACACAATTTTAAGTTATGATTTTCACAACAGAACATTTATGCCTTGAATTTGTGCTTGTACACATGTACTAGATATTATTTTATTACCAATAGTAATGTCATTTATTCATAATAGTTGTACATTGAGTCCTAAAATTTGTCTATGGCTCTGATCATTAATTGTGATGCATAGAGCCATATACAAACGAAGTTATTGTGAAACTGAATTCAGTATAGCCTTTATGATCCTATATGTTACTACTCTAAATTACCTAAAAGTTGTAGATAATTGTGCAAGTTCAACATTACATAAATATGATCATGAGTGAAGTAAACATGTAATTCCAAAAAATAGAAACAAATTAAATGAAGTTAAAAAAAAAGAAATAAGAATGTAATGCTTCTGATTATTCTATAAGCTGGCTTTTCCATGATTTAGAGTTTTGATTAGTTTAATAATATTTTAAACTCTAGTTTATTCTGATTGGATCATTATATTTTGTCTTCAGAAAATCTGCATGTATATGTAAATGTTTTCTCAATAAAGAAGTAATAATGCAAGTCTGTTTAAGGTGTAGACTACTACTCTGTGCCATTACATTGAGAAGGTACCTCAGCAAAATTTCTTTCCTTTTTCTACTTACTGTTTTCAGTTATGAGAAAATCACTTACAAACCAATGCTGGAGTTTTTACTATTTCATATTTTGAATATATTACAGCTTCTTTTTCCTCTAAGGAGTTGCATCATGCTGCTTGTGAAAATCAAATCTAATAAGGAAATTGCTCATGCAACAGTAATGAAAACAGTATCATGTAGCAAAATACAACAGAAGTCATTGTCACAACTGAGCTCTTGGGAAGCTAAAAGAGTTAAAGATGGAAAAGGTTTAGATGTGGTTCATTTATAGATTCTCCTAGGTCAGTGCTTCAGACTATAGGGATAAAGTAGCCTACAATCTAGTTACAAAAAGGAGTCATTTGCCTGTGAGAAAAAGCTGAAGTAAAGACAACTTTTGAGAAACCTCTCAAATTGAGGTAAAATGAGGTAAAATGCTTTACATGCTGTGTTCACATTCACCCTTTCCAAGAGACTAAGGCTATACCTGGGAGAAGAAAATATCATCAGTCCAAAGAGTGTAGATGTGATCTCTACAGAAATGGAAAAGTGTCAGAATAGAAACGGCTCAGAGAATGAACCACTTTTTCTAGAAAGGAGACACTCAGTAGCACAGTGTCTACATGGCAGTATGCACAACACGATTATCTTCACATAAATTTAAAGTAATTATTTGAAGAGGGCATGCAATTGAGCTATAGAAAAACTAATGTCTATGGCTACACAAATTTAAAACTGGCATGGAATAGTGTAGCCATTTTCAGTTTTGTTTAATATTTCCCATGTTTCGGGATCCTAGTCTCTCTCCTTAGTGATATTTATATATTTTTTTCTGAGAGAAGCCCATTCTTCTCACAGTTTGTTTCTGAATTAATAATCTCTAGAAGTTCAAACTGTTAAATATATTTTCTTCACTGTTTACTCAGTGTACTGCTTACAGCCTTCAGACTTAAAAGTAAAAAAAAAAAAAAAAATGAATACAATGTAATGTACATTGCTGGAAGTTCAATATTCTAAAAAATATCAATTGCACAGTAATCCTGTCCAGACTATTTCACTCTAACATACTGGTGATTCAGGTGTTTTTCCTTGTCACCGATACCCTTAGGATAGCTGTCTATGCTGCAGTTATACATAGATAATACAAAACAACAACAACAGCAAGAACAAAACACCAAATATTTAACTTCTCTAAATGCATGTACTTGATAACCTCTGGTACAGATAAATGAGACAATTGAATTTTAGTCATTGTCCCAAGACAACAGTCCTAGTTAATAGACTTTTCAATGTGCTTAAGCTAGTTACTGTCCCTATGGTCATGGCAATGCATGAACCACAGGAAAACTTTGATAAATATTTATTGTTGCAAGTTAGTTGTATGGATATACAAAGTCAAGAATGAAAATAACATTGAGAAGAGACTAAGAAAGTAAATATGTCACTGGAAAGATAAGTAATTTTATGTTCAAAATGTTGAAAAATATACTTCAACTAATATTCAATGTGTAAAAATTTTATAAAGGGTTATTTAAAGGTCGTATACTCAGAGTTATAAGTTATGTTTCTAATGTAAAATTGGAAGAAAGTTAACTAGACTCCTGGTGTTTACTAGGTCAAGAATATATTAAATTCAAAACAAAACAACAAAAAAAAAAAGCAAATAGGAGAGGAAGTGTGAACTACGGAACAATCTTTCTTTTCCTTTTGCAGGTATTTATCAAAAAGTAAGACAGAGAAGATGTCTCCGATCTTGTAAATGAGACTGAGTAATTTAAATGGTGACTCTCATGATCTCACAACATTAGCTTTCCTTAGAACTGTATTAGATCAGTTGTACAATAATTCTAAGGTTAATTTCTTACAGCTAAAATAATAAAGTGTGAGTGCTATGTGTTCTGAAATCTGCTACCATTCTCTGAACTCTAAATGACCTGTACTCAGTTCAGTCTACTTCATTTCTCAACTCTCTATTCTAAGTCTTCAGCTTTCATTATGCATGATTTTAGTATTATAGACAATGATATAATAGTATCCTATTGCCTTCCTGTGATCAAAACATGAACCTTAACATTCTTAGCTCTCTAACACTTCTGGCTCTAAGGAATGCATGTGAGTAAAATAGACCTAATGACTTTTTTTACAGAGTGTGTAAAGAGATTATTGCCCTAGTGACATAGATATGGCCCTTTAATTTGAATGGCTTTTACTGCTTTCCCCAGGCTTGCCAGGACATGGCTTTCAATGAAGAAGGATTTTATTGCTTCATTGATAGAAGCATTACTTTTATAATCTCCCATTATTTATTGTCTCAATGCTTTTCCAGTTGATCACACTCCCCAGTCTCTCACTTGTCATCTCCATAGAGTTAAGCAAAACATTATCTTCCAGCTGCACAGTACAGGATGTATTTATTTCTTGATTTTAAAGGTAAGCAGAAGGATGGATAGAGTTGGTTAAGTTTTTCTACTATCTTCAGTCAGCTAATAGGCTCTAAGTTGTGGATCTTTTTCTTGTTCATGTCCTTCAGAAGTATGTCCAATGCCAGATCCAATGAATGTCCTACTCTGAGTCTTGACATTAATTTTCTGAGTCCATCTCCTGCAAGTTCGGAATAATCAATTAATACTGAAACTGCCTTGTACAATGGAAATGTTGCCATCCCTCTATTCTGACTGGAAACCTTCATCTTCCACAGCACATTCCTTGACATAATTAGTTGTATTAATTATGAACTTCTGAATAACCTGTGGTAAATATTTTTTTATTAATTTATTTTTTTATTTTCATATTTTATTTACATTTCAAATGTTTCCTCCTTTCCAGATCTCCCCTTTGGAACCTCCCCATTCCCTCTGACCTCCCCCTGCCACTATGGGGATATTCTCCAACCCACCCACTCCCCAACCCCCACCCACTCTTGATTTCCTTCCTTGACATTCTCCTATACTGGGGGATATAACACCCTCAGGCCCAAGGGCCTCTCTTCCCCCTGACAGGTAACAAGACCCTCCTCTGCAGTCTTTGTGGCCAGCACTATGGGTCCTTCCATGTGTATTCTTTAGTTGGTGGATCAGTCTCCAGAAGTATGGGTGGTCAGTCCAGTTGCCAGTGTTGCTACCTCCTTAGGGCTGCACACTCCCTCAGCTCCTTCAGTCCTTTCTCCAAGCCCTCCATCTGGGACCTCGTACTCAGTACCACTGTTCCTGCAAAGTGACTCTTTGGTATTTCAAACTTTTAGGTTAATAACCACTTAACAGTGTGGCAAATATTTTTAAATTATCTTCTCCAAAATTATTCCATGGAAAGAAACAGAGCATACACCTAGACATTCACTGCAAAGGGTAATTTGAAATGTTTTCAATATATTTGAAAATATTGTTTCTCTGGGAGAGTCTTGGTTAATTGTCCAGATTATTTCTGTAATTATTCAGAGTCTCCCTCACTTCATCCAAAGTCATTCTTATACAATAATACAATGTAGCCTAAGATTGCTTTGCTTCTGGAAGATCCAAATATTTCTTATATTTTGCAATATGGTAGAATGAAATGAAAACATTGTGAATTCTTGGTTCCCACAAAATTAAATTCTTTCAAAAATTCCAGTGTATTACAAGTTATAAATCTCTTTCTGTCCATACAACTGAAAAGACTATGAATTTTTATAAAGCTGGGTATTTCTTATGTTGATTTCTTCTCATAGTTTTCTGACTTTCTTTTCATGAATTCTTAGAGAAAATAAAAATATATCAAGTGAATATTAGTGTCAGATTGACCCGATTTCAATCTCTAGCATTCTAACTATAGAAACAGTTTGTGTTTTCTCATGTGTATAGAAGGGGATAATATAAAGGTTTCTTGGGAGAATGCAGATCAAAAAGTACTAGGCATTTTATTCTACACCTTGACTGGTATTTCATTTGCCCAATATATCTAATGTAACTATTGGAAACTCTGGAGATCCTTTAGAAACCTCTAATTTCCACAGGAATTATTGGACAACAAATGGCTACTAATCTTAGCCAATTCAAGATGTTAGCAGAATCACTAGGTCTGCTCTGTGGTTCAGTGGCCCAAAGGCTCAGTGGTCCAAGGGAAGGGAAATTTGCAAATATTCTCATCTCAGACCACAAATTGCTTTTATAAAACAGAATAAAAAGGCATGAGTTTTCAAAGTGAATGACTTCTGTAGTTTGATCCTTAAATGTAAGATTTTTGTTCTGATTTATCACAGTGATGCAGAGAGAGACAGAGAGAATGTGGTCATTTGTATTGTTTTCCCTTAAGAACCTTTGGCCTCTGATTAAAATGATCTTTAAGGAATTAAAGAACTAACACAGTTTTCTTCACTGCTTCCATTTTCTTTCACATCTTTCTGTTTAGGATCTGAACACTCTATACTAGATAGTCTATGGCAATTGCACGTATCTGGAGAGTTGCTGAGAGACCACATTAATTTTATATCTCAGACTATGCAATGACAAATGGGTAACCTAGAAATGTATAAAGAGTAAATTAAACTATTGGCTAAAATCAGGTGAGGGATGAAGTCAGAATTCCAGAGTTGCAAGTAATATTAAATTCATACATCCAATTTTCTACCAAAATTTAAAGGACTTACAATGAATAGAATTATATAAGATATTCAATAGAGAAAGATACAAATAATCACTACTAAAGTCTTCAAGACACCTTCAACAACTCTCATAAAGAAGTTCAATAAACTAAAAGTTGATGTGAAAAAAGTACTAAAAATAGATGAACAAATTGATGCTATGTTCAAAACAGAGATGGGAAACTTTAGAATGTTGAATGCCAAAGGAAAATATTCGATTAAAAAAGAACATTTGAGGAAATCAAAAAGAATTTATAGAATTGAACAAAGATGATCAAAATAAAAAATTTACTACTGAGGTGTTGAAGAAGTTTTAAGAAAGTGTGAGAAAGAATAAACACACTTGTAAAAATGAACAAAGGGAATTTTTGAGAAGGTAGTACAGCATGGGAAGATAAAGATAGAAGGCTAGTCACTAGAGCCTAAGGGGCACACAGAGTCAACAAACCAACCACCCCCAACATTTTGAGACTATCATAAGATGAAAGGGCTGAAAGAATGTTTAAAATTATAATCCTATCATGATTTGATAAACATTGAAGCTTGATGCACTCACAATGACCTCCTAAGGTTCACTGAAATAAATTACAGTTGTGTTTTGGATGGAGAAAAAAAATATTGAAAACTTCAGAATAGAAATGACTTATTATTTATAAAGAACTCAGAGTATGATTTTCAATCTGTTTGTTGATTAGATACTTTGTATGGTAGTAGACCAACAGGGAGGGAATAGGGAGGTTCCAAAGGGGAGATCTGGAAAGGGGGAAAGATTTGAAATGTAAATAAAATATAAAAAAAGAAAAGAAAAGAAAAGAAAAGAAAAGAAAAGAAAAGAAAAAAATCAATGAAGGATCCACTATCTGAAAAGTTGACTATTGAAAACTGTGAAAGGAATTAGATATTCACAACAAAATCAGTAATGTTTGTTACTATGCCTGCTTCATAAGATATCCATGCTTTGAAATCTGGTGGCCTCAAACCAAAGGGCACTGGATAGAAAATAGAAGTAGTAGGAGAAATAAACACAGCATTACAATTAAATACAGTCTAATTGGAAATCTTGTATCATTGAAACAATAGGTTGCAATTTCACTTGTTTTTTCCACATGATTTAAAAGACTAATACATTTACAAGTATATATCTAAAACTAAATATTATTTGGTTTTAGTTTTTAACTTTGTACTTTCTTTTATAATAATCAGTATGACTAAATAATTTTATAGTTCATTTTGTTTGGGGTAAATAATGTGTATAGATGTAATTTTATCATATCAATAATGTAATGGGATTATAATGACTACAAAATCAAGCAGGTATTTGAATATTAATCAGTATATAATATTTGCACATCTGTGATAATCACAAAACATAGCTATAGAAGGCATATTATGAGGAAATTAAAAAGAACCTAAACAGTTTTTTTACAAAATGTTAAGTATTTTAACACCAGTAGAATATGTAGCAGGTAAAAAGTTCTAAGGATATAACAAACAAATAATAGTATAATATACATATTAACTAGTATAAAATCATACAAAAAGGAGTATAAAAATCATAGGTGACACCTCCTTATGACTTACAGCAAGAAATGCAAACAGCTTAAATGCTTCAGTCAAGAAGAGCATTTGGACAGAAACAAAGGATACAACTCTATGAGTCTTATACTCATTTTTCATTTAAATACATTAGTATATTTAAAAAGAAAGGATGGAAAGGATTATACATGCAAGTAACATTAAAAATTGAGAAGAGTTTTCTATATTAATATCAGACAGATTCTAAATGAAAAAATACTAAATAAAAAAAATACAATGCATTTCATGTTAATTTTGTTAAGCATATGGTGAAGATAAACATAGCATGATTTAATAATTGGATATCAAAATAGGTAAAAGAAAACGGAAACATAAAGAGACAAAGTATTGTAATTTGGTAGTTGGAGTTTAACATCTTAATTTCATTATTTGCACTAGTAACAACCATCAATTTATACTTCAAGACACAAGTGGGAGACAGGACACATTGGCTTTCCTACCTTTTTATTGTAGGGTTCTATTAAATTTCTGAATATCACAATGATTAGCTCATGATAACAGTGTTCTGTATATCAAGCATAGATCTTTATATTGGAGTGCCTGTTAGTTAAGCTTTCATTATTCAGTCAATATGCCGAAGAAAAACAAATTATTAGGATGAAAATTTTATTTCGATCATTATAGAGACTTCTGTCTTTGCCCATTGGTCATATTAGCTTAGAACCTACAGCAGGACAGATCATCAATGAAGCCACTCACCTTATAATAGAAGAAAATAAAGAGAAAGGGGGGTTCTTTTCCAAATGCCATGTACTTAGTGACTTAATTTTCTTAATCTTGTTTCCAAATCCCTATCATTTCATGACCTCATATTAATTTCATAGGCACATGAAAATGTCTTTAGTACATGGCATTTGGATAAGAATGTAGGATTCAAGCCATATGTTAATCTTGTCAACTTGATGAGCCTTGGAGTCAACTTAGACTGTAACATCCATGCATGTCTATGAGGGATTTTCGAAATTAGATTCATCTAGTTGGGAATATGTGTTTTAGATGTAGGTACTAACATTCTACAGTTTGGATCCAGGTCTGAATACAAAGGACAAAGGGAACTAAGTGGCATCATTCATCTCTCTACCTCCTGACTCTGGACTCAATGTGATAAGTGTCAACATCTCCAGTTGTCATGACTTCCCTTCCATGATGGACTGAGCTCTTGAATTGTACTCAAAATAAACCTTTCTTCCAACATTATTCAATACAAAGCAATTACTGCACAATATATTTATCTACAGGAAAATCTGTCAAGGTCAGTACAATCTGCCAAATAAAGATATAAACACTTTCTTTAAAATATTGTTATGTATTTATTTATTGTGGTCTAACATATTTTAGTATAAAAGACACATATGCTTGGTGAACTATAGAAATATTTCTTCCTCTTCCTCCTCCTCCTCCTCCTCCTCCTCCTCCTCCTCCTCCTCCTCCTCCTTCTTCTTCTTCTTCTTCTTCTTCTTCTTCTTCTTCCTGCACAGTGATCTCAAAGAGGTGAGGGGCAGGCCTGGGAAGAATGGAAAGTGAGGATGCTTGAATTCATGGTGTGAAATTCCAAAATAATCAATACGTATGTTATACAAATTATATTATATTATATAATTTTTAAACATTTCTTTATTTAGATGCATACATGTGTGCCTATGTGTGTTGATGTATACTGCATGTGTGCAGGTACCATTGTAGGCTAAAGGGGGATATATCTCCTGTGGGTACAGTTACACATGATGTGAGCTGCCTGATGTGGTTCTTGTGAATCAAACCTGAGTCCTCTAAAAATGTCTTTAATTACTAAGCTATCTTGCAAGCACACTATGGTTCATAGTTTTGATCATTAGTTTTAAGTGGATATTCTGATGCTTATTTTTGGATATAATGATGGTTATATAAAATATTTATATTTGTAGAATTAAAAATTTCCCCTTTCATGTCATTTAAAATCAAAGTAATTGTTTACTGCTTATGTCAACTGCCAATATCTAATTTCCAAATCTATTCAGTTATTTACATTTTACTTTCGTTCTGTTTTTTTTCTCACTTTTAGTACCTGTTATTCTTATATTTTAAGATTAACTGATTGTTTATTGAACTTGTTGCCAAATTTATACCTGAACATCTCTTTCTTTGTTCCTAAAGTAGAAAAAAAAATTTTTCTAGACCTTGTATCCATGTTTTATTTTGTTTTATGAAAATGAATGCACTTAAACTGCTTGATTCATCATATTTAAAAATGCTTATCTCCTTTCTAAATCAAAGTGTAGCTTGACTTAAATTTTGTTTGCCTTTTAAAGAAAGTGTTTCTCTATCACATCCAGATTCATTGCTGCTGTTAAACACTTCCCACATCTGCTCCCTAAGTCTTCAAGTATTATTAATCCTTTTATCTTTATCAAGGTTATTTCTCAACTTCTGTTTATAGTCTGCATTATAAAATTTCACAGTCAAATAAATGGTCTTTATTTTGATAGTCTGTTGTTTTCTCTAATTCCATGAAGGAAAAAATTATATTTTTTAATTAACTTTTGAATCTCTGGTGAAAAGCAAATTGTCTTTGTGGACAGAATTTAAGACAAATTTGGAGTTCAGAACTTTGGTCAGGTAATAACATTTTTATAATTTACTAATTGATCCTTTGGTTACTCCTTTGAAACTTTTGTGTGTCATCAAGAGTAGCTCTAATTTTATGTATATAACTTTGCAGTTTTTAAAATATCAGTCATATAAATGTTCCCCAAAAATATATAGTGTGAGGAAGCAGTGGGAAGCAGATATGCAGAAAATAACAAGATTGCACACAGATTTGACAAAGTGTACAAAGAACTATGAAAATGATTCAAAGTGAAGACAGAAGCAAGCATTCCATAGGGCTGCCCTTACTTTGTTAAGAGAGCCAATTGTACAGGGGTTAAAGGTTATAGGATTTACAAAAATGAATTTTCTGCTTTTTATAATAGCTATATAGTGATTAAGAGTCAATATTTCTATTTGAGTCTTTACCTTCACACCCCAGGGATGTAGGATAAATCAAGTCAACGTCATTTTACTGTAATAATATTAGAGAATGACCTCTTCCTTCTCCTCCTCCTCCTCCTCCTCCTCCTCCTCCTCTTCCTCCTCTTCCTCTTTCTCCTCACCCTCCTCGTCCTCCTTGTCCTCCTCAACCTTCTCCTCCTCTATCTCCACATTTTATTTTGAGTTTGTTTCAATTACCTTGCTAAATGATCCCCCAACAGGTGACTTCTATTATAAGTCAGTTGACCAAATATTTATAAAGTAGTAAACCAAGTGTTGCACTATTATGTGCCTTAAAATCTTGCTTGTTTGGTATATATTTTTGACATTATCATTTCAATCAAGACTTTATGTTTTCTAAGTGAGAGAGAGACCATAATGAATGCTAAATATCTCTCATTTAGCTTGTGATAGGATTCTCAATTACTTCTCTATTCAGGTCTAAGATTAATGTTATCTTAGGGTAAGTGGTCTTACAAAAATTTATATTTTCCATTATATTTTCCATGTCTATAAAGTTTTAAGAGAAAACTTGTTGCATGCATTTACATATTAACATTTATCCTGTGGAATGTCCTCCAGAATTTAACAAATCAAATGAAATGATTAATAAATGGATAAGTAACTATGATAAAGTGAAGCACAGAACTTTGTCTCACTGATACATAATCAGTAGCATAAATCTAAAGGCTATAGAGACCAAGACGTTTTAAACTCTCAATGAATAATATCATAAACTCTGAAATATATTACATAAAGCTTAGTGTTTTAAGAGATAACAATTTTAAAGAAAATATGTAATTTTCTTTTCATTATAATGAACATTTTAAAATGCTATTCCTTGCTCATCTTCACTTTTGATGTTGTTGTTGTTGTTGTTGTTGTTGTTGAAATTTCTATCAGAATTCAGAATTTTTGATTTTTATATACCTATAACACCTATTGAAATAATCTTTGTTCTGATTTATAGAATTATATATTCATCTGTCGAGATTATTAAGTGAAAGTTATCAAGTGATATCTTCCGTGACTGGTCTGATTAATTGTACTTAAGTCTAGCATACATACAAATCACATGAAGAAGATCATAAAACAAAGCTTGCAAGGTAAAATTTCAGGTTTATTTCTTTATTTATTGTTTAGGGCTTAAATATTTGAATACGTATCAATTTCACATGTGGTATTGATGCTTGTGTTCTAGGAACCTCACTTTTGGTGTCTGAATCGATAGGTTCTAACCACTGGTTACATCTGTATCACATCTGTCCCCAACCATTTATCACCAACCAAAATTCAACTGAGAAGTCACCTCCAGTCAGAAAATTTCTCCAGAAGTCTCAGCTTATACTTGGTTTCTGTAACTCTAAGATAGTTTGAAAGACAAAAATTACATGATAGTTTGGACAGAGAAATTTAATAAAAACAGATATTTTTCACAAGAAGAGACTGGAATAATGAGGGAGTAGAGAGGTAAGAGTTAAACAGTGATCTATGGAAAGCATCAAGAAACACAGAGTCTAAAGCAGCTGTAGATCCAGGACTGTGACCAGACATTGGCATGACATAAATCTCAGTAGCTGTGAGAGTAGTTCCTCTAGTGTGCTAGTGTTGACATAACTGAGAATCCTCCTTTCAATGAACCAACAGAACACCTCTCCAGAGACAGTTTCCATCTTTGAATACCTTGTTGCCTGAGTAATGCAGAACATACTCATTTTCTGCTACTCTAAAAGTATAGATATTTCCTAGCAGTAGATGGACACTGAACACACTGAAGGAGTCTACTGTGTCTGGTATAATGAGTACAGGATGAAAAATGCATTTCTCATATAACATGTCTCCAGAACTTATTTAGCAATGCTTAGCTTAACATATGATACCTAGAATGGAACAACATTTAAAGAACCTATGTTAAGAGATAGTTTTGGTTATAGCCAAGATAGGACTGCCACTACTGCCCCCAAGAATTTTCCTGCCAAGTCAATGATTATTGTAACTGCTATAATTTCTTTAAGGACTAAAATTCTAGAGTAGTACGGCCCACACCTTCACCTGCCACTGTGGATCTGTGCACCACTCCCCACCCCACAGCTCTGTCTGCTTCCCTGGAGGCCTGCTCCAACCAGGGTTACCAAGGAACTACCAGGCTAGCCAACACCAGAGACAACCAGAACATAATCAACAGAAGTCAGTCCAGTATGGCACCATTAGAACCCCAGGTTCTCCGACTACATCCAAACATTGGACAGAGGTGAGGAACTCTTATGGAAGAGTTGGGGTGTAGCAGGAGCAGCGGGATTGCCTCTTTGTAAATTCTGGGGGCCGTGCAGCTGCAAAAGCATCTCCTTCAGAGGACCTAATTGAAGACTGCCTGAGAGAGCAAGGATTGCTGGTGCAAATGATGCCAATCTGGAACTGCTGTTTAGAATAGATACTTTCTTGGGAACAATGGGGGTGAGGGTGGAGTGTATGAAAGGAGCTTGCAACAGTGCTCATATGAGCTTGCTGCAGCATTTCTCACCTGCTCTTGGAGTCTGTGTAGTCGTTCACAATGTGCCAACTTGTCCTCAACCCTAAAGTCAAGTAGGGTCAGGCAGAGAGCTGTTCTGGGTACAGGCAACATTGGGGGAAGGATTGAAGATACCAGAAGGTACAAAAACTTCCCATGAAGACCAAAGGAGTGAACTAACCTGGTCTCTTGGCAGGTCCAACAAAAGAGTCACCAAAGAGCATATCTAGACTGGACAAAGGCTGCCAGCATATAGAGCTGTCTTGCCTGTCCTTAGTGGAAAAGTTTGGGACTAACCTTGCAGTCTTGATGTGCCAGGGTGGAAAGATATCCAAAGCAGCCCTACATTCTCAGAGGAGAAAGAAAGGAGGGATGAGGGGAGGGACTCTGTGAGAGTAGGACTGGGAGGAGGGACAGCATTTATGATGTAAGTCAATCAACTAATTAATAAAAAAAATCAGAGGTAAAGGAACCCATTTTAGGCATCTTATAAATAGACAAAATGAATAGATTTGTATCTGGGTGACAAGCCACTGTCAATAGTATATAACTGCTACGGTGTTCCTTATTATATGTTGTATGCTCTAAAGGGATGAAGATCTGTATTAACATGGTACCTGTGAATATTTTCTTGAAACATTTAATGATATGTTTGATAGGTATCACTTAAAATAAAATGTTACGTTAAAAATTGTATTCTTATTTTATCGCCTGTACTCACTAAACATCATAGAAGATTTTAAATGCCAAAAACTTATTTATATAATTTCTCCTCATCCCAATATAATATTAAAAATGTCAAGGAAAGATTTTCAAAGTATTTATTATCATTGATATATGCAGTTTGATTCTGGAAATAACTAATACATAAAATGAAATATATGCTTGTCCTTATATAACTAATAGTTCTCATGATTTCTTGACAAAATATTGCAATGTTTTTTATAAAGTAACTTACAAAACATAAAACTCAATTCTTCAATTTATTTATACATTAGTCCCCAAATATTCTCAGAAGGTTGCATGTTGACTATTGTTGACTGTCTGTGGTATGGATTCATTTTCAATAATATGGCCATTCCTCCAGTCGAATGAGATTCTTTACTAAACCTGAGGATCCATCCCATATACAGTTGCCAAACTCAGATGCTATTGTGGATGCCAGGAATTGCTTGCTGATGGGCCTGATATTCCTGTCTCCTGAGAGGCTCTGCCAGCAGAGCCTGACAAATACTGAGGCGGAGCACAGAGTGCCTGATGGAGGAGTTGGAGAAGGGACTGAAGGAGTTGAGGGGGTTTGCAGCCCCATGGGTGGAGCAACAGTTTCAACCAGTCAGACCACCCAGAGCTCTTGGGTACTGGACCACCAACCAAAGAGTACCATGGAGGGACCCATGGTTCCAGTCATATGTAGCAGAAGATGGCCTTGTTGGACATTAGTGGAAGGAACAGCCCTTGGTACTTGAGGGTTTGATGCCCCAGTGTAGAGGAATGCCAGGTCAGAAAGTCAGGAGTGGGTGTGTGGGTGGATGAGCACCCTCATAGAGACAGGGAGAGGGGGGATGGGATAGGGGGTTTCTGGAGGGGAGACCTGGAAAGGAGATAACATTTGAAATGTAAATAAAGAAAATATCCAGTGAAAGAAAATAAAAACAGATAAAGCAGGACAGATTATGAAAAAGGTCCTCCTCCCATAACTCAGTTAGATCAGTGGCTGAAAAATCCATTTTCAAATACCTTGCTTAGCTTATGGATTGTATGTACCCAGTGACAATATCCCAGCTCAGCCTGTAGTGACAGAGCTTGACCATTATCTCTCTGGTTTCCCACAATGTGTATGGCTTACACATATTGCACAACTGAATATTAACCAGGGCTGTAAGAAGTCAGCCTCAAAGGAAAGTGCATAACAGAAAGAAAAGAAAAAAAAAAAACTTTACACGTTGTGCAGTTGCACATCTTATCCTCTGACTAGTCACAGAAGAATTATTTTATTTTCTCCCTCATAAAGCCAAACCAAAATCTACACTTAACAGGAAGACAGACTACTTTTTAATTTTTCAATTTTTGTTAGCCATTAGAATAGATTTGTTTACTTTTATGTTTTGTTAATTTATTCTCTGACATATTACATCCTGACCAGTTTCCTTCCCCCTTCTCCTCCCAGTACCTTACCCTACACCTCCCCACCCATTCCTCACCTGTGTCCTGTGACAGGCATCCCAGGCATATTTACCAAACAGCATACCAAGTTACAGTAAGACTAGACAAAGACTAGTCCCAAAATCCAGCAAAACCTTATAATTTTAGTAAAATTAACTAAACGTCCAAATAAAAAACAACACTTCTTAGCTAGGTTAATCAAGCAACAAATTTCTTGGTGTAGTTTAATGTATAAATATAATTGATAAAATGTACAAAATTCGAAGTGAAAATCCTTGGCTTCAGAATAACTATGCTAACTGTGTACAAACTTATTGTTATATAGTATCTTGGAATATGAAAAAGTACTGTTTGAGGACTTAGTTTTCTTATTCACCACTGTTCTAGTTTGATAAATGTAGCCAGAATATAAGAGTGGATTGTGTCTCTTAGCCTGTGATAAGTGCCTTTAAATTATATCTTCAAGACCTGTTCTGGGGACACTCTAACTCAAGAAGGCAGTATTCATAAGTTGAGACATGCATTGTTCCATCTGAATAATAATGAAAACTGTACTATGAGATGGAATGAAAGAATATTATTTTAACTTTTTAAAGTATTTCTTCTAGGTCTTGTGTGCCTGTGGTCTATGTGAGTCATATGTTTCTGTGCATATGTTCTAATATGCATTCCTCTGAACAAGCTTTTGGAGACTACAATGACAAATAGTCTCACCACTTAATGTGGACATATAATTATAATGAGCTTGCTTGTGGAGACAGCTTCCTGTTTCCACCTCACAAAGAGCTGGGGCCAATGTAGCAAGACCAGTTCCCAACCCTACTCATGTGCTGCTAAGTCTTATGGATAATATTCATAATAATGAGAAATCATGCAAGATTTTATCTTTTGAGGTGTGTTCTTGTTACAGGTAAAATAAGAGATGTAATATTGTGGAGGTCATAACATAACCCACCAAAATAATAAAATAACCGAAAAGGCAAAGTAATAACATTTGTATTGTATGTCTATCATTGTCAGCATACTACAGTAAGAACAAATGAGGAACTACAAGATTAACCACTAGCATTTATATTGTGTGTAAACTATAATGCTTGAAACATAAATGAAAAGAGAGGCCATTTAAATTCATAGTCTATTATTTTAACATGTCACATTCATGTAACAGAAAACACAAAATAGAAATGATGAAATCCTGAGTGAAGATTATCTCCACTAAAACAGACATGAATTCAGAGTGCCAGTGGGTTGTCTATACTATTGAGATCCATAGATTATATTGCCTTCTGACATTTAGCTGTCATAATTTAAATGCCCTCTATGATTTTTATATAATGTAGGAATCACTGGATGTTGTATTTCTCACAACATTTCTTGGTCCTCCTGTGACTAATAGTTTCTTTTTAGTATGCTAGGCTATTTCTAATCCAGTTCAACTCATGCTTTTCACTCTTCTCTCCTATGAACATGACTGAACTTTGTACTATATCTTGACTGCAGAAAGTGTGTGTCTCTTTATTTTAGTGTATTATTGATGTTAGAACTTTATGTAAACTGTTTTCCTCCAAACCGTATCTCTCAACTTTGTCCATCTTCTCTCTCAGCATTTAGTCACTTCTAATTTTCTTGGAGACATTTAAAAGATATACTAGAGTCAATCAACATGTTCTTATAAGTAACTAGTGAATTAAGTTAAAATTAATTAATAATTTAAAAATTATGAATGCAAATTTTTCGAAATTTTGCAATCATTATCACTCATATCATACAGTCCAATACTCCACATATATACTTACTCATTTATTGTGTGAAAAAACCTTTCTCTTTCTTGATCTTTGAAACTAGTCCACAGAAATATGAGGAGCAATAACACAATCATTCTTTTCATTATGAGTTAGCCTTGCAATGTGAGGTTTATCTTAATTTGTCTTTCCATTATGCATTCTGGTTTCTACTATCATCATTTAGCTTGCTAACATTTTCCAATGTTCCATGCTTTCCTGTAGAAAGATCTGTCACTGTCATTAAGTTATATAAATAATTTATTTAAAATCGTTAAATGATATAGCATCCTGGCTGTAGATTCCCTCTCATCTTTCAATGTTCTTTGTTGAGATAATTTATTCCTAAAATCTGAAAATAGAGTGGAATTAGAGAAGGATTTTTACCATTTCTCATTTTGCAAAAGAAGATAACATTCAATTTTCTTGAATATCCATATTGTTTTCTCTTCTAATTAACTTAATCTCAGAGTTTCACCAATATCAGCAAATTAGGAAGGTTGTCTCTGATCTTCATAAACATTAAATATGTTCTGGCCTCTCTATCCTTTATGAGAGGATTTATTTTTATTAATGTGCACCAAACTTCCAACAAGAAAGAAAGACATATATCTATCAAACACACGCACGTACACACACACACACACACACACACACACACATATATAACATACAACTAGAAAAATATATACAATATATGTGTGTGTGGATGTGTGCCCCGTCTTAAAATAGGTTCAAAAAAGCAATATTACTTTTAATTCTTTATTTCAAAATATTTTTAATGGTTGCAAATTTGGAAGTTACAGATAGTAATGATGTAGTAATTGTACTCTCAATGCTGCAACAAGTGTCCAAGAAAAACATGTATTGAGAAAATGGTTATTTTGATTTACGGTCTCACAAGTTTTCCTACCTGAGAATTTGGTCTCATTCCTATGCATAGTCTTGAGACTGCACAGTATGATGACACAAATTGTACTAGAGAATGTTGCTCTCCTGAAGAGAAAAGCAAACAGAGAAAGCAAAAAGAATGAGACTGGCTACAAAATAGTTTTTACTTCTCTACAGTACATTCAATTTACTTTCTTATTGGCTGATTGATATTTATTTTAATCCTTGACAATCTCAATATTGCACATTCTTTGTTTTCATGGTTTATTTCTGTAAAACAATAACCCCTGTCTCATGCACAAGTATTGCTTCAGAACAAGTCCTTCCTTCTGTCATGTTTTTATTTGATTTTATTTTTTAAGGTTGCTTCCCTGAGCATGGGTAGGGAATTATTTCCAAGAGAAGGACAACTTATAAGTGGCTACACCACTGGCAAAAATGACATTTTAGCACCTACTAACGGCTCAAATTCCCATAGTGAAGGTATAACATAAAAGCCAAGAAAATTAAAAGGAGCCATTAGAGGGGGACTGGTAGAAAAGATAAAAGAGGAATATATCAGACAAAATGTGACATGAAAACAGAATGAGGGTCTAACTATATGTCTGCATGTAGAAAAATATAAATAGACCATATCTATCACCCTGAACACAACTTAAATCTAAGTGGATCAATGCCCCCAACATGAAACCAGACATACTGAACCTGATAGAAGAGAAAGCGGGGAATAGGCTTGAATGTTTTGGCACTGGAGACAACATTCTGAACAAAACAGTAACTGCTCAGGCACTAAGAACCACAATCAATAAATCAGACCTTATGGATCTAAAATGCTACTCTAAGTAAAAGGACACTCTCAGTTGGACAAAAATGTCAGCCTGTACAATGTAAAAAGATTTTCACCAACTCCAAATCCAACAGAGGGCTGATATCTAAAATATATAAATAACTCAAAAAAACTAGACATTAAAAAACAAATAATCAAATTGAATTATGAAGTAAAAAATTGAATAGAGTATCTCACATGGCTGAGAAATACTTAAATAAATTTTCAATACCCATAGCCATTGGGAAAATGCAAATCAAAACTACTTTCAGATTCTATTTTACACATGTCAGAATAATTAAGATAAAAAATACAAGTGATATCTCATCCTAACAGGATGTGATGCAGTGGCAGCATGTACCACGTGCCATTAGTATTGATTTCTCCCTCTTCCTTTTGTCCTTTTAATCACCTATTGCTATCACAGAGGTGAACAAGGTGTGTGGTCAGTGCTCAGGCCTTTTCATCAACTCTATGTCCACCTGTCTTTGTTTACCTTGTGGTGTTGAAGTTGATCTTCAATAGTCTGACACTTGCCTGCTATTGGAATTCTTCTCCCTGGGTTGCCTTGTTGAGCCTTCATATGAGGATTTGTGCATAGTCTCATTGTAAATTATTATGCCATGTAAGGTTAATATTTCTGAAGGGAAAAGGAGAAAGAGTGAATCTGGAGAAGAGGGGAGGGGTGAAACTAAGAGAAGTAGAGGTAGTGGAAACTGTGGTTAAGGTGCAATGTATGAGATAACCATCATCATCATGTCGTCATCATCATCGTCATCATCATCATCAAGTCAAACGCAGTTTTGAGCAGAGAGAGAGAGAGACCAGAGAAAGAGAGAGAGAGAGAGCATATAAAGTTGTGTGGATAGGAAGATAGGAAGTACCTTGGAGGAATTGGGTGAGGGGAAAGTCTGTGAGCAAAATATATTGTGTGAAAAAAATGTATGCATATACATATACACATATATAATATACATAGATATATCAATAATTGCAAATGTATTCCCAGTAGATCTTTAATAATTATCTATACTACAATTTTTATATTACATCCAGTATGTCTTATCAATTTTTAAGAATTCATATTTATTCATTTCTAGAATATTTTACTTTTAAAATGTTATAAATCAAATAAGAAGAGGAATGCTAGATTGTGTTATTAATATTTTGGAGCTGTCTTTTTCCAGTCAACACAATGCCAGAGTTTCCAAAAATATTACTTTATATGAATGGTTAATTTTTCATAGTACGTATCTTGTGCTCTCATTACTTTCCTTGTTGAAATCTATTTGAGCCATGACCAGTTTGGGACTACTAGAAATAAGAGTAATTTTTTTAAATACTGATGAGGAAATAGGGAACTCTGATGTGGATACTTTTAAGCAAAGACATTGGAAGCTGTATAAAGGAGAAGAGTGTGGAAGGAAAGATCAGCCCAACCTCCAGATACAGAGCCTTAAGAGAGCCTATTGTGTAGGTCTATCAAAAACTTACAATTCCTTTCCAATTCCAAGTTCCCATTATCTGTTTGGGGACAAAAAATATAGAAGTTTGGATGTTGGTCTGAAAACCTCAGCAAACAGCTTTATTTTTTCTAAATATGTATTTTCACATTTTAACGCAGGACATTTTAAAGACCAAGCTGCTCCTCTGAATCTTAGATTTCGTGACAGATCTATCTCTTGTTTTCCACCAAAGGCTAGCAGTTCAGAATCTCCAAGGAAGAAGAAAAGGGATCAAGTTTAAACAACAGCGTTATCATTGGGCAAATTGGAAAGCCTGACTTAAATCAATCATAAAACAGTATCTGAGTACCCTCTTGCCTGTATGAGATTTGTATATAACAAATGGGATTTTGGACCAGGGTATATACCCTCAGGGTATAATCTTGCAAATTATATACAACATGAGTGTGCATATGTAATGTGCATAGTGTGCATATTTATGTGATATTACCCATTAATACACTCAGATTTACTTTAAAGGTTTCAGTTATTCATGATCAACAGTAGATAGAATGTATTAAATGGAATCTTCTAGAATAAATACATCATGTGTCTTCAGAATCTTTCATGAAACTGTATGTTTACAATTATCCTTTCTTATTATAAATTATTACTATTAATCTCTTATTGTGCAGGATTTATAAATTAAACATTACAATTAGAGACTCTCTCTCTCTCTCTCTCTCTCTCTCTCTCTCCCTCTCTCTATGTATAACAGAGAAAGAGAGAGAGAGAGAAACATAATTTATAAAAGTTTTGTTACTCATTCCATTTGTTTACACCTCAACTGATATCACACTTCCTTGTTATCCCTCCACAACCCTTCCCATTCCACATCTGCCCTCTTCCCTCTTCCCTTTGACTCTATGAGGGTGCTCACCCACCCACCTTCTCACACTCCACTGCTCTAGCATCCCCCTACACTGGGGTATCAAACCTCCACAGGACCAAGGGCCTTCCCTCCTATTTGGTGAAGGCAACATTAATGGTCAATAATAACATTTCCAGAACTTAAACCTAATTTTATTAAGTAAAAAATCTCAGTTCCAGATGTAGGATACCTGCCCAAACACTATAGGTGATTAATATTATATCTGGTCCCCTACCAGAAGAAAATACTAAAATCCTATTGCTGAAAATAAAACACATTTGAGATATGAGTTTCAAGACATTGCAAAAGCAAGCTGGCTCTGAAATCAAAGCTTCCTCCCCAGTGACAGTTTTCAGAGTAATAGAAGGTACTAATATGTAAGGTTCTGGGAGAGAAGGTCATCAATGGTCCTACTCAAATACACACACATACACACACACACACACACACACACACACACACACACACACACACACA
>JADRCH010000175.1:2805307-2828179 GCA_019843965.1 Rhynchomys soricoides
CACACACACACACACACACACACACACACACACACACACACACACACCAGAGGGAGATGGAAGAAATGAAATACAGAGGGATGGAGCCCCGAAGGGAAGGAGGAAGGGAGAGCTACAGACAAAAGTAGAAGAAGGAAACTATAGACAGTTTTTTAAAAGAGTCTAATTTTGTGTTTTTGTTTATAATGTTGGTAGCACAAGAAAATATTTAGTGAGCACATTTTTACGAATGTCATGGCTTTTAAGATTATATGCGGGTGATTTCTTTGCTTCTTACTTTAATCCAATGAGGCAATGTTTATTTTTTTTATTTTTTTCCTTCCTCCCACACATTTTTTAAAAGAATTCATAGTGGCTAAATATTTTATGCAAGTCAAAGGCCAGCAAGTAGAATGCCAGGACTGGAAGGATTTTGCTTCCAGAGGAAGCATGTCTTTTTAAAACGAAGACCACAGGGGCTTGTACTGTTCTCTGCCTAACACTCTGCAAAGTGCTGATTATCTGCTTCACTTGTTGCTAGTCTTGGGGATACTTTTGGTTTGAATGCTTACCCCTGAAGTGCTTTCTGACCTATGTGTCCTCTTGTTCCTTTACTCTTTTACTTATTTTTCTCTTCTCTTTTGCCAAGAATTCTCTCTCACATTGCACTGAAGAAAGACATGCTATATTTGCCTCCTATTCTGAAAAAGAGATACTAGTAGATTTTTCTTCAAAGGGAAAATAAAACAATTACACAAACAAAGTAAAATAAAGTGGAGACTGTAGTCTGTCAATCTGTGTGCCGTGTCATTACAGTAGCTTGATTATACACCAGCCTATTAGTGTCAAAACCACTTAACAGATAATTACTTATCAACGTTTTGTTCTTGCGTTCCTGAGACAGTTTGAAAGAACATTCAAGAATTACATCTGGTAAAGATTCAAAAAATGAAACAAATGAAATGTTATATATTTTGTAAATAACCTTTCTACACCTGTTGTGCCCACTTTTCTTGCATTCTGATATAGAGTCAGTGGACTGTTGTATTTCATGTTCAAAATCAAGCATAAATAGTTCTTTGCTCAGTCAATACTGTGTGAACAATGAGGTTGATTGTTTGGGGAGATTAATATAATAAGTAACACATTGTATAAAAGCTTGTCTTTAGGCGTGGTTAGAAACCTCTAAGAGGTGTTTCCTATCAATTCAGTTCACCTAATCATTGTTTCCTCCAGGTTGTGCCTACCAATTCAGATTTCTATAAAATGCAGTTCTTAAATAAAGCTGTACTTGACTTTCAAAATGTGCAAGAGATCTATCATTTGCTTGCATCTAACTTATTGTGAAAGGATCATAAATATGTAAAGTTTTTTTTGTATCCAGGTGCCCATATTCATTTCTATAAAAAAGTGCATATGCTAGCAGAAGACATTCAGGTCTCAATGGAAATTCTTTTGATACAGTCATGAAGGTCTGGAGAGGCCTGCAGTGGATGTGGGAGTCTGTTTGGAGGTCTGTTCTTTTGCTGTTGGAAAGAAACAAAGCACAGAAAACACTGTTTATTAACATAAAAGTAATAGCTTACCATTAGTCTGGGCAGTGAGGAAAACTAAGTTCAAAATAACGGCGTTACTGAATATTTTAACTTGTAATATTTCTGTAATATTTAGGTGTGTGGAATCTATGCAAAATGTTGGTGACTAAATATCTTAGTATATTTATGATGAAAGTTAAGTTTTAAGTAAACGATAAGTACTTCAATGACAGTAACTATATGGAGAGATGGCGGTAAAGCTAGGAAAGCCAATGTACTAGAAACTGCACGTTTTAAAATTTGCATGATAGGAACTGTTAGGACAAGGACAAAAGTCACTACAGGATTCAAACATCTATTAACCAGTTTATCCTACTCTGCAAAGCTCCTCAATGATGGGGACATTCTACTCTGCAAGAGAAAAGAGGTATTTTCTGAACAATGAATCTGAGTGTATGGTAACCGGAGTTAAACTAATAGAAAGCATTGAATTGATCAGCGGGAAACTCAAGAAAGGTTAAAATCGCCTCCATTTCTGTATTGCAGTACAGTAGCAAGTAATGTTAATTGAATTCCCCGTGTGAGATTCGAAGAGATTTTTCCACAGGACCTTGTGCTGTACAAAAAGGAAACAATGGCTTGTGGTAAAGTTAATTCATGCTGAGATACATTAACTGCACCACATTATCAGCTGCTAAGAGTGCTATTAACTCATGTCGCCCACTGTGTATATTTGTGAATTAGGAGCTTGCCTTGTTAATGGAAATGAGACACTTTGCTTGCAAATGCCAAGCACTGTGTTGATGCCATTTTAAACAGCACAGAGATTATTTTTATTATGTGTGTAACGTAGCTGTTTTCCTTTTGACAGGAAAAAATGTTTTTACAGCTATCCTTCATTTTTCTTTCTCATATTTTATTTTGCCCATTTGGCTGAGTTTGTTTGCACCGTTGTTGCTTGATTTTCATTTCTTCCACTTTTTTTTTTTTTTTTTTTTTTTTGTAGCAGTTGCAGGATTTCATTTTGGGAAGTGTCACAACAAGGAGACTCTGGAACCCAACATATCAATTTGTTTTGATATTTTATACATTACAGCAGTTTGTCACCAAACAAATACATTGCAATCTAGGTATTAACACATCCGTGTACATATCCTGACTCAGTTTCTACCTCTACGTGTGTGACCTATGTGGTGGGAAAAGGGCAGGATGCTGCATATATCACCAGCTAACTTCCTGCTGTCCTTCTTTCTCATATCTGGATCACTCTCAAACTTGTGACATATATATTCTATTTCTCATCTCTTGAGCATTAGAGAATTTGTAGCAAAGAAAGAGTCCCCTAATTGGGATATAAATTAGAAGAATTGACAGACTATATGAATTCTCTAACCTCTCCAATAAAAAAAAAAAATTCTCACATATCACACATTGACTTCTTCACCTATGCTTCCTCACATTCATCAACCCAAACTTTTCTGACACAATGGAGAAAAAAGGAAACAATGAATAAAAGAAAGAAATCACCACAGTTAAAAAAAAAATCAGACATAAGAGAAGTAACTTTATAATAGTTTGGTATTTTTGTGTTATGAACCCTGGCTTACCAATTGTGCATCAATATTTTTCTATCAGATATTCTTTTAATGACCAATTACAAAAGTACCAAGAACTAAGAAGTAGTAATTCTAAACAAATTGCTGACTCTTTCACACTTCACTTGTCTCATTCCTTAAATGGACCTGGTCTATGAGCAGGACTGTAATTCCTCACCAATTACATGAAAACCAGTGACAGTACAATTACAAGATTAAAATGAAATTCATTCATGCTTTATCATGCATGAAATCTACATGCTTCCTGCTTGATTTGTAAATATTCTCTCAAGTACTTTTCTGTCTATAACAACTTTCCTTGATACATCTTTTAATAAAACTGCAATTATGTGTGAAAAAGTAGCTTCTATGTCTCTGAGGTACCAGTGGAAAAGAAGCCATGCCAAAGAAATTGAGAAAACGTATTTCAACCTGCCAAACTGCTAGCGGTTGCTTTATAAATTTTCAAGGCCACAGGTAATACAGGAAAACTTGGTTCATTGATATGATTTTTGAAAACTGTGATGAATTGAATTGGTACCAAAGGATATGATTAAAATGTGTTGTGGAACTTAACTTATATTTAGTCATTAAGATGTTTACATGTAAAAATGTATTTCCTATTTTATACCTAAATATCCAACTTTACAAAACTTGTTATAAGAGAGACAAGCAAAACTAGGCTATTTTGCATGAGAAAAATTCCATTCACAATAATAATAAAATAGCTAAATATATTATAAAATATAGGCTGGTGAATTGTAACATAAAAACAGGTCAACCTTCCGTATCATTTTACTCTCTTTCCCGTTATTTAACATTAGGGACAGAAATGGAACAAACATTCCAATTTCTCTTGGTTTCTTTCTGGACAAACAGATAGATGACAAGTTTCCTTTCACGTGCTTTTGAGAGATAAACACAATGCAGTTTATAAAATTGAGTAAAGTACAAGTTAGCTCTTCCCAGCACTCCCTGCTTAATCATTTTCCACACTCCCACCCCCATGGCTACTTTTTTTCTGGGAATAATCTTGTTCATTTATCTTTCTTTCCTTTTGTTTTCTCTGTCTCTCTGTCTCTCTTTTTCTCTGTCTCTCTCTCTCTGTCTCTGTCTCTGTCTCTCTCTCTCTCTCTCTCTTTCTCTGTGTATGTGTTCATCATTTTATTATGTGTCAAAACTTTGGTAATCATAAATGTCACCTGCTCAAGACAACCAACTCTCTAAAAAAAATAAGTGTAATGTCCAAATAATTTTGGACCATCAAATTGAGGAATCTCTCTCTCTCTCTCTCTCTCTCTCTCTCTCTTTCTCTCTTATGTTTGACTTTATTTTTTTGATATTTTCTTTCTTTACACTTCAAATGTTATCCTCTTTCCAAGTTATCCCCCCAAAATTCCCCTATCCCATCCCTCCACCACCTGCTTCTGTGAGGGTGTTCCCCCACTTACCCACCCGCTCCTGCCTCCTTGCCCTCACATTCCCCTACACCTGGACATCGAACCTTCACAGGACCAAGGCCTTTCCTGCCATTAATGCCCAACAAGGCCATCCTCTGCTACATATGCATCTGGAGCCATAGATCCCTTCAAGTGTACTCCTTGGTTGGTGTATTAGTCCCTGGGAGTTCTGAGGTGTCTGATGGGTTGATAATGTTGGTCTTCCTATAAGGTTGCATCACGTTCTCTTCTGTATAAATCATAATTTTAAAGTTCCAGTTATGACTCATTAGTCTAGAATAACTAAGTCATGGTAATATTTTACTTTTTATATTAAATTTACATTGAAAATATACCATTTCAAATATTGTAAGGAAAAATGAATAAACAAATATAATTTTAGAGCTAAAAAGTGTATGTGAATAAATAAATACATTTTTGTCAAAGATTTAGAAACTTCAAGCAATAGAAATCATGTATTTCCTAAGCATCTATGATAGCCAGATAAAAGAAGTATCAGAACATTATAATATTATTTAAAAGTAAAGAATATGATTGTGCATAAAGCAGTTATCAGAAGATTAATTTAATGAGAAACGTACACTTATATCCCGTTTATCTTTATTCATGTAGCTGTAACAGCAAATACCATTAAAGTAATTTGTACGAACTTGGCTTCCTGGCTACTTTGAGATTCAGAAAGAAATAGGGCAACAAGCAATACATTTCTTCCTACTTTAAACCATGTTTTTTTTCCTCCTTCACTGCTTATTAGCACTTCCACCAAAATAGGTTAAGGAAAAGAATCTGAAATTCAGCCCTCACTCAGTATTGATCTATGAGATTGGTATTAGTCCCATCACCTCTACTACCCCGCCTCTTCAGCCACTCACTGTCAGTCATGTTTCGACTACACCACTCTGGGGCATGGATTCTAATTTGAAGTATAGAACACACATTGGCAGCAGCAGACACCAGGCTATATTAATGTAATGTGGGCACCAGAACAGAATGCGAAGATAGCATATCAAGGCGACACTAGATCCATTTGTTGTTACAAAGAAAACATCTCCACTATTAGGACTCCTGAATTACAGAAAGCTGAGCAACATTCACTAGCTAAAATCAGTGCTTTCTTTTTCTCCACACAACTTTATTTGCTTTGTTAAGCGCTTAACATTTTCTACTACTCACCAAAATGTGGCTTTGACCATATACAAACCAAAGGTCTTATGAAATGTCTCATCTGTCTTCATTTTACTTGATGTTTTATCAAAATAAGTATTTGTACAGACTATAGTAGATACTATGTTCTATGAATCAAAATTTTATCATAGTTCTGGTTAGATTCTTTATTGTATTACTTGGCACTATTCTATATATGTCCTTTGTAATTATAATATTTCTTAACTCATGTTTTGTAAGACATTGGATAAGATGATATGAGCACAAAGATGCCATGATGAAAACTGGTTTCTCTTACAGGAAATAACCAATGTAAATAAAATGGTATTGAGGTTTGACAATATTGCTTTAGAGGTAATCTTTTTACATGAGTTCTTGTCTCAAGAAGAAGCAGGAAGTTTTATTGGAATTTTTGAAATGATTGATTTACATCTCAGTGATTCTTTTAGGCTGAACATTTTTTTACTTAATCTAAAAAGAAAAGTGGAAGCAATAGAAGATCAATAATATTAAATAGCATTTTAATTATCTTATGTAAAATTTTAGTCAGCCATGAAGCTTGTTTTTAATTTTAATTTGTTAGATTGATGAATAAACTTAAAAAGTATGACTTAGTTAAATGTCATTGATTTCTTTCATATCTGAAAACTTATTTTGTTTTGATTTCTGGTAGCAAGAGTGAACTAAAATATTCTTTAATGTCACAAATAATCAAAACTAAATTTGTCTAGAATGGATTAAAGATGAGTTTGCAAGTTTCTTGTAGTATTCCTGAGACTTCCTTCAAAAGTAATTTTATTTTATTCATAAGTTTAATTAATTAATTATATTATAGACAACCCATTTTGTATAAAATTTCAGATTGGTTTTGATGGTTATATACTGTGTAAAGTTCAAATGCAATGAAACATTTTAAATGAAAACTTCCTATTATTAATGTGCATTTATAAGAGATAAACAATGATTTCTATAGAGTGGTTGTACACCCATCTTTGGCCTTCAATTTTAGCTCGATCATTATCCATTTTTATCAACTAGTAAGACATTCAATGTCATTGATAACAATCTAATAGTGTTCAATGTTTAAAACTGTTTTAGCAACCAACTCTGAGATGAAAATACTTTAACTATTTCCAATGTCAGTTTGAACTTGCTGTAGTTCCCCCTTAGAATATATGCATTTACATAGTGCTGCCTTTTACATGCTAACATTAAGGAGGAAATTAAAGATAAGAGGGAAATTCTATGTTTGTAGCCACCCAAATGAAAACTCTAGTCTCTTTATGCATTATTATGTTTCTGAATATAAAATAATAAGTCAAGGATTTCACCACTGATAGCTCCAAGCAGAAACATCATTTCTCTGCCAGATAATAAACAATTGTATTATCTTAATTTTTGTTGTTGTCATTGCATGAAGATGTGAGTTGATCTTTAATTGAGCACCATGTGTAGAGTTGGTATACAATTGGCCATGTTTAGATTATCTTCATAATTTAGATATTACAACAGACAACAGATTCTATCAGATGACTACTCTTATAATTTAAAAGTACAGTGACATTTTCAGGAAAAAATAACCAGCAATCATTTTCTTCAATTTGCACAATATTTTCACATTCAGATCACCTCACTGTGAGGCAATCTACCAGGTAAGAGCATTTCAGCCTTCTCCTCTTAATTTAGGAACCTTTCCTTGAAGGTTATTATTGTAGCTCTATATCTGTCTGAAATTTGAAAGAATTTGTCCTTACTTGAAAATTGCAGACAGTCTAGAACAGGACCAGGATCTGCATTATTTCCCATCATCTCTGATTCCAGTTTTGTTTAGATTGTTCACAGTGAGGCAGATATCAGGGCAGGGGCAGTGGAGTTGCATATTGTGGGCTGTAGTCCATCTTCTGAGGGTTGGGTGAAGTTCTTCCCAGCAGAAGTTTAGTAAATGCAAGCAATTATATCTCCTGTTGACACCCTGCCTAGGATACTTTGTAAAGGTTATGGAACATGATACTTATTTTGAGATTATAATGTAATCCCCAAATTACATGTAGTTTTATGTAATTATAATTACATCATTTCTCTCTTAACTCTCCTACTACTAAACTTTCTATCAAAACCTTGTATTCTCTGAGAGGCCTCACCCAGCAGCTGACTCAAACAGATGCACACATCCATAGCCAAAGCGGGTATGGAACTTGGGGACTCTTACGGAAGAATAGGAGGAAGGATTGTAGTCCCAGAACTGGATAGGAATTCCACAGAAAGACCAACAGAGTCAATAAACCTGGACCGTTGGAGCCTCCCAGAGAGTGAACCACCAACAAAAGAACATACATTTACTAGACTTAGGCCCCCCAACTCTTATGTAGCAGATATGCAGCTTGGTCTTCATGGTGGTCCTAAACAACTGGATCAGGGTCTATCCCAAAAGCTGTTGCCTGCACTTGAGACATGTTCTTCTAGTTGTGTTACCTTATGTGGCCTCAGATGGGAGCAGATGCACGTAGCTTCTCACACTTAAGGACCCAGGATTGGGTGATAGCCAGGGAGATGTATATGGCTCAGAGGATGAGAGATAAGGGATGGCAGATGTGGGAAGGATTGTGGGAGGGGATGACTGGAAGGAGGTAATGAGTAAAGTAAATAAATAAAAAAATAATAAATAAATAAAAAGAAATTAGGGAGACTTATTTTCCTTATTGCAAAATTTTTCCTTGTGTTATGATCACATAATATATTTAGCTCTTTTAGCTCTTTATACATGTTAGTGGCAGATAAAAGAGAATTCAGAGTTTCCACATACAGTCTGCAGCTTTTATTAAAACACTACAGCTCACTTAGGCTTTATTTCCAATTAATTTTCTATTCTTTCTTCCTGTATATTAGATATAGGAGTCTTGATAACAGATACAAAAAGTATTCCTCAGTTCTTTGTATTCTCCAAACAACAGATTAAGTAGATGAGAGAATTTTTAATTCTTATGTATAGTAGTTTCTTTGTTGAAATAGTTTAAAAGTCAACATAGTGCTCTTAGCAGAAACAAGGAAAATACATCTTCATTTCCACTTCAATTCTCCCAAAAATATTCCATAAAAGGATCAAATAGTACGACAGTAATTTCTGTAAGTTATGTGATGAGATTTTGATATGTATACTCAGTTAGAAAGAACTGAGCTCAACTCTACTGAGAAAAATACTACCATCTGTCTAAACTTTCATTAGCTGAAGTCCCTAATGAGTAGATATTGGCTACTTCTTTTGTTTGTTTGTTTTGTTTTGTTCATTTTTCTGTTTGCTTTTAGTCAGAGTCATGTCATTTGACTTCTTTGTGAAATTAAAAAATAAGTTTCACATAAAATTTTAGAAAATTTTCCATGGGGGTCCACTCAAAACAAAAAGAAATCTCTTGGGCCAGTGTTTCTTATTTCAACTTATCATTAGTATGGGTAAGAGGGACAAGAGGAGAAGTGAGGGCTTAAATTTCCTATTGTGTAAATATTGTTCAGATCAAAACAATCCACTCATAAAAGGATGCATTCAAACTTTGTAGAAATAACTTCTATATGCTGAATTATGAAATCTATCTTTTTTCAGAAGTAAAATGGTTATTAAGAATTAAATGCTATAATCAGCATTTCAGGTATAGCCATTTTTTTCTTGCTTACCAATTATGTAGCTCTGGCCAGTTAAGTACAGTTCTCATTGCCTCATGTCCCTCATTTTGCATGTGATAAGACTCAATTTGTGACAGTTCTATAGTGAACATTTACCAAAAATGGTTTATTGTGACTCAAGGTTTTACTTTGTTTTGTTTTGTTGTTGTTGTTGTTTGTTTGTTTATTTGAAATGTGATTTTATTTTAATTATTCCCTTTATATCCCACTCACTTTCCCCTTCTGGTCACCCTCACCCACAGTCCTTTCCTTGTTCCCCATCTCCTTCTCCTCTGAGAGGGAGGAGGCTCCCATGGGCATCACCTCACCTTAGCACATCAATTCTCTGCAGAGCTAGACACACCCTCTCCCATTCAGACCAGACAAGGCAGTCCAGCTAGTAGAAAATATCCCACTCCAGTTGTTTGAGACCCAAATGAACACCAAACTGCATGTCTGCTACATTTGTACGGGGGAGCCTCGGTCCAGCTTGTTTATGGTCTTTAGTTGATGTTTCAGATCTGAGATCTGCAAGAGACCAGGGTAGTTGACTTTGTTTGTCTTCATATCTCCTTTAGGACCCACAATCCATCCCCTTATTCTCCTGTAAGAGTCTGCAAGCTCCATCCACTGTTTGGCTGTGGGTGTCTGCCTTAGTCTGTGTTAGCTGCTGGGTGGAACTTCTCTGAAAACAACCATGCTAGACTACACTTTGCAAGCAAAACGGCATCATTGATAGTGTCAGAGATTGGTGTCTGGCCAGGGGATGGGTCTCAAATTGGGCCAGGTATTGTTTGTCCATGCCTCAAGATTTTAGATGTTTTGTTCCATAGTGTATTGACCCTATAACTATTAGTCCTCTGATGAGACAGGAACATATGGTAGATAAGAATATTCCCCTTATAGTTGGAAGTCAAATAAAGAGAGAAAGAAGTAGCGTTTCAACATTTTCTTAAAAGATAATTTCCACAATGACTTAAAGAACTATTATTGCCCTATTTACCCTATTTTTGACCTTCCACAGCCTATTAGAATACATATTATGTAAGAAAATAATTTTTTCTGTGCTTTCATATCATCTGTGTTTAGAAGTATTATCGAACCTTTGGAATTATTTCACATATAAAAACTGTGTAATAATAGTGGTAGTATGGCCATTGAGAGGTCCCTCAATATTACCAATCAATCATATTCTATAGGGTTTAACTTAGCACAAGACCTATAAGAAGTGAGGTGGTAGTGTGTCTATGATTGTCATGTTGGGCATGGGACATTTGTAAGCCAAAGTGAAAGAGGAGGTGCCTAGAAACCTTAAGGATAAAATCCCATTGTAGAGCAAATGGTTTATTTAAATGAAGAGAAAAAACCCCAGCAACTTCATATTTTATATAAACATTAATGCTATTATTAGGCTGAATTTATAAATCAATAATTGTAATTTCAAAGTATAAACTTAAAATACATTCAGAAACATATTTTCATGTATATATAAATATATACAACAAGAGAAATTCAAGATGTCTGAGAAATCAGAAAAAATTTACATCTTAAGGCATTGAGTTTTATTTTTTCTTTTATCCTGGCTGAAAGCCATTTAAAATAAGTAAGTTTGTAGCTCATAATACATGTAATAAAAACAATAAAATAATAAAAAGACCAAGTTGAAATTATCCAAAAAAAAATAATAATAATTTCAAAGAGAAACAAGATTATAACCTGCCATCCAGTGCAACATAAAATTATGCTGTACCTTATCAGGAAATAGATCACATAATATCATATGAATATTTACACATTTGATGATAATACATTGAAATTAGAAGCAAGAATAAAGCTATTCCCTGAAATATATACAATCAGAACTTAACACAAAAATAGAAGATGTGATATTCTAGAGCCAAATTTTAATTTTATCAGAAGATTATATTCATTATATGTCACACCAAAAGCTAATTAAAATGAGAATAAATAGAGAAATCCTCAAGATTCAAATGTCTAATGATAACAACTAGGGTGATAAGCACCTGTATAAATTGATTGTTGACTCGTATATTATATCAAAGCCTATTACATCAAACTTTACAATTGCAAGCGCTTATCTAAAGAACATACTAGGAAAAAAAGTGCTGTTACAAAAACAGTTTGAATTTTCAGAGACAGAACTGAGGGTGTGAATGAGTGGTAGAATCCGTGCTTAGACTTCTTGCCTTTATATATTTTATAGTTTAGCTGAATTTGCAAGAGGCCCTTGACAAGAGGAGTAGTTGAAGGGCAGTAGGCAGAGGATTCCAAGTTTGAAGGGTATTTTTCTGTTTATACGTTTTGCATCTTCTATTTTCTATGTGATTGCGGATATCACAGGAAGATATGTAGAGAATCTGAGAACCATGAGAAAGCTGATGTGTTGGAGTCCTTCTTACATAAACAATAAATGTCAACGAGCAATCATCTTGACAAAAAGCTTTTATCTTAGAAAAGAATCCATGACATTGTCGCCATGAATTAAGCACAGATCTAGTCAAGATAGATTTAAAATTCTGTTAAAAAACAAACAAACCAACAAAACAACTAATAAACATGATAAAAAGAACTGGTAATGTACTACATTCCACACCACATATTTCTATGAATTACTTCAAGGGGTCAAGGGCCCAAGAAAAGATGTTTGAATTTCATTCATAAGAGGGAATAAAATAGTCACTGGAGGCAGATGAAAGGGGGGAACTGAGTGGAAGAGGAGATGGATAGGGAGATGAATGACGGAATGCTGGGGTAGCGAATGGAAATCCTTGGCTGGTGGCCTTTTGGGGGAGCATTTCTAGGAAGTGCTAGCTGATATCCCTAGTAGTGAGAGATACGTAGTCAGGCAAGCCTTCCAGTGTAGGGATAAGTTCAGTAACCAACCCATAAAACCTTCAGCCCAAAATTTGTTATGCCTACAAGTACGGGAACAAAGATGGGCCAGAGACTGATGAAATGCCCAACCAATGCCTGGCTCAATTTGAGACCCATCCCATGGGCAAGAAACAGTCCTTGACACTATTAATGATACTCTGTTATGCTTGCAGACAGGATGCTAGAATAAATGTCTTATGAAAGGCTTCACTTAGCAGCTGACTCAAACATGCAGATTCCCTCAGCCACATATTTGATATAGCTCAGGAGTCTGATGGAAGATTCAGGGGAAAGATCACAGAACTCAGAGTGATGTGGAACTACACAGGAAGACTAACAAAGTCAACTAGCCTGTACCCTTGAGGCTTTCCAGAGACTAGACCACCAACCAAAGAGCGTACATATGCAGCTTGGTCTTCATGAAGTTCCCCCAACAACTGGAACTGTTGCCTGCCTGCCTGTGGATACTGTTCCCCTTACTGGGCTGCCTTGTCTGGCCTCAGTGGGAGAGGAAATGCCTAGCCGTACAGAGACTTGATGTGCTATGTTGGGTTGTTTTGCAGTGTGGGACTCTCCCTTCTCAGAGAAGAAGAGGAACAGGACCTGGTATGGGGAAGCTGCACATATGGGGTCCACAAAGAGAGTGGGGCTGTAATTTTGATATATAGTGAATAAATTAATTAATGTAGAAACATATATTGATCTTTTATTTTCCCTCACAGCTTTCTAAGGTATACCTATTATACTTATCCTTTACCTTTGCTTCATTTCTCCTTCCTTGTTCCCTCACTCTTCCTCTTCTCTATGAATCTCTTTCTTACATCTCAGTTTCATTTGTTTTATTTTGTGATTGACTGATTTTAAAACGGGCCATCTGTATGACCATAGTATTTGAGGTAACAAAGTTTGGTATTCTAAGCATTGGGTATAAAACTGGACCTAATAATTGCCCTTCTCCCAGAATCTGTCAATAGTCAATGATTATACTTCAGTAGCAAAGGATAGTGCACAATAAACCTTTACCCCTACTTATGAGTTGTTGATGACAGGGACACTCTTATTCAGTCATGGGAAAAGTAACTCTAGGTGCTGTGAGATCATGATTGCAGTGATTATACTGTCTGTGATTAGTGGATGGCATTTGAGGGTTCTCCTCCCCTCTTACATTCTTCCCTTCCCTCATCCCTTACACAAAGTCCCTGAGCTGTAGAGTTCATGTTATGTCTTGTTTAGCTCTAGAATTTCAACCATCAACCATTCTTAGCATATTGAATAACAGTTGAGTCATTGCCATCCACTTAAGAGTCCTCACTTTAGAAAGTGATTGGTAAGTTTTGTTCATGAGAACATATTTTGGTACATGAATTTAGTTAAACAATAGTTGTAAGTTTCCTTGAGTCTATGATTGCTTGGCAAGGCTTTTTTGAAGATCCTGCAGTCTTTATTGAAATAAGAAAATTAATTTGAACCCAGAAAATCCTACAGTACAAAGCTTTAATCACCCATCCACAGTATGATTTATTGAGTTAGCTGTTTTTTTGTGTAGTATCATTTATGTTTGGATTTTACAAGTATATTGCCTCAGTCCAAAGTCCTCACAGCAGACAGTGGTGGTGTCAACAACCCTGTAAGGTCTACGGTAACTGTAAGTAGACAGAGAACCCTGAGAAGGTGACCCCATGGGCCAGGCACTACCATGTCCTTGTTCTTTTTTCTTTTTGCTGTTTTTGATACTTTATTTACATTTCAAATCTTTTTCCCTTTCCAGGTCTCCCCTTTGGAAACCCCTATCCCATTCCCCCTACCCCTGTCTCTATGAGGGTATTCCCCCATCCACCCACCGACTTCCCGTCTTCCCTCCCTGGCATTCCCTTATACTGGGGCATCTAACACTCTCAGGCCCAAGGGCCTCTCCTCCCACTGATGGCCAACAAGGACCTCCTCTGACAAATAAGTGGCTAGCACCATGGGTCCCTCCATGTGTATTCTTTAGTTGGTGGTTCAGTCTCCAGGAACATCGGAGGTCAGGCCAGTTGACACTGTTTCTCCCTCCATGGGGCTGCAAACTTCCTCAGCTCCTTCAGTCCCTTCTCCAACTCCTCCATCTGGGACTCCATGCTCAGTCCAAGTGTTTTGGCAAGGCATTATTAATTTGGATTTTAGTACAGTCATGGATTGTCTCCAGTGAAGCATATCTTAAATAATAAGACTTAAATCTAATAGTGACTTTTCACCTCCTAATATGTTTGTAAATGTGGGCATATTTTGCCTTTCAAGGTGCATATGTAATTCTTTGTATTTACATTTGGCTAAACTATTGATACCATATCCTCGAAAGCTACCTTAATCAAAATATCTAGAACCTCTTCAGAAGAGAGAAAGTTTGTATGGCTCATAAACTCTCTGTTTCTGAGTGGGGCAAGCTATCTACTGATATTCAGTTTGAGGATAACCAACATATTTACAACCAATATTGCATACTAGGTTTTCATTTACCTTCCTGGCTTTTCATAACACAGAGATGATATACTCTGCAACACTGTAGAAGCAGCATGATAAAGAAAAAGGGTCAATTTTTTAAACTCTGTTAAAATATTTACTTCTTTGTAGTTGTTTTTAAGGGGTATGTACTTTGTTTTGGAGTTTAAAATATATTATGTATGCCAATATTTGTCAATGATGAACAACTTTAGTTTATTTGCTTATCAAAAAATCAAATCTTATGATGTCTCCAAATGTGGCACATTCTAACAATTTTGATATTTTGTAGAATGCATTTATGTTTCATGGCATGAACATACTTGCTGCAAGAGCAAGCATGTTTATGCAGAACCGTCAAAATGATGAATTCAGTGAAACTTACATCTCCATGTTGTTCTTACATGTAATTTGTAATAATTATAAACAAAATTAGTAATGTTATATAATACATTGGCATTAGGGAACTATAACTCCTACATGAAGGACTTTACTGAGGCCTTTCAGGAAGACTTAATTGCCTAATTACGTGGAGTTCAATTGTGTATAATGTATTTTGAAATTTTACATAGCTGACAACTTTAGAGAAATGATTCACTTTCTGAATAACAGTAAACATGGCTACAATCTTCATGCACTATGTTTTTATCTCTTGAAAAGTTAATACATAAAAATTATTTTAATCTGTTCATCTCTACTTATTCATTTATATTTACTGACATTATGTTGCAAAAATATAAGGACAATAATATGAACACTACAAATCCTGGCATTTAAAAAATAGTATTAGCAGTAAAAGCAGTTCAGGACACAAACAAACATAAAGCCATCTCAGACAAAGATTGAGTTATGGAAAAAATGCTACCTTTAAAACTGTGCTTTTACCACAACACGTGATATACAACAAAACATTTATAAGTCTAAATTTTTATCACGTATGCTTTTTCCATGAGAATTCCCATCAAGTGAGACACATTAAATGGGCAGACAAATTGAAGGATAGAATCACAGAAGTCCCTCACTTTTGATCCTGGCAGGAGTCAGAAGCTTCAGCACACTGACAAAATCTACCTTGCTAACAAAGGTAGTACTTGTCTTCATAAAGACATCTCAAACAAAAGAGAACAATAGACTATGCTTAGATTCAGAAGGCTTTACCAAAATTTAGCTGAGGTTAGTACTCCTCTTTCCTGTCTAAATCTAAACACTACACCTCATAAAACGACTTTAATATTTCCTTTATAAAACAAATTATTTCAGATAAGAATCAAAAGTAAGTAAATGAGTCTATAAACCACTACTATTTAATTTTTTTTAAATTTACATTAATTTTAATATAGTCATTGTAAGGCATCTAAACATGACTCTCTCTTGAGAAGCACACATTCTTATATTCAGTGGGTACTTTTCTTTCCTTACATGCCTCTCACAAACTATTTAGGAAATTTCTTAACTTAGCTTCTTTCCAAACTGTGTAGAATTATTTCCCCCTGTGAACTCTAAGCAATCTGGCTTTACTGCGTGAAGGTCTCCAAAGGAAAAAATCCCTGGCTCTGTTGGTACCAGGGTTGGAACTCATTGCTTGTTAATACTGTACAAATGATACTCAAAATAAAGTACATAAACACTTAAAGCTCAGGAAATCCATAATTCCAACCTGTATGAGCTTCTCAAGTATTTTTATTTTGTTCCCACAAATCGTAAATGATGAAGTTGCTATATGGTAGTAGATTTAAATACAAAACATTTCGTTATAACATATTCAGAGATGATTCATTCAGTTTTCAAAAATGTAATCTTCAGATAGTATTTAGTCTGTCACAATTTTCTAATTAAAATTCTCAAGCATTTTATTAAAGAAAAAAACTTCTTTGTGTCAGTGAATTTGACTTTATCTCGTATTTGGGTATTCTATTCTATACATGATTAAAATTCTTAAACATGGTCTGTTAAAGTGTGGTCTGTATTCCTATCAAATAAAAGACACAAAACAAATGATAATTTCAAAACATACTTAAAACAGTTAAAGGTTTCATAACTTTGCATTTTTATTTAAGTAATACAACAATAATGCAATTGCTCCCAAAGACAGATGAAATGTTAATTTTTTTTTTGATTATAGGAACAGATTGAAAATGGATTTAGCATTTTAATGAAAGGTAAATCTCTGACTCTGTGACAAGCATGGATATTTAAATCAGTCACTCAACTGGGCATCTATCATAGAGGTTACTAAAGAGTCCTTAGTGAAAAGAAAAAAGAGAATTTCTTTTAAAAATGAAATCATATATTCTAATGAAATAATTATAAAATTAATATATCTAGATGCTAGCACAAATACCCTGCCCTCTTACTAGATGGGCTGCACTATATCCTGTTGCAGGATTTTCCCTGTCCAATTTACATTAGTGCTACTCTCATCCAGAGGGCATTCATAGTAACATTATAAAAGAAGACTGCTGGACCTGGAGAGCTAGTCTAACAGGTAAAAGCCCATTTTGTTCTTCAAGAGGACCTTAGTTCTATTCTTTCTCACATCAAACAGTTCAATACTGGCAGTGATCCTAGCTCTGGAAGATAACACACCCCTTACCACATATGAACCTACATTCCCTATGCAGGCTGTGTCACCACAGATATACACATATCTATGATTTTAAAAAATAGTAAGAAATAATTTGCAATGTATATTCAAAAAACAAAAGAAATGAACAAACAATAACAAAATCCCAGCCACTTCTTCCTGGGCAAAGCAGGAATGGAGGAATGATTTGACTGTGCTATTCACCTTGACTCCCGGTTACCAAAGGGCTATTGCTCTGTAAATGCAGCCAAAATCCAGAGTCAAACATCTGCCAATCAAACCATTTCTGGTTTCCGCTGCTGAAAATGAATGGTCAGAGCACAAGCCAAAGTGATAGGAGTTCTAAATAAAACCTGTTAGACCCCAACTTAGGTGAGTGTTCCTTCTGCTCCTGCCCTTGATTGTTGTCCTTTGAAGCCAATTCAATAAACTTGTCATTTCTGTTGTGATCTGACAGGTGAGCTCTTTGACTGCTCATGGTACGAACACACCACAGAGCTGTTGCCAATCATTATTCCTGTTCCCTCCTCAGAACCCTTTTAGCTTTGGCAACAGTCTGAGACATGTCCAAAGAAGTCAATATCTTCTTTGGTAACATGCACTTGAGGGTTTGTTCTACAGACTAGAAAGCTATGTCTTTTCAATCACTGTGTCAGGAAAAGTACTCTAGAAGAATTCTACCTAGAGCAACACCAGCACAAGCCTAGACATTCAAGAGTCAAACAAAAGTGAAACCTGAAAGGATGTTCTACTCTGGAGAAAGTAGGTAGAAATTTAATAAATGCCCTGCATGCTAGGGAAACTGTCAGACTCCAGGAAATGTGAGCTAAGGTAGTCCTGGTGGGTGACATACTTCTGAAAATTAGTGCTCATTAGTATGGAAATGTGCATTTCATCAGTGAAGAATAATGAAGAATGAGAGAGAACTTTAAAGAAGAGAAATCAAAGTATTTGTATGGAATACAAATATGATTGTTTAATAATATGAGGAAACTGAGGTTATTAACAGTTTTTATACATAGGGCTCATACCGAGCAGATGAGTTGTTTCCGAAAAGTGCCTTTGATTTGCTGCTTTTTATTACATTTCCAATAAAAAGAGTAATTCTCAAATAGGGACAAAGTAAAGTAAACAGATGTTGTGCTTTGGGGACAGCCATTTCTAGGAGAGAAGGTAAGTTTGGAGCTCCTTAGTATAGACTGCCAGATTCAATCTCAGGCTTAAGAGTCCAAAGGAGTAATAACTAAAGTAGTATTTATTATATCTGAATCCAGTAATGTGGAATTTATTCAAAGGGAACTTTTACAAGTTAGTTTTAAAGTAGAATAAAAAATATTTATCTTAACTTTAGCTAGAATAAGGAAAAGTGGGGATTTGCAGATAAAAAGTAGATCTGCAGAACTTGTGAAGGAAAACTCACTGAGGGAGGGATTTTTTGGTGAAATTGAACAGATAGAATTTTTGCAGAAGGATGACCAAGCACTAACACCAGTTGTAAGTTACTTTCCAGCAAGTAAATCCATATAATTCCTGCTAAAACTAAAATTAGGAGAGCAGCAAAGCCCAGCGTAACTGTCCAGCACAGAGAAGCTTGCCTGAGGGATTTGAGTCAAGAAAAGTCTTGCCAGTCAATAAAACAGAATGAATAACATTGTAATATTGGAATTTTCCTTCCAAAATGTATTCAGATCTGTAGATAACTTTCTCTAAAGAATACAGAATGCTGAATCAGATACTATACAAACTAATATGCAAATGGGTGAAATTTTATTATTCTAAAGAAAGAAGCTCTAATGATATAAGTCAGCTTTATATGTATTGACTTTCAAAGCTTTACAAAGTGTAAGATGAACTAGAGTAAGAAAACAAAATGCTTAAATAAATGTTGAGAAACCATGATTTTTAGATAGACTGGTAAATAAATAGAATAAGAGATTAAATAGTAAAGCATTAAAAAAGCACAAAATAAAAAGAATAGTGAGTTAAATAATAGGATGCATTTTTGGATGGAGCAGTTGACAGTTCTCCTATTTCTACTTTCTATCCAAGCAACTTGTACTGAAAATTCCTTAACTGATGAAAGCATCAGTTCCTCCCAGGACTCTTCCCATTATAAGGCTCAGCATGTAATTTTGCAAATGTAAACAGTTCATAGTTGTGATTAAAAAGGGTGAAGGTTTGTGACTATGAAGACTATGTTTGTTCTGAAATGGTCTCTGACAATTTTTCACTTCTCACTATTTAAAATTGAATCTCTTTTTGTTTCCAACTGTTCATTCCATAATTAGAATCATATTTTGTTAATTTTGGGTTTAATGAGAAAATTAACTACCCAAATCTGCCACATTCATGAGAATTAAATTAGTTAATTTGTTTATAGCAAATGTCACATTTAAACATATAGTATTATATTCTCATATATTAATATTATTTCAATAAAATACTAACATAACATTGATTTATATCTATTTATATTATATTAATTTATGTTAAATTAATTTATATACTATATAATACTATATTACAAAATTATATGTGATGAATATGCTAAATATGATATATGATAAATATTAAATATATGATAAATATAATATAAATATATTATACTATAATATGTGATAATAGAATATTAATATTAATAATAAGTTACATATATTTTTAAACATAACATTGTTATATATAAATTAAATAAATTGTTATATATAATATAGCATATTCTAATATAATATTTTAGTACTAATATGATACTAATATTAATATTATATCATATTTTTCATATATAGAATTTTTTCAGACTACTTTCCTTATGTGTTTATAATCATTTTCTTCTATAAATACTTATTACAGCCATTACTGGCCAAATGCATCCAATTCTAGAAGAACATTCACTAGATTATCATTAAACAAACAATTTTTTATTATTGTTCTATTTTGTAAAGAATAATTTATATTGTGTCTTAATGTTAAATACTTCATATATTAGGGGTTAGAATTTTCTTTTAAAATCACTCATGAACTGTATACCATGTTTTATTTTTGCTGAAGTAAAAAATCTAAGAGTGGTAATATTGAAGACTTCACAGTAGGGTTGAATATTATTTACTTTTCTGCTGGTGTGACAAAGACTATGACCAACAGCAACTCATAAAAACATTTAATTTAATTGAGATTATGCTTTCAGGTGATTAGCTTCGAGGGTTATGAAACAAACTCATGATAGTTGGAAGAACTGAGAGTCCATATATTGATCCACAGATAGTAGAAGAGTAATAGGAATGTAGAACATGTTTTGAAACTTGAAAGCCAGCTATCAATAACACATCTTCTCCAAGAAGACAAGACTTCTTAATCCTTCCCAAACAGTTCCAACAACTGGGAACCAAGCATTCAAACATGTGAGTATATGGGAGCCATTCTCATTCAAACCACAAAGCTTTTAAAGTCAATACTAATAAGATGGGCCTAGAAACCTTGCAGCAAAGGTAAAGTCAGAAAGAAGACCTATTCACACTTGTGATCCTAATCCCATGGCACTTACCTAAAGACAAAAGGCAGTAAGCACTTTTTTACTATTAAGCAAAATGCGATATCCTGATCCAGCAACACAAATTTAGATTATTTTTCATCAAATGCTCTAAGCAGACGGTCAAATAAAACACGTCATGAATCAAAGTACTTTTCAAAATCAATGGTAGAAATATCAGTTCGGAAGGTTTATAGCACCTTAGGTAGAGAGACCTAACTTAAAAAAAAAAAAAATCTTATATGTTACCTGATAGCTTTCATAATGATAATAAGATATCATTAGCTTTGGAAGTAGTAGAAGCTAGGATCCTTCTCATATATTACCAAGTGTTTACCTAACACTCTAAAAAAAGTTAATTCACATATAGAGATCAGCATTAAATGTCTCCTGTGGAAGTTGAGGATGGTCAAAAATAGGCGCTACTGGCCTGACCCCTTGATACTCCCAGAGACTGAATCACCAACCAAAGAATATACATGGAGTGACCCATGGTGCTGGCCACATATGCGGCAGAGGACGGTCTTGTTAGACATCAGGGGGAGCAGAAGCCCTTGAGCCTAAGGGTGTTAGATACTCAGGTATAGGAGAATCCCAAGGAGAGAAGACGAGAGTGGGTAAGTGTGTGGAGGAATACCCACATAGTGGCAGGGGGAGGGAGGAGGAAATGGGGAGGTTCCAAAGGGGAGATCTGGAAAGGGGGAAACATTTGAAATGTAAATAAAGTATGAGAAATAAATAAATAAATAAATAATAGGTGCTATGATACAATATCTTATGTCATTGAAGTTTCAGTCATTAAATTGGCCTAATAGAAAGTGCAATGCAAAGTACAGCTTCTTTCTGGGAGTTTTATTTATATGTGAGACACAAAGGAAAAAATAATCAAGGGACTTTACACAGGGTTCAATGAAATTACAAAGTCTGTGAATGAAAAAGTCAAGGAGCAGAGGGATGCTTATTGACTATGTACAGTAGGTCAAAAATATTGTTTCTTTTGGAGTCATTAACTCAGATAATCTTTAAAACTCTATGATATAGCTATTAGTATATATATGGAGGAAAAACAAGAATAAACAAAGCCTGGTAATAAATCCACCACTCTTGAAATTCAAGAAGTCTGGATCCCAAGCCAATGATTTGACCAATTGAAAAGGTCTTAGCTATTTTGGGAAAAGGGAGGCACTAAAAATATTTAAGAATTTTCTACATATATGCTTTTAAAACTAAAATATAATTACATTTGGCTTCTTAAATCCATGGACTTATTTTCTTTGTTTATATATATATATATATATATATATATATATATTCAGCCTTATTGTAATATAATTAATTAATATATTATATATATATTAATTCAACTTAAGTCCACTTAGAATTGCTTGTATTCATGATTTCTGGTATAAAAACTTTAGTTAGATAAAAATTAGAGGTTTTATCTGTGGGAGAGGCTACTTCTCACTCTACCAGTCATCCTTAGACTAGAGCTCTTTATATAGGTATGGGATTCTTGGACCTATGGCTCAAGCCGCATATGTAGCAGAGGATGGCCTTGTCAGGCATCAATGGGGAGGAGAGGCCGTTGGTCCTGTGAAAGCTCGATATACACCCCAGTATAGAAGAATTTGAGAATTAGAGGGCAGGAAGGTGGGAGTGGGTGGATGGGTGGGGGAACACCCTCATAAAAGCAGGGGAAGGGGAGATAGGATAGGGGGTTTCTAATAGGGGACAGGGAAAGAGGATAACATTTGAAATGTAAATAAAGAAAATATACAATAAAAAAAATGAATGATAATAGGTACTAAGGTGGTGAGGTGGGATTGGGTGTGCAGGTGGGACACCCACTCATAGAAAAAGAGGGGAGGGGGAGATGATAGGGGGTTTGTGGAGGCGAAATCAGGAAGGGAGATAACATTTGAAATGTAAATAAATAAGATAAGAAGAAGAAGAAGAAAAAGAAGAAGAAGAAGAAGAAGAAGAAGAAGAAGAAGAAGAAGAAGAA
>JADRCH010000175.1:2836874-2855584 GCA_019843965.1 Rhynchomys soricoides
GAGGAGGAGGAGGAGGAGGAGGAGGAGGAGGAGGAGGAGGAGGAGGAGGAGGTGGTAGTGGTGTTTGCTGACAGGAGCCTAATATCTCCTGAGAGGCTGTGCCAGAGCCTGACAAATACAGATGGAGATGCTTTCAGCCAATCATCTGACTGAGCATGTGGACCCCAATAGAAGAGTTAGGGGAAGGACTGAAGGAGCTGAAGAGGTTTGCAACCCAATAGGAAGAACAACAATATCAACAAACCAGACCCCCCAGAGCTCCCAGGGACTAAACCACCAATCAAACTATACACATGGAGGGACCCATGGCTCCAGCTACATATGTAGCAGAAGATGACCTTTTTTCAAAACAATGAGAGGGGAGGCCCTTTGTCTTGTGAAGGCCTGATGCCCCAGCACAGGGGAATGCTAGGGCGGTGTGGTGGGAGTGGATGGGTGGGAGGGTGGGGACCATCCTCCTAGAAGCAGGAGGTAGAGTAGTGGCATAGAGGGGTTGCAGAGGGGAAACTTGGAAGAGGGATAAACATTTGAAATGTAAATAGATAAAATAACCAATAAAAATTTTAAAAAAGACACTATAAACATTATACTAAAATAAAAATGACATTTTCTCAAAAGCAGTGAAAATTAGATGAGCATATAGACAAAATATTTTATTCAGTTTAAGCAGAAAAAAAATTTCAAAAAGGAAGAATATTATTAATACATACTCTGCTTACTCCTACCTTGGATAACTGACGGCTTTTTTTCAAAGCAGATGTTACACTGTAGCTTTATTACGTCTCTTAGTTTTGTGTGGGAAAATGAAGTACACATGTGGAAAAATATCAAAACTATTGATTGGGTCACCTAGTTCCAGAGAATTACTGAGTATATAATTCCTCAGCTGTGCCTCCAGGACCTAACCCAAAAGGTTGTCTCCATTCCTTCAGAAAAGAAAGGAAACCTTTTTTCATCTTCTGTGGGTATGGTAGTTTGATTTTCTTTCTCTCCCAATAGCTGAGGAATCAAAAAGATAAATTACTGACTGAAAGAGGATAGTAATTTTATTTGAAACTGGTAGCAGAAATTAGAAAGACATGGATAAATGAAAATTTTTCTTCTGACTTTGTTTGCTCTATCTCAATGATTGCTTTATATAAGATTTTAGGTCACTGCTATAGATTTTGCTCACAAGATAAAAAAAATAGATAGATCAATTTTCGTCTTCATTGTAGAATGTAGTCGGGTTCAAGTCCCATAAATTTTTTTTTTTTTTTTAGGATTTATTTTTTTCTAGATATACAATAGACAATTGTATAAAAGGTGACAATAGTTTCACAACTGAAGGATCATCTTTTGCCTTAAGAATGTTTTAGTTTGCTGGATTGTATTGATCAAGAGAGGAGGGAGAAGACACTGTGCCCTCATTATCTAGGTTTAAGCTTGTCTTAAATATACCAGGAAAGCTGAATAACCTTTGCATTCTTTTTAACCTTTAGACATATGTCTTTGTCACTCAAGAACTATGTTGAAGTTCAAATCAAAACTATTAAACTAAGCTAGGTCGACAGGGCTTCTTCCTTCATTGTGTTCTGTCACTTTAGATTCAAAACCCAATGCTATGCCCTTGTGTCTGCTTGCTGTGAGGTAACCTCAAAGGCGAAGTCATTCAAATGACTGGTTTTCCAGGTTACTTCCTAATGGTGCTGTCTAACCTCTTATACCCATGCTGTATGGCCTCACACAATTGGCTTAATGAGTCTATCCTCTAATTGGCCCCTAAAGTGACTTTTCAGCCAGAACATTAAAGATTTTAAGAGGTTAGTCAACCTTCTGAACTAAGATCTATCTTTGAATTGAGGACATGTGTAACCTACTTTATATATTATTATTTTTTCCACTCATGACATGATGCTTTCTATTCAAAATCTTTGAAAGTATTTACATTGTTAAAAAAGGAAGAACGCTTACATTTTATAATTGTCTTTTAATTTACTTTAGTTGCTTGACTTTAGGATTCTAAATTCCTAACTCTGAAGAATAAGCAAGAAGAGAGGTAGGCAGTGAAACACATTCATAAGACACCTCTGGGAGTATGTAGCCCTATGCGTAAAGTACAGAAGATAATCATACAGGATATGCTAAAAATAAAATAAGAAGGGCAACACAGAATAGCAGCAGAATAACAATGAATGGGATACTAATTTGGTTAGAGAACTTTTTGAGGATTTCAGTTTCTGTTGATACATGGTCCTGGTTAGGATGAAAGAGCAATTTAAGAATCTGAGGAAAAAAAAGAAGTAAGGTCAAAGAGACAGCAGAGACATTATCTCAGAGGCATTATCCACAGAGGCGTCATCTCAAAAATTGGTTTAGAACGTAGGATATTGTTTCTCTTGATTTCATCTTTGATAACTAAAATAAGAAAAGAAAAAAGCAAGAAAGGCAATAGTATTATAAAGAGACACCTTTATAAGTAAAAAACAGTCAAATACTGGTTACAGGCAGAGAGATTCATTACAGCCACTGACTTCTTTCATATCAATAAGTAGCTTGATGCAGAACCAAGCCTAAAACTTGCTGTAATAAAGACACTTGTGCATATGTCAGTGATAATTAGGCTGAAACTTTATCTTAAAGTATATAGGAGACAAGAGGTCTTGTACAGGGAGTAGATATAGTAGATTTATTATTTTTTTTCTGAATGTCATATCACAGGTGTGTGTTTCTGAAGTTAATATCAAAACCCTGTGAAACAATGGAGATCAACAATGCAGTTCCTCCCTGTGAATCCCAGTTACTGAAAAAGAATGGCAAGTATGCAGCATCAATAAATAATTCTTTAGGGTCAGGTTTTCACAGAGATGTTATTCAAGGTTATGAGATGCCAAACAGAAGCCAAAAGCTTCTATCAGGGTTGGGAATGTGAAAATGGGAATCCTCAATGTAGCCAGAGTATTTCAAGGCCAAGGACTTCAAAATATATGCCTAAATAATGTTTCAATAAGTACAGAGGAAACTGTGATGGTTTTTAGCAGTAATAGAGAATGTTAAGCTCAACCCCCAAATCAAGTAGGAATTTGTAGCTAAGGAACAGAGTATTGGATACTGGACATGGATGGAAATTTATGAAGAGGAAATCTCAAGTGTAGGGAGAATTTTTGCCTCAGCCAACCTGTAAAGGTCATATTAGATGGACTGGAAATCACCTGGGGATAGTGAAACATAATGTTTCATCATATAACTGGGATAAGACGACATTGAGGGTAAAAGATTTTGCCTGTATTATTTTCAGAGAATTCATTATAAAATGAGACTATTGAGGACTTGCCTGAATTGGCTCTTGATAACGTAAATTTCTCAGAGCATGGCTACAGATCAGACAATAGGAAAATCTGTCAGCAGAATGTTGTCATGTTTTTGCTTGTAGAAGATTAATAAACTACTTGTAAGATACCAGGAAAGAATTTGCTATACTCATTATCAGCCAAGTGTATATGAAAGTATTTAGAATTAGCAAATGTTTACTTTAGATTCTATAATAGAAATAAAAACAAGAATATTGATTGTGGATTGCCACTGGGAAGTGGTGGTACATGCCTTTAATCCCAGCACTCGGGAGGCAGAAGCAGGTGGATTTCTGAGTTCAAGACCAGCCTGGTCTGCAGGGTGAGTTCCAGAACAGCCAGGGCTATACAGAGAAACTCTGTCTCAAAAAGCAGGAAAAAAAAAGTTGATTGTGTACTGTCAATACCTATGATAATCTCTTCAAATGATGGTCTCATTTATGTGTGATATTTTCTCTAAGAAATAGCTAAAATTCCATTTTAAGGAAGAATATAATAAACCATACAAAGGAATGATACATCTTTCTTGTTATACTGTACAGCTAAGATTTGAACCCATATTTTCTCTGAAAAAATTAATACAACTGAGTTTATTAATACAACTCCCTGGATGTTTAAGATCTGTCAATGATTTATACTCCTGTGTGTAAAACAGAAAAGCTAAGTTCCCCCAAAACTGACATCAATGGGAACATTAATTCTGGCAAAATGTGCTATGATATAATAACTTCCTAAATAGTCCTGCAGGTGACCATAGCATCTGGGAACATTGAACCAAAGATGACATTGAAAAATAGGAAGGTTTACTGTCATTTTACATTCAACCTAGGATATACATGTGCCTTCAAAATTGATGTTGACTCTGGTTTCTCACAGCTTAATGCCTTATTTCACTGTTTTATGCATCATTATGTTGTACATTAAGGATCTATAAGCAGACATTTGTTTTACCGTGGCTTATGAGACTGTGGCCAACTGACATACTATTTTATATAGGAAAATCCTTCCTAAGAGGTATAATACTGATGTGTCACTTACTATAAAATAATAATCAATTGATACTTTATAGATTTGACTTCCATTAGCTACAGCTGCTTTTCCATTGAAAGCCTGACCTTACTGTGTCTTCCATTCTATTTTTCCAATAGATATCATTTTAAACAACACTGTTTAAATATATTGTGTAAATAGAAGGGTGAAAAATAACATTTTTTTCCATTCTAATTTTTTATCTGCTTTGAGATTATGTGAGTAAAGGTTGAGATGTTCATTTTACATGAGCATCCTTTAACCACATCACTAATCTGTGTGACAACACAGTTACCTAAGTAATTAATTTATTTGTGAAGAGAATAATGACTTGAAAGCATAAGTCACATGAAAAACTCAGTAGAGATCTCTGGGCTGAATGCTTAGTAAGTTTAAAAACTCTAACAGAGTGGTACACTTGGTGTGCTTTGCAGCATTATGAAGGCAATGTGGCTATGGCACCTTAAGGGGAATGGAAATGGAACATAGTTCAGGGTCAGGTGACTCGCTGAATTTCAGTCTCTACTAAGTATATTTCTATGTTGTTTTCTGTGTCTATGAAAATATTATATAGATAATAAGCTTAAAAGAAAGAAATACTGTGTGGTTATTTGAATATGTATGAGGGCTCATAGACTTATATGTTTGAATGCTTGACAATAGGGAGTTGCACTGTTACGAAGGGTGGCCTCGTTGGAGGAAGCGTGTCATTATGGATGTGGTTTGATATCTTCTATGCTCAAGCTATGGCTATTGTAGAACACAGCTTCTTTCTGAGGTTTGCTGACCTAGATCTACAACTTTTGGTTCCTCTAGCACCATGCCTACCTGCAAAATGCCATGCTTACTGCCATGATGTTAATGGACTAGACCTCTGAAATTGTAAGCTCAAATTAAATGTTTTCCTATGTAAAAAATGCTGTGGCCTTGGTTTCTCTTCACACCAATAAAACTCTAAGACATATTTCTTCTAAAATAGAAGCAGTAATGAATAATTAGTCTTGGAATTTCCCTGTACCTATTTAAAACCAGAAATTTATATATTTTTATTCACATATATAGTTTTTCACAGTTGTTGATTCTCCTTTGATCATCTTTTTCCATGTTATGTAAAATTCTGATTAATCAAATATATATTTCCATTGTTAGTCTGTCTTTTTCTAATGGTTGTCAGTTTGATAATATTACAATAGGTCACAACAATAAATTAATTATTTTTAAATATCTACATAAAAATTGTCAAACTAATGGACAGAGTACTAAGAACTCTAAAACTGTCTTCTTGTCTTACAGTAGTTTTTCTGAAACAATTTAACTAACAATGTCATAATGGCATAGTACCTAACCATCCCAGTCTTCAAATGCATGCCTTAGACTTCCATTTATTCTTAGGATAAGAAACACAGTTTAGTAAGTAGACATTTAGTGTTTTCTTAACTTTCTTTTAAAATCATTAATTATATTTATACTTTTTGAGTGGCCCATTATTATATTTGGAAAAAAAATATATATATACTCATGTGAAATATGTTAGAATATAATAATTTCACAAACAGTCCAGCATGTGGTAAATCATTTCAGAACTTTGAATCAAATATGTTATTGAAACATAAAAAGCTTTATAGCCATTTTACATTTTACACCAGATACAAATGTGCCCTCCTAGATTGTATATGTATGCATGATTATAAACAAAACAAAATAAAACAAGGACAACAACAGCAACAAAACAACACAAAAGTAAACAAAGATAGAAAAGCCACTTTGCTGTCTAGAATAGAAGTGACAATATAATTTATGACAAAAGAAAGAAAGAACCTGCCCGGAACCCTTAGGATCCAGGACTGAGGAGCAGCCTGGGACAGGAGCCTTCCAGTTTCCACCTGTGGCCTGGAAGCTGATCTTGTGGCACAAGACTCCATACTCAAATAGTGACAGGAGAGAGCTGGTCTCCCAGAAGTGCAGACACACCTTCGAGCACAGGCAAGACCACCAATTTTGTTCAAATTCCTCAATCAAGAGGGACCCTTGCAGAGCCATTAGAACACAAGAACCAAGGAATAGCTGGGGACAGGATCTTTCTGGTTTCTGTCTGCACCCCAGAACTGACCCTATACCATAGCTCTCCAAACCCAAATTTCTCTCAGAGACAGTTGGTCTCCAAGGAGTACTGACACAAAGGCTTGCAGGAGGGACAAGCCACAGTCAGAGAGAGCAAGACCAGCTAACACCAGAGACAAACAGATGGTGAAAGGCAAGGGCAAGAACATAAGGAACAGAAACCAAGGCTACGTGGCATCATCAGAATGCAGTTCTCCCACCACTACGAGCCCTGGATACCCCAACACACCAGAAAAGCAAGACTCAGATTTAAAATTACTTATCATGATGATGATAGAAGACTTTAAGAAGGAAATAAATAACTCCCTTAAAGAAATACAAGAGAGCACAGGTAAACAGCTAGAAGCCCTTAAAGAGGAAATATAGGAAAACACAATGAAACAAGAGAAGGAAATGAACAAAACCATTCAGGATCTAAAAATGGAAATAGAAACAATACATTTACACAATGGAATACTACTCAGCTATTAAAACCGATGACTTCATGAAATTCACAGGCAAATGGATGAAACTTGAAAGTATCATCCTGAACAAAGTAACACAGTCACAAAAGAATGAACACAGTATGTACTCACTGATAAGTGGTTATTCGTCCAAAAGTTCGGAATACCCAAGAGTCACTTCACAGCAACCATTGGGCTGAGCATGAGGTCCTGGATGAAGGAGTTGGAGAAGAGACTGAAGGAACTGAGGGAGTTTGCAGCCCCATAGAAGGAGGAACAGTGTCAACTAGCCAGTTCTCTTGGTGCTGGAGACTGGACCACTAACCAAAGAATACACATGGTGGGACCTATAGTGCTGGCCACATATGTGGCAGAGGATGGCCTTGTTGGCTATCAGTGGGAGGAAAGGCCCTTGGGCCTGGGTGTTAGATGCCTCAGTATAGGGGAATGCCAGGGAGGGAAGCCGAGAGTGAATGAGAGCGTAGGGGAATGCCCTCATAAAGGCAGGGGGATGGGGGATGGGATAGGAGTTTTCCAAAGGGGAGACCTGAAAAGGGGAAAACATTTGAAATATAAATAAAGTATCAAAAAATAAAAAAAAAATTTAAAAGAAAAGAAATAAAGAAAGAACACTTTTCTCCCTCTGTAAGAATTCTTCTTATGCCAGTGGTCCAGTAAAATAATTTTATTTAACAACAAATTTACAAATATTATAATTTTAAAAAAAATTCTGTATGAGATTATAGCAAAAACTTAAAATTGTTTCCCGAAAGATTTTAATCCACTTTGCATGATTCTAGTTTCTTATAGTTTTAATTTCATTTTTATATGAATTATTTATCCTAAGGAAAATTTATTAAATGTAAAATTTAATGGGTATATAATTAAATTCATTATAACTCATTTGACCTATTTTAAAATTTGTTAAAACTAATAATATGATACTTTTTAATAACTGACTTTGTGAATGATTGGGTGGTAAGAGAACAAAGAGGAATGGCAGTGGAGAGGAGAAACTTTGAAGCTAGACACGCTGTTCTCCACTTATGCTCCTCTCTCTCTCTGTCTCTCTCTGTCTCTCTCTCTCTCTCTCTTTCTCTCAAAATCTCTGTGACTGATATTGTGCCAAATTTTGTAATACTTAATAATATTCAGTGAAATCAGTGTCCCATTTGTAGCATGCACTCCAGTGACACTACTCTCTGGTCTCATTCTGTTTTTTTTGTTTGTTTGTTTGGGTTTTTTTGCATTGTCCATCACTCTTACACAAGTACAAAAACAATCATACACCACCACCACCACCACCACCACCACCACCACCACCACCATCACCACAAGGAAATCAAAATAAAAGACAAAGCAATAAATTGTCCTTTGAGGAATGAATGCTGTATTAATTTGGGGTATAGAGATATGAATTTAGAAGGCAATGTTGTGTCCACATCTTAAATTAATATTTATTGCCTAATCCCTCATGTTTCTGGACTCCAAATCATGGTGTCTTAGTGAGGCTAACAATTTCAGGCATGTATTTCTTCCAGTGAAGTTGGCCTTAAATCAACCAGAGTGAAGTTGTTTACCCCATATTTTGTCACACTGATCATTTTGTTAGATAGATAGATAGATAGATAGATAGATGAATAGATATAGATACATAGATAAATTCTTTCATCTGTCTACTCACCTAAATATTCCTACCTATTAGGAAAATCATCTTACATTTTAAAGCTCAATTATGAATATGTTTTTTAACCTCTAGATTATATTTCAAAACGTTTTCAAAAATACTATGAGAAGCTCTACTTTTGTTAAGCTAACTGGAACAAGCAACCTAGATTTACCCAAAAGCAGTAAGTAATGTTCTTTCTAATGGCATCAATAGAATCCCAGACAAAGAAGACAAGTGATAGGTCTGACCAATGTCAACACACTTCTATTTAGCTCAAATGAGCCTCTGACAAGGAAGCAGCTACTTGTTTGGAATTTGAGTTCTTTGCTAATGCTTTATTAGGGGTGAATGTGGAAGGAAGGTCATGATAGAGAATTTTGATAGGGAATTAAGCCTGATCATAATAGTGTCTCTATGATAACAAGGAAAAAAGACAAAAACGAAAACAACCAAAAAAGAGAGTTCTACCCCCATAGTGGCACGGGGAGGGAGAAGGAAATGGGGAGGTTCCAAAGGGGAGATCTGGAAAGGGGTAAACATTTGAAATGTAAATAAAGTAGGAAAAATAAATTTTAAAAAATCGGGAAAAAAAAAAAGAAAGTTCTATTAAAACTGAAGAACAACATAAATAGGATACAAGCAAAACCAATTATTATCCTAAGGAACATAGAGACAAATTGAAAACTTGTTTATATAATTACAGAGGAACCAAATGAGGAATACATGAGAAAGAATGATAATGAAAAATTGGTAATTTGGAGGAGGTTTATGCTGGAAGCAGCATAGGTTGTCAAGAGGTGGATGAACATTTGTTATTTTCTTCTGGGTGAAACACCAGGATATTAAAAACCTATTTATATATGTTCTTTGTCAGTATCTCACATGCACACATATGCACACATGCACACCCCTCACAATCACCCACAATATGATTTTTTATTTATTCCATATTCTGCTTCTTATATTTGTCTAACTCCAGCTGATTCCTTTCTCTTATCAAATCCTCTTCCAAGTGTTATCTCTTAATTTTTATACTCTGAAACTTTTTAAAGGTTATTTAGAATAAACAACTAGGTAGACTTTACTCTTTTGACTCTGAGAAAGTTTATATGATATCACATTTGTCTTCTGAATATGGAAGATATTGATAATAAAAATATTGGAGATAAAGTCATTTGGAGAAAACATCTTTGCTTAGTCAATCTATTCTGTGTAACGAGTAAACTATTTTTTTTTTATTACATTTTCTTAAAGCATATATCACAGTTGTAGGTACAGTCTTGACAGCAATAATATACATCCTAGCATTGTTTAATGCAGTTCAGTCTAGATATTTTTTCTCTTCATCAGGGGGATTTCCAGCGAAAACATGAGGATTCTTAATGCCTAGAAACAGTCACTTTTTAAACCATCATAGGAATTTGAAAGGAGGTGTGTAGCAGTGGGGGGAGGGGGAACTGGAGGTAGCCACTAGAAAGTCCCAGATGCCAGGGACCCACGAGATTCTCAGGACCCAACAGAGTGGACATTAGCCAAAATACCCCACAAAGTCAAGAATTCTTCCTGTCAAAAGGAAATGCAGGGGCAAAGAGTGGAGCAGTGTCTGAAGGATAGGCCACCCAGAGACTGCATCACCTAGGAACCCATCTTCATACAACAAACCCAAACACTATTGCTGATGTCAAGAAGAGCTTGCTGAAAGGAATCTGGTATAGCTGTCCTCTGAGAGGCTCCGCCAGAGCCTGACCATACAGATGCAGATGCACACAGCCAAACATCAGACTTAGCACTAGCATGGGGACCCCAAGGGAAGAGTTAGTAGAAGGACTGAAGGAGCTGAAGAGGAGTGTAACCTATAGAAAGAACAGCAATATCAACTAGCCAGGCCCCCAGAGTTCCAGGGACTAAACCACTAACCAAAGAATGTACATAGAGGGACCCTGTGGCTCCAGCCTTAGATGTAGCAGAGGATTGCCTTATCTCACATCAATGGGAGGGGAACCCCTTGGTCCTGTGGAGGCTCGATGACACATTGTGGGGGAATGTTAGGGGGCTGAGGTAGGAATGTGTGGGTGGGTGGGGGCACACCCTCATAGGGGTAAGGGGGAGGGGATAGAGGGTTTGTAGAGGGGAAACTAGGAAGGAGGATAACATTTGAAATGTAAATAAATAAAATAACTAAGAAAAAATAAAGGAAACAAAAAGGAGGTAAAAAGAAATTAGTTTATATATTTAAAAATAGAGGGCCAAATGGCAGAAATAAAAATTAGGCATATTTTTAAAAAAGAATTCAAATATATTTTTTTTATATAAATCTACAAATAAAGTATGTAAATACTTATGGCAAAGTATTCTTTGATATACATATACAAATCAAGATAATTAACATTCCCCTTCCCACCAATGGTTTCATTTGTATGTATTAAGAACCTTCAAACTCTTTTATGTTTGCTTTTTGTTGTTGTTGTTTTTGTTTTTTGTTTGTTTGGGTTTTTGTTTTTGTTTTTGTTTTTTTGCTATGTGTAGTTTATCGATGTAACTATAGATTATGTGCCTTGCTAAGGATCATTAGAACAACGCCTCTCTTTTAAAAATAATGCTAGATACAACATAATACCTGACTTCAAAATATGCTACAAGGCAATAAAATCAACGAAGTACTAGCACAGAAGGATACACAGAGCAGGTATTGTTGGCTTTCTATGACTAGTGGAAGCTAGTTTAAAGTTAGTTACAATTTGAAAGTAACAGGAGACTACATGGAGGGACATGAAAACAGGGGAAGAGAGAGAGAGAGACATTTCTAAAAGTAGAACTACAGAAGCATGCAGTGCACACACACGTAAATGTCCCAGCCAATCCCATGTATATGTTAAAGTGATGTGTGCTAATTATTGTGTATTAAATAGAATGCTCAGTAATTGATTCATGTTTTGTAGGAAAACAATTCTTCAAAGACATTGCTCAAAGACACTTAAGACAAAGAATAACACTTCAACTGGCTTTAGATATACATAGAGAGGAAAACAAAATTATCCATCTAAATTTTGCCACAAAACAAAACAAACAAAGACTGAATTGTATGTTATAGACTATGCAATGGCAATTAGTGGAAGGAAGAAACCTCAAGACATAGGAACAGATACCGATTTCTTTAGAATGAGACTCGAAACATCACAGATAAGCAAAACAAATTTAGAGAAATAGTATAAAGCTAAGAAGCACTTCAAGAGAAAGGCAGCAATCCTTCACATATTCAACTGCTTAAAACAATTTATACATCTTTATTCTATAGTAACTTTATTCTAACTGTATAATTATACACAATACACTCTTCTCTTCCCTACATATAGGTTAATTTATGGGGAAAATAGGAAGAGTTTGTATGGGTTCAAGAATGTTCAGAGATCAAAATCATAATACTTAGCATTTTACCAAGTCAAGCATTAGTTTTCTTTATGTACAGAACAATAGATCCTGCTGTAGTTTAGTTCTGCCTGAGTTGATTTAAACATAGACTTAAAAAAAGAAATTCAGTTCACAGCAGGCTGTCAGAAACAGTGTAAATGTTAAAGTTTCATGTTGTATCCTCCATAGGAAGTAGGGTCAGAGATGAGTCATGGAAGATCAAACTGAAGCAATTCTGTTCCTGCTCGTTTCTCCAACAAATGTGTTCACATAGGGAGCACATGGCCCAAGGGCATCCCTGAAGCCTGGGCTGGAGGTAAATCACAACATGGATTCAACCTTCCCTTTGCCTTTCTTTTACGAGTTCTTATATACTAACAAATCCATATTGGAATGAACATCAAGGTCAACTACATAAAGAAAAGACTTTCAGGTAAGGGTAATCTGAGGTTGAAGGAAATTTAATGATGGACAACCCTGGTCACTGGCCAGTTGTACACATTACATTTGTAACCTTGAGTTCCTTAGACTCATTATAGCAGAGACACAATCTTTCTACCAATATGACACTCTTTACCTTCAAGAAAAAATTCTTTACCACAATTTTTTTAGGAATAACTCATTAAAACAAAAAAATATTACCCTCAAATAGAAAACCTTTGCTTGCCTTGCTATTCTAAAATACAATATCCCAGACAGCTTAAGTAGCATTTAATTCCAGTCGTCGATTCGCAGTTTGGCTCTTAATTTTAGGTGCTAGCTATGTCTGATTTATGGTCAAGATCTCATCCAACTTTTCAGATAAGGATACTGCCTGTGACTTGACTCTTCACATGGAAGAGTGACCTCAGGTCTTTCTCTTCATTTCAGGACCATACTGCCAATATGAGGCTCCACTCCTACAAGCTATGAAATGTCACCATCCAAACTTGCTTCCTAATTCCATCCTACTATGGCAGTGTATTTTTAGCACATCAGTCATTTCCCAATTGATGTGTTTAAGTAAAATAAATATTCCCATAAACTTTGATTGTTGACTCAGTATTAACCTAGCTAGATTTTGACTATGTACTTTGGTCTAGTAAGAAATTTGAAAAATACTTGTATCAAGAAACATGTGTAACATTACAAACTCCTTTTCTTTTCCACACTAAAGTTTTCTCAGAGTCTATCCACTATTATAAAATGGCCAGAAAATGAAAGACAGTTGCTTTTTGTGTTCCACCTATCAGAAGGGTAGATAATACAAAGCCAGCCCATGGAAGTAGCTAATGTATCAATAAAAGCAATTCTGGAGAATTCTTAGTTATAATCATCTACATACACATTTAAGAACTTATAGAATGAGGGTCTTATCAAGAATATGTCTCTACTACACAATTGTAAAGGTGCTTTTTCCTATTAGCTCTTATAATTAAAGGCAGACAAGAAAATCTTTATCATTCTAACAGTTGGATAAGAATCCACTAACTCCGAGGTTTTCTGGTGGGGGGAAAACCTGTAAATGCATTATTTTCAAAACCCAATATAGGATATATGCTAAGGTCAGAACTCTGGGCATATTTATCTTTATAAAAATACTTAAATTTGTATTATTTTAATAATTTCAGTAGATATGTTTAAATTGGCCTAGCTTTTAACTCTGACTTGTTAAAATATTGACTAACCTAGAAAGAATAGCTTCATGGGGAACTATCTAAATAAAGTTGGCCTATTGGTATGTTTGGAGGATGGAGGGAATTGTCTTATTAATAGGCATAGGAAGACACAGACAAACACACTCATTTGTTTCTTTTCACTCTTGACTTTGGAGGTGATGTGACATGTTTAAATTTCTGGCTTGACTTCCCTCAGTGACAGATTATAAATAGAACTGTAATCCAAATAAGCCATTTTTATGCTCTAATTTTCTTGTTGTGAGGGTGTTTTATCACAGCAACAGAAATAAAATTAGGAATATCTAAGAAGGTTAGAGTGTTCAAGATTAACAACCAAGAACTATTCCAACTTAAGTAAATACTATTTCTTTCTTTGAATACATTCGGTAGTTCAAATCAGGCTGTTTTGAACTTTATGAAGGCAGTGGTAATTTTGGTTGAATGAACAAAATCTACTCTAGCTTCTGATTTGAACAAATTTCCATCAGTCAGAAGAAAAAAATATTTTAAAAAATGATTTTCATCTATGAACTGAGGCAGGATATAAAATCCTTTAAGATGTGAAATAGAGAAAGTTTTCAAATTGTTCAAATAATGCAGAAAATTTAACCTGGTATATAATGTGATGCAAACTATAACACCTTTTATGCTTTTTCTAAAATATGCTTCTTATAATTTCGTTGTGCTTGTTTTAATGTCTTTTCTTGAACAGTGACAAAAAGGGGGTTGACTAGTGCCAGTGGTAAATTTAGGTTGGAATTAGGGTGTCCAAACCACTTAAATGTCTCTTCAGATGAGATTTGAGTGCTCCCAATCCAATCTCCGAACATAAGTTTCACGGGCATGAAGGCATTTAATAAGAACCACAGAATGATGATTAGCTTCATAAATTAGCAGCTAATTAATCTGCTGTGAACTTAATTGGTAAATTCAGCCCTCTAAGTCAGAAGCTATAGGGTGGGCAATCTCCAAATTAATTCCCCTTAAAAAGCTTGAATGCTAGGGAAATTCTATTAGTCAATTCTAATTATAACTATGTAGAGAAAAATGTTTTGTTAAGGTCCAGGTTGACATATCTACTCTTGTTTCTTAAGTTCTAACTGCTCAAGGTTACAGGTTGATTCCCCTTTTAGTTGGAATTCTACAATGATTAAACTTATACTTAAGCAAATACTAGTGACTTAACTATTTTAAAATAAATATCAATATAATTAAAAGAGACTACATTGAAGTATTCTAGAAGAATCAGCACAGGAGCAATAACAAAAATAACTTTTTAGGAAAAGCCAAAATAAGTCTTTGATAATAGCCCATTTTGAATTGCCAGTGTGGTTTCCAATTATCAAATTATAACACTATGGCCATTATTGTTTAAATGGATTTCTTGAGTGGATAGACAAGGTAACACTAATATAAGTAGATTCAGATAGAGATAAGGTAGATGAATATACACATACAGGTGGATACAGATATATATGCAGATGATATACATTTGCTCTTCAAAGAATGAACTATTATTTGTAATTTCTAAAGTTCTATAAATTATTATACATTAAATACATGAATACAACATGTGTTTGAGTTGAAAAAGTGTTCGTTTTAGTTCACAGAAAGACTTAACGGAAGGAATTGTATTCTCTGCCCTAGATTTCCTGATTAAGTTTCTTCTAACAGGATTCACTCACTACTTTCTTTTGGGTTTCTTTATTAGCTTGGGAGTTACTATAGTTCATAATTTGTGAAATCCAAATTATGACTAAGCTCAGCTAAGTAGATAAATGGAGGAAGAGGGAAATATTTTATTCTTTAAATAAGCTTTTAAAAGACTGGCAAGTTGGCTAAAAGATAATATGACCTTCATACATCATAACCTTTCTGTTTGAAATTCCCATTTCTTCTTTAGTTTACTTTTCTAGAACCAATGAAAACAAGGCATGCCATTCTATTTGGAGAAAATAAAGTGTTTTCTTTGTCAAATGAATTCCTTATTATTAAATTAACTTTAGTTTTAAGCAAATATTTCTCATTAAATGTGCATTTGAAAGCACAAAGAATATCTTATCTGTCATGATAAAAAGGCTGGAGAAGAGCTTGAACATAACTTTTAGTATTTAAAAAAAGAAGAGCTTAATAAGTGTCTCACTTATGGTATGAATATCTTTGTATATTTTTGACACACATAGAGGAAAGTTGATATCTGAAACATTCATAAGTTGTATATAGCTGTCTTTCTCTTCCTTGTTGATGTTATGATTTGTATGTACACTTTGTCATCATGTAAATCAGAGACATAGCTATTCTCCTTTGCCCATAGAGAAACATAAATATCACAAGCTTAACAATATCAACATTGCTACATGTAATTCCCTAATAATAAGATAAGGTTTTGGTTAGATTTTGACTATGTTATCAAGAGTAGATATTGGAACAATTACTTCTCAAATATTTGCATTAGATTAAATACCCCCCCGCAAAAGAAGGTAATGTTTGAAAAAACAAATAGAAAGATTCTGTAGTCTAAATGTCTAAAATGATATAGACCTTGGATTCTATCATCATCACTAGGAAAAATGATAAGCGATAAAGATGAGAGGAGGGAAAAGGAGACACAGATAAATAGGAAGAAGAAAAGAGAGAAAGAGGGAGCACACACAACAACATGCATATTCTCTTAAATACTAAGGAATTTTCATTTCTATGGAATTTATTTATATTATAGAGAAAACAGTTGACTGCAAGATAGACATTATATAATGTAAAAATGAATGTATGACGAAAGAGACAGACATTACACCAGGTAAGTTTTGTTAATCAGTAGCTGTATTTTAAACATATATATATTTCATGATTTCTGTTTCAATCAAACTACCAGCCTTTTCTGAGCTAGACAAGCCCTCTACCAGTGAATTACATCCCTAAACCTAACTCTAGATTGATAAAATATCTATTCTCATTAAATTAATAAGTTTTATCCTATTGATCTATAATTTTCTATGCATTTATAGTATATAATTTATAGAATATGCATTTATAGTATATGACATAATGAGAGTAACTAAGTAAAGCATTTTTTTAGTTAATTAGCTACACAATAAATGTACATGTTGGAGAGACAAAAAGAAAATGAACTTCCATTATTTTGAGAAACATTGATGATTGCAATACAATTTTCAGTATTTGTAGAATAGTTGAATTTTGATATCATATAATATTTTATATGTAATTAATATGTTATAACTTATTTGAATTATTAAAGAATATATTTGTAATAACATATAACTGTTTTTAATATATTTTAGCATATGTATTGATATATATGCATATATCAACATACACAAAAATACATGTAGACACACACACTCATATATATGTATATATATGTATATTTGTATATATTTGTGTATACATATATATATATACACATATATATATTTGTGTATATATATATCAACAATTAAAGTAAAAGTGTCCAGAGGCTATGAACATATAAGAAACATAGAAGAGAGTAGAGAGAGGAAAGAAAAAATAGAAAATAACATTACTATATTTTACTTTCAAAGGCTATGAACAAGTTTTAAATATATGTAAAATCTAAAGAAACATTTTTAAATTTTGTCTTATGTGTCCATAATATTTTAAAGACTTATTTGACAACTTAAAGATGTATATTGAAATTTTGTCCTTGATACTCTTTTAGTAGATTTTTATTAGCTATGGACTCTTAAGACTAATACACAATATGCTTATATATCTAATACTTGAATATACTTTATATACAATAATATAATTATGTACTAATAATTAGTACAGTAAATCAAGAATTGTCCACCTAAGCATTACCTCTAAGCCAAAAGTATATCTTAACAATAATCACTGCAATTGAAACATATACAGATATAATTACCTCTCTCTCTCTCTGTCTCTCTCTCTGTCTCTCGTTGCTTTGTTTTTCTTTTTGTTTTATGTTTTGTATTGTTTTTGCTACACTAACACTTACTGCTACTATAGACTCAACCTATTGGAAAACTATTTGAATTTAGCGCTGCTTACTTTGCTTGAAAATCATAGTTCCTTATCTAACTGCCTTCTAAAATCTCACATCAGCAGAGAAGAGTAAGTCTCGCTGCATCATAGAACCTACTCTTTACAACAAGCAAAGACCCTTACAGAAGATTATAACCAGTCTTGTCATGGAGATCAATGGATGCTAAAGAGCCCAGATGCAATGGATACCTCATACAATATAGCTGTCTCCTGAGAGGCTCTGGAAGAGCTTGACAAATACAGAGTCAGTTGCTCACAGTCAACCATTGGACTGAGCATGGGGTCCCCAAAGGAGGAATTAGAGAAAGGACTGAAAGAGCTGCAGGGATTTGCAACCCCATAGGAAGAACAACAATATTAACCAACCAGACCCCCTAGAGCTACCAGGGACTAAGCCACCAATCAAGGAGAACACATGGAGGGACCCATGGCTCTGGCTGCATATGTAGCAGAGGATGGCCTTGTCAGGCGTTAGTGGAAAGAGATGCCTTTGGTTCTGTGAAGGCTAGAAGGACGCCCCATTGTTGGGGAATTCGAGGGCGGGGAGGCAGGAAAGGGTGGGTGGATGGGGAAAAACCCTCATAGAAGCACAGAGAGATGGGATGGTATAGGATAGGTGGTTGGGGGGGGGTGTGAGCGGGAGAGGCGATAACATTTGAAATGTAAATAAAGAAAATATCCAATTAACACAACAACAACAAACTCGTGGACCAAACCCTCGAGGGAAATCTTGGAAGAGGAAATAGAAAGAATCAGGAGAAGAGGAAATGTATTTTAAGAATGTATCTCTTGAAATGACAGAGAAACTTCACACTACATAATACTTAACAAAATGACTTCCTAAACCAGGTATGGACAATGACAATATGAACAGACATGCTAACATAGAAGTGGGATATCACACTGATCCTACCCATAGAAAAAGAAATACAGAAACTAGTGTGTGTGTGTGTGTGTGTGTGTGAGAGAGAGAGAGAGAGAGAGAGAGAGAGAGAGAGAGAGAGAGAGA
>JADRCH010000175.1:2855594-2901881 GCA_019843965.1 Rhynchomys soricoides
GAGAGAGAGAGAGAGAGAGAGAGAGAGAGAGAGAGAGAGAGAGAGAATTAGACTCTTCCTGGGTAGAGACCCATAATTGGTTAACTAGTATAAAGTTGTCAGCCATGCTCTCTTTTCCCTCCAGCAGCTCATTCAGGAATTAAGGTCAAACTAGCTATCTGAGTTAAAGAGAATCAGAGACCCCTGGGAACATGGCAAGATTCTCCACAACCCATAGAGAATGCAACCACAAGGAACTTCCACGTGTGTGTTTCATCTGTTTCCATCAGTTGCTAGAAATAAATTTATACATCATAAGACATTATTTCCTTTCTCAGAATCCTTTGTAGGTACTCACAGCTACCTCTAACCTAACAATAAATATTACAGGGAATTCTGGATGTGTAGAATCTGTATTATCCAAATTAGGTGATCACATTTCAACACATTCTTCATTAAGAATGAAAACAGAACAAAACAAAACAAAGCAAAACCAAAACAACAATAACAAAACAAAAATAACAAAAATAATAAAAAGTCAGATGGGACACATCTAGCACAATTTCTCTAAAGAACTGGGTTTTATATCTAGTGAAAAGTAGTATGTAATAGAGAGAGTAAATGTATCCAGACCCTTTTGTTAACTTAGACTAAGGAGTTACTTAAACATCTAACAAAGTGTAGGCATTGTAATGATGAGCAAAAGAGCAGGTATCTATGATTTGCTAGTCCTGGATAGCTAATACACCTCCTTCAGATGCCTACATGATGAGCACTGGAGCCTGTGCTTATGTTAGCTTTAAGAACAAAGGGTCTTGCTAGTACATATGGAATTAAGGCAACAAATTAGCAGATCTTTAAAATTGGAAGTTGATTACAGATGTCTGAGCAAACGAGATGGAAATATAATCTCACTCAGTCACAGGGAAAGAGAAAGCAGTGGTGGTAGGGAGCAAAGGTGGTGAGAAAAAGAATTAGCCAGTTGCCAGTACATCTTGGAAGAAGCAGTTAATGGGGAGTGAACACCACAGTGCACCTAGTCTAGAGAAGAAAAGGATGATCCCTTCGAATATGATTAAGGTCATACTTTTTTATCTGTTCTTTTATAAGAAAGACAATGGATGTGCAGGCCACTGAGTTTTCAATGTTTATTGTAGCAGCTATAGTAATGAAACACCAATCACCAATCTGACCTTCAAGGCCTCCTTCCTGGAAGAATGAGAAACGTTTCCCATGTTCAACTTTACAGAAAGATCTTCAACAATTTCAATATGTCTTTTCCCAGCGTCTTACATACGTCTATGTGATTTTCATCCTTACTTCCCAAATGTAACATGCTAATGAGTTTCATTCATTAATGAACTTCTTCACATAACTGAGAAATTGCTGTTTCTTGTCTGAATCAAAGTCTTAAGTCTAGCCAACTATTCAAAGAAGAAACTGTAGCTTTCGGGGGAAACTCATAATAGACAGACCTTCATTGTTCCAGAGCACACCCAGGGTTCTCGTAGGACAGCACCTGTGTGAGCGTGTCCTATCACTCAAGGCATTAATTTCTGTTTTCATTTCAGCTGCATGTACTTTCTTCCATTTCTACCAAAATTTTTTGTCTATTTTCAAATCCTTTTAAAATCTAATTACTATAAAACATTTAATTCTGTCTAGATTTCTGTTCCTTCAAGTCTCAGCTTAAACATCTCTCCTATTTCTTTAGCTGTTTATTATTATTATTGTTGTTATTTTGTATAATTGAATTTATATTCTCACACATGCTATGCAAACACTATATCTCTGAACTACACCCCTGTCTGGTTGTTTGTATTTTCTTTTATCATTTTATTGGAACTAGAGCTCATTAAATTGCTCAAGCAGCCTTTCATACACTTTGTAGCAACTGGTTGTTTTGTCTAGTTACTGATTTATTTTAGGAAGCCTTTTAAGAAACAATTGACTATTTTATCAGATCTTTTATATATAATGGGTTGAATCCCAAGCTTTTCTCAGAAATGTCTTAGTACAGTGACATTTAATAAAGAATCTTGTCTTGAGTAATAGGATAGAACCATTTCATACTCTATTACAAAGGAAGAAAAAAATCAAATAAATTGAAACATGACATAAGAGATGACACTATGAAGCATTTTAAAATATATATTTTCATAATATAGGTTGGCAAAAACAGAATATTTTAAATATTATCATCAAGAACATTTCAATCTTTTTTGATATCAGACTAATAGATTAGGAGGAGATAAGATGTAGAATTAGTTAACAATAATTCATTGGGGCTCATAGAATTACAGGTCTACTGTAATCTACTGTGGACTCTTAGATAAATCCATCAACTGAAATCCATATGGGGCCGTTAGATTTATTAGCCAACTGTAATCTATTGTTATAGTTTTCAGAGCTATCTTAGAAGGGAAAGACTCTGGAACACACTGAGAGACAAATCTAAAAGGAGCCAATGGGAATTTTGAGAACTGCCACTAGTTTTTATTGATAACTTTTAGTGTGAATTCCCAGATAGAGGAGATGTCTGAACCAATAACAATCTTCATGAGGAAACTCATGTTTTCTTTTCTTTTCTTTTTTTTTTTCTGTGAATCTATTGATGTGTCTTAAAAGTTTACAACTGGAAGAAAGCTTAGAAAAAAATGAACTATGACAACCATAAGTAATAGAAAATTATAGTAAAAGATTTTTTCTAAAAGATTCTGTACTTTTGTTTCTGCCAATATGGATTGATAGATTTTAGTTCTTTAAAATTATACAAAAGAAGCCGATTCTGCATAGAAAAGAGTAAGTAGTTTTTCACTGTGAGGTATGATAATAAATTGTATGTAATAGCAGACCAACATTTTAACTACGATGCTTTTAAATTATTTTGAATGTTGCTTTAAAAGTACCTTTCTTATAATTATTTACATCCAATGAAATGTGTTTCATTGTTCAATATTACTTATTTGTAATATATTTCTTGGCTAAATAGTTAAAGTAAATGATCAAACACCTTGTTGGATTTATACATTTTAAATATGCCTGAGTAGTTTTATGTTCTTGGTGGTCACATATTATAATTACATCAAAATCTATCACAGAAGACATTGAAATGCAATTTCCATATACTTAGTCATAGAATTTTACACTTATAATTGAGTACATATCATGCATGTCCTTTTGTGTCTCAATTACCTCATTCAAGATGATAATTTCTTGTTGTAGCCATTTGCCTGCAAAATTCATGAGGTCCTTGTTTTCAGTAGTTGAGTAGTACTCCATTGTGCAAATGAACCACATTTTTCTGTATACATTCTTCAGTTGACAGTTCAGGGACATTCTTCAGTTGAGGGACATCTGGGTTGCTTCCAATATTTGGCTATTAAATACAAATAAGACTGCTATTTGCAGAGTGGAGCATGTGTCCTAGTGGTATGACTACATATTTTGGATATATTCCTAAAAGCAATATAGCTAGGGCCTCAGGTAGATATATTTCCAATTTTCTGAGAAACTGCCAGATTGATTTCCAGAGTGGTTGTACCAATTTGCAATCCCACCAGCAATGGAGGAGTATTCCTCTTTCTCCACATCCTCGCCAGCATCTGCTGTCACTTGAGTTTTGATTTTAGCCATTCTGATTGGTGTAAATGGTAATTAAGGGCTGTTTTGACCTGCATTTCTCTGATGACTAAAGATGTTGAACGTTTCTTTAATTGTTTCTTGCCCCCTAAAAATTCCTCTGTTAAGACCTTCTTTTTTTAGCTGTTGAGAACTATCTGCTTAGCTCTATTCCCCATCATTTTAATTGGGCTATTTGGGTTTTTAGAGTCCAATTTCTTGAGTTCTTTATATATTTTGGATATTAGCCTTCTATCAGTTGTAGTTTTAGTGAAGATCATTTCCTAATCTGTAGGTTGCCATTTTGTCCTACTGACAGTGTCTTTTACTTTAAAGGATCTTTTAAGTTTCAAGAGCTCCTATTTATCAATTGTTCATTTTAGAACCTGAGCCAGTACTGCTCTGTTCTGGAAATTTTCCCCTATGCCAATGTGCTTGAGGCACTTTTCCACATTTTCTTCTATGAGATTTCTTGTGTCCAGTTTTATGTTGAGGTTCTTGATCAACATGGACTTGAGTTATGTGCAAGGTGATGAATATGGGTCTATTTACTTTCTTCTACATGCACATTGCCAGTTAGACCAGCACCATTTGGTGAAGATGCTTTCTTTATTCCACTGTATGGTTTTGGCTTCTTTGACAAAGATTAGTTGTCCAGAGATTTGTTTCTGGGTCTTCAATTCTATTTTTGATCAACTCCTCTGTTTCTGTTCAAAGACCATGAGATTTTTTGATCACTATTGCTCTATAATACAGTTTGAGTTTAGAAGCTCTTATATTGTTCAGAATTGTTTTGGCTATTCTGTTTTGGTTTATTGTTTTGTTTTTTTCTTATAAAGTTGAATCTGTAGATTGCTTTTGATGAGATGGCCATTTTACTATGTTAATCCTACTGATCCTTGAGCATAGGAAATCTTTTCATTTTTGAGGTCTTCTTGGGAACACCTATTACAGAATTAGGAGAATTGAAGGAACTAAAGGGAATGACAACACAATATGAAGACCAACTTCATTAACTAACCTGATCCCCTGGAAGCTCACAGAGACTAAGCCTTCAACCAAAGAGCATACATAGGCTGTCCCTTGGTCCCCCGAACATATACAGCAGAGGACTGTCTTGTCTAGCCTCAGTGGGAGAGGATGTACCAAAGCTTGTAATATGTAATGCCCCAGAGAAGAGGGATATTTGGGGCTGGAGCACCCTGTCAGTGACAAACGGGAGGGGAAATGGAGGGATGAACCCTGGGACATGCGACCGAGATCAAGGCCAGCATTTGGGATGCAAATAAATAAAATAATTAATTGATTAAAAAAGAACCCGTGCCCCACCCCCCAAAAAAAAGAAAATAGAAGAACCATGGTGGAGACTTCAATTTCATATATAAATAGGTACACACACATACATACATATATATATATTCCCCTCATATTTTTCCTAAGAAAAAACAAACAAAAATAAACAAAGAAAAGAAGAAACAAAACAAAAGAATTGCAAATTTGCATACTACTGCATTTCCCTAGTGAAACCTCACTAAAGAGTCCATAGTTTGTAGATTATTATATAAATTAATATTATATAATATTACAATATGTCTTGTGTACCCTAAACTCCCCCAAAATAGAGATTTGCAACAGAATTTTTCATTGTTCATTTACAATGATTTGAATAAATCTGTTCCATTAACTTCTGCCAGCTTCATTTTTATATAGATTCATATTACCAAGCAATGAAGAGTTTTGATTTAGTATCAGTAGTAAACTTCTAGGAAAATTAAAAAGCACAAATGTAACTTGATTAGATGATGAGGGAACAATACATTCTCTATTACTTAATGTAATTCATTAGTACATCACAGAGGAAATATATGACCTTATTATGTTGAGTATCAGTACAATGGTTAAGTGAAAGTCTAGTTAAAGAAATTCTCTTTTTTAAGTGATTATTAATCTGTTACCAGAGTAATTATCATGGTATCTGTTTTTCAGCCCTTGGTTGCTATAATGAAATTGCTAGGAAAGTTAATTTATTAAATGGAAGGTTTAGGAGTGATTAAGGTTTCAAATGCTCCACTCCAAGCTTGAGGTGACTTGAATTTGGACCTTCATTAAGTGTGCCCAGTCACATGGGCAGAGAGCACTTTGAATTGGGACTACTCACGTCATTGCCAAGAAACAAAAGAGAAGAGGACAATGCCAGGTGTGATAATCATCTTGACAGCAAAATCATTTTGGTTAAAGAAACATAAAGTTCTTCAATGCCCTCTTTCTGGCCACCATGGTAACAACTTTATACTTCTGCTGTCATGTGGGAATTTGTGGAAGATCTTACTCATTAGTAAAGAATCACAAGAAGAAAAAATCATAGTTGTGTAAAAATTAGTACAATATTACTATTTTCATGATTTAAGCCTTGAGTATGACTTCTCTTTGACAAATATTTTTGTAAATTTTCTTTATGTTTGATAGCAAAATAGTATGCACACAGTTTACAAAAGTCTTGTCAATGAGGACCAAAGTAGGTAGAGGTCCTCAGGTTATTTATATTTGAAAAACTTTATACAGTATACTCTATCTCTAACTATTGTGTTCAACATGATAAAGTTTATTGGATGTATATGGAAATCTCCACCAGAGATGCTATTTAAATTTGTCTAACAGTCTTAAAACAACTTTACAATATCTAAATGGTTCACCTAAAGTTTGATATACCATACCATGGAAATAACCTTTTCTTTCTTTCTTTCTTTTTTCCTTTCTTTCTTTCTTTCTTTCTTTCTTTCTTTCTTTCTTTTATTCAATGAAGAAGAACTTGGATCATACAGACACAGAATGTAGAATAAAATATAAAATTTATTCTTAGAAAATGTTCTTTTAGATAATTCATGTGAACTTTTTGTGATGACAAACATGCTCTTTTGCCATTGTTTCTAACATAGTAACCACTGGACACATGAGGCAATTTTCACTTGAAATGTGGCTAACAGTAGAGAGCAACAGAATTTAAAAACTAATTTCATTTAAATTTAAATAGCCACATGTGGTAAATGGCTATTTTATTAGATAGGACAGTTATAATACATCTGAAGTACAATTTTAGACAAGTATTTCTGCCACTTTCCTTGATAATAATTTTGATATATATGGAGACAGTTGCTTTTGACCTTAGCCATGTACATTTTAAATAGTTCAAACTAAATTTATTTATGCTTGACATTACTTTGTTGTGCTCATAAAATGATATCCCCCAATTCAGCACTGCGGCACATTGAAAAATTTGACCTTACAGTGACTAGGGAGCTTTAGAAGCAGGATATCAATGACCTTCTCCCTCTTATCTCAGGTCTCCTAGTCTTCCAAAATGTGCCATAATCATCACAATTACTTTTGCTTGGTAGAGGTCAGAGAAATAGAACTCTTCCTTGTGCAGGCAAGCTAGGAAACAAAGAAAGGCCATTCTTCTTTCTGTGTTAAAGACCTTTAACTCAGAGGCCTCCTGCTCTACTTTCAGAGGAGGCAATTCTACACTGAACATTAAGAAGGGTTCTGTACAGGACTTGCTTGTTTTTGTCATCTGTCTATGGTCATTAGGACACTGCTCCTCTAATCACATCAGTACATAGCTGTCATCAACAAACAGAAACAAAGGAGTACAAAATTCCTGTTGTCTTTATGTCTTTCTTTATGAAGGCTTCCATATCAAATAAATACACTTTTTTCTCATGGTATTCTTTTGTTACAAAGAACCATGCCAATGTGATGGGTGAAGAACCATATTAAAACTTCATGACTCTCAACTCTATTCTATAGGGAAAAATAAGAAAATCTTCTAAAACAAAGAATGACAATTCAGAAATTTATGGGTTTCATATAAATACATACTGAACAGCTGTAAATAACAAACACCAAACAGTCTTAAGTTCCTTTTTTTCCCCCTTCTTTTTGTGGGGTTAAGAAACTGGAATTAGTCATTTTGTTAGGGTAATGATAAGAAAAAATTACAAGATTAGTTTAATTTAAATACATGCTGTTGTATGGTAATTTTTACTAAACATATTAATCATCTTGAAATTGGTATTACGAATTAGGTTATGGTATGCTTAAATACATTTAAATTTATCAGAAAATATAGAAGCCATAATAATCACTTTATGTTCATAAATTAAAACAAAAGTAATTTCATAAATATATATTTCCATGAGCAAAGCATAAAAAATGACCTAAAATGATATGAGTGACTATTTTATGAATATGATAAAATACAGGTAAATTCATTGGGTATTCTGAGACCAGTGTCTAGACTGTATTTTCATAAGCACTATTAAACTATCATCGGGTTGTATGATGTAATTAAGATTTGTTATTCATAAATTTTTAAAAAATGATTTCATTGTTCAGAGTGTAATATTTGCTCTTTTATTAATTTGATATATTATCCATTTATACTAATATGCTTGTAAAGTAAGTTGTATATATGTTTAACTGCTTACAACTCATGTAATTTCTTCATTGTACATATACTTTTTATTGTTGGTATAGAACGTTTCTTGACAAATATGGGTTTTATGGGATTTCAATTTAAACAAAATGAGAATTGCTTTCAAATTTAGGGTTTCTCTCTCTCTTTCTGTGTGTGTGTGTGTGTTCATTTGTGCACTCATAAAAGTATAGTTGTGTGATGCCTCATCTGTGTGTGTGTGTTTGAGTTTATCTGAGTGTGTGTGTGTGTGTGTGTGTGTGTGTGTATGTATTTGTGCATCCATGAAAGTTTAGTTGTTTGATTGCAGGGGTTTGCATTCCACAGAGCATGTGTTAAAGCCAGCAGACAACCTGGAATGTTGTTCGAGACATTCCAAGTTATTTGAGACAATTTAGCAATGAAATCCCGTGGATTCTTCTCACTATGTCACCCATCTTGCCATGAGACACAAGTATTACAGATAAATGCTATTAAGTCTGGCTTTGCATGAATTTTGGAGATCCAAAATTGGTTTCTTATGGTAAGATAGGAAGTACTTACCTCACTGAATCACTATCCTAAGTCTTACAGTGTATAATTTTGTCTATAATACCCTTACAAACCATGTTACTACTCCTAACTGTGGAAATCAAATTTTAGGTCAAACTTCCTTAGTATTGTTTTGCTTATTTCTAATGCAAAAATAAAATGCAAAAATATAGAATTCCTGCAGTTAAGCAATGCACACATAGTGAAGTTTTTTGAGTAACACATCCAATAAACATTGATTTTTTAAAAATAAATATTATGCAGACTTACTTAGGAAAATAATTCTGGGTAAAGATTGTTTATATGGCTAGTATACAGTAAATGTTAATAATAAAAAGCAAGGAATTGTGAAGAAAAGAAAATTAAGATGTAATCTACATTAGACATGCAATAAATATATGTCAAAATAAGAACTAATAAAACATTTATTTCTGTATCTAAATTTTATCATATATGTATGACTGCTTATATATGAGCTGAACAAGGATGGCACCAATAGACATATCAACAAGGATGGGAAAAGCTCATGAGCCCAGTTAAGAGATTTTGAATTATAAAATGACTTTGAATTTCAAAAGAGATTGCATATTTTAAAGAGATTGGAATTGTAATATTTAAGAATTTGTAAAGACTGTAGGATGTTTAAAATTATTTAGATCTTGGAGATGAATAAGAAAGTAAGGGTTGAGGTAGGTTTAGTAATGATGTGTTTGTGTGTCAGATTTACAAGGGGTCAGTTGTACTGGCTGGTTTTGTGTGTCAACCTGCTACAAGCTGGAGTTACCACAGAGAAAGCAGTCTCCCTTGAGGGAAGGCCTTCATGAGATATGGCTGTAAGGCATTTTCTCAATTAGTGATCAAGGGTGGGAAGGCTCATTGTGGGTGGTGCCATCCCTGGGCTGGTAGTCCTGGTTTCTATAAGAAAGCAACCTGAGCAATCCTGGGGAAGCAAGGCAGTAAGAAACATCTCTCCATGGCCTGTGCATCATGTTCTACCTCCAAGTTCCTGCCTTATGTGAATTCCAGTCCTGACTTAATTTGGTGATGAACAGCAATGTGGAAGTGGAAGCTGAATAAATCTTTTCCTCCTCAACTGCTTCTTGGTCATGATGTTTGTGCCTGAATAGAAACCCTGACTAAGACAAATGGGAAAAGCAAAATGTATCAATTATGTTATAATCTCAAAAATATAAATAAATAGAAGGAAACTTGACCAGGAGCAATGCTTTTATATTACTATAAGAAATTTAATATTGGTTCTGTTTCTATTTATTTTAATATATGCATTATGGAAAGTATAGTCTAAGGTTCATCAATCATGTATTCCAAGTAGTTATTTGCTTTTGTGGGACTGCACCAGGTTCTTCGAGTATGTTGTAGCTGTCTGTTTGGAATTTTTATAGGATTCTTAGTAGTTGAAGTAGGTGTGTCTTTGACTCTTTAATCTGCTCTGAGGACTCTTCCTCCAATTGGGTTGCTATACTTAGCTTCAATGTGAGGGCTTTTGCCTTGGCCTGTTGTTTCTAGTTTTGTTGTTTTTGGTTGTCTCATGTAGTCCTATTCCTTTCTGAAGGGAAATGGAGGGGGAGCAGATCTGGCAGAGTGGTAATGTAGGAGTGAGCTGAGAGGACTAGACAGAAGGGAAACTGTGGTCTAGAAGTAGCATATAAGAAAAAAATTTATTTCCATTAAATAATAAATAAATAAAATGCTTTTTTTTCACACATCACACTGCTAAGGTAAACAGGTGCTTCAGAGGAGACATGATGTGTAACTCTATGAAATGACTAAAGATTCCAGAAATCATGGGTCACTTATGTATTTCACCTATGACCTCTGTATCGTCTTAATATGTTGCTATTTGGTTGATAGTGTCATAGATAATTTTCAGGAACTTCATTAAGTGGTATTTAGAAGGTGTATTTTAATGTTTTTTACTTCTATGTGTTGAAATTAGTCATATTAAGATGCATTTCCATCTAACCATCCCTTCTGGATTTCTCAATCCTTTCCCCAACACTTCCACAAAATGGTGTATTAATCAACTTTTAAAAAAATGAAGGACATCATAAAATTTTCAAGCAAATGGATAGACTTAGGAAAAAAGATCATCCTGAAAGAAGTAACCCAGATCCATAAAGATAAATGCCATATGTATCCACTTATACGTGGATATTAGCTGCTAATAAAAGCATAATCATAATATAATCCATTTTCCCAGAGAGGTAAGTAACAATGAGGGCTAAAGGCAAGACGTCATTTATCTTCCTGGGAAGAGGAATTCAAGTAGATTCTCCTAGTGGACTGAGGGAGGAATAACCCAGCAGAAAGGGGGAAAGAAGGATTGTAGGAGTCAATGTGGCCAAGGATACCATGAGAACACAGTCCATAGATCAACGAAGGAGGGCTCATAGAGTCTCACAGAGACTGAATCAACAAACACGGACCCTGTGCAGGACTGAGCTAGGACTTCTGCATATATGTTATGATTGTATATCTTGGTGTTCTTGTGGGGCTCACTGGGAGTGGGATCTCAACAATGAGAGTGGGGATATCTCTGACTTTTTTTGCTTTTTCTTGGGACCTTTTTCCTCCTACTATGTGCATAGTCCAGCCTTGATATTAGGGTTTGTTTTAGTCTTCTTGTAACTTGTTTGCCATGTTCAAGTAATATCCCTGATAGGCCTGTTCTGTTTTTAAAAGAGAGAATTGGAGGAGTGTAAGGGGAGGTTCTGATACTAAGGTCTAGTTCCCTAATTGGTTCTTGCTTTGTCAATAAAGAGGGCCAGGAGCCAATTGCTGGGCAGAAGGTATAGGTGGGACTTCTGGGTCCCAAGAGGAAAAGGAGATGTAGAGAAGGAGAGAAGGGCCTTTTTTGCCATGCTTTAGAGGGAAAAAGGGTGACAATCATGTAAGGCCTGAAGGAAGCTAAGGCCTGCAGCCTCTGCTAAGGGCAAATGGTCAAGGATTTTGGCAGGGGCTAGCTGATACAAGCCACTAAGTTTAAGGCAGAAGGAGAGACAGAGATAATAAATTGTTAAGGGCACACCTTTCCAGGCAGGAGTTATCTGTGCCCAGCAATTGTGCCTGGCAGATAAGTTCTAATGTAATAAAGCTGTGTGTGTGTCTTGGGATGCAAGGGTCTCTGGAGTATGCTGGCAATTTAACCCCTCCTAGAGCAAAGATGGGTAGAAAAGAAAGTTGCATTAGGACTGGCTGTGCCTGATGAAACAAAAGGGAGCCAGGAGGGCTGGTAGAGCTGCAGTGGTCCTGGCGAAAAGTAGTAGTAAGGTTTTGTTTGTTTGTTTGTTTGTTTGTTTTTTGTTTTTGGGGTTTTTTTTCTACACAAACAAGAGGAGGAAAGGATGGCAGAGTTAGGTGTGCTAGAAGAGTTGAAGGTAAGAAACTGCTAGCTGGATGGAATGTATAAGAGAAGAAGAAAAGTAAACACAAAACAAACAAACTATTCTTTCCTTTTTCTGCACATTCTTTTCAAATTTTATTTTTAAAACAGGGTTTTTAACTATCCTGTGGACTTTGAAGCTTAAAAATGTCTTTAGATCCAAAAGCTGCTGAACCACACAGATATCTCTTTAGCCTCAGCATGTTTCTTCCACAGCCCTAGGATTCTAATTCTAACATAAAATATATTGTTTTCAATAAAGTCATTTTAATGAGAAAGTTGAGGATATCACTATCAATAAAATTGGCAGAATCCTATTTTTTATATTTGTTTAATATATGATTTTTCTTGTATCCTACACCTTGGCCCATGTTCAGGAATACTAGAAAATATCCTGGGGGCCATTACTATATCATAATTGAAGTACAAAATGACGTAAAATTTGAAAAAAAACCCCACAAACATATCAATATTAATCTGATTATACTTTTGAGAGATTTTGTTACATAAAAATAATATAATTGTCATTAAGTTGCCATGTATATTTGTATTACATATTTATGTATGTTTTATATAACATTTAAATTAAATGATAAACTCAAAATCCTTTGACCAAGAAGGAAAATACAATTTAGATGCAAAGTGTTTTGGCTTGCTATGAAACCAAAATAATTTTTTCACACCAATAAAAATAATTGCCAAAGAGCAAGATTTATTATTGAGTCAATCTAATTTATTACAGGTACAAACCATTATATATTGGTTAATTATAGGTTTTTACAATTTATTATACTATATAAAACATTTAATGGGTAAATAAATCTGTAGTAAACCAAAGATATAGTGTCAATCACATTGTTAAAACCTTGATATAATACTGACATGAATTAAACAAATAAACAAAACAAGCAACCAACAGCAACAATAAAAAACAAACAAAAACTATAAAAACAAGAACAAAAAATAGAACCCTTTATAAATACATATTGCTCTCCCACATCTTCTATTCTATTAGTTCCAAGGAAGTTAAAGATTTTAAAGACAGTTTTTATTTTGCAATTGTGAATATTATAAAAGAATGATTGGCATAGTTGGAGAAGATTCTCCTTAAAAAGCTTAGCAATTCTTCAATCTGACAACAAAAGGAATTTACCATGTTAGCAGTTATATAGTCAGATTTCTGCTGACTTGATCTCAATTAAATAAATAATATAGCTGACTAGAAACTGCAAACACAAACACATTTCTCTGATTCACATTTTGCATTTGCTGCAATGGAGGAGTTCTTGCCAAAGTAATAAAGCCTTTGCAACTCCAAATGAGTAGGTGTTTCCAAAACATTTCAATTACTCTCTTGGTGACTCTGACAGATGTAGGGCAAAACTGATTTCCAGCATGCAAAATAAGGCATTTAAAAGCAATTACAATGCCCTCTCTCACACAATCCCATCTCCTTTGTCCTTTACACATGAATAATTATGCTCACAGCTTTCTAGGGATTATGAAGAAGAAAGAGGAAATCTTAGGGAGAAATCACAAGAGGCAGCCTTCCAAATTCATTTCAATAACACTCAAGGAGCCCATTTCATTATGGGATGTCCATCTTACTGCTGATGACGTAAATTAAAATAATCTTACTAGTAAGGCTGATGGTAAGTCACTGGCCTCTGCTATCTTCTTAACAGAATGACAAAGCCTTTTACTCTCAAACCCATGGATTGTGCTACACAGGACTAACTTTAATTTTATTACCCTGAATGAATTGTATTTGAAATCTCAAATCAATTATGACTTTGAGAAACACAGTCTTTTGCAGTGGCACCAGGATTTTTATGAAATGGCAATTTGTTTTGAAGGACTAAGCTTGTCGTATTTCCTGTCATAAAACTGTACATTTAGGTTTTCTGCTTAAAATGCTTTGTATAATTTTCAACAAATCAAAACTCTTCCATTCTAGTACAGGTTCTTATGTGATGTGATTTTTCTTAATTATTTTATACTGTTCTTTCTACGTCTAATGTTACTTGTTGTATTAGCATACATATTTAAGTTTATAAATAAAAAGGGGTTAGGAAAGCATATCTATCCCATTGTTTTAGAATGTGTAATTTGAATCTGTGTTTAATATTTTTTTTCACTATACTTCTGATATCAGCCTTTGTATTTTACTAATAAGTTAAATATGTAGAGGAATTTTAACCCAGTATCATGGCTACTGAGTCTAAGGAAAGATCAAGGTCTGTGTGATCCTTCTGGGTAGAATAGAGACATGCCTTTAGTAGATACCTTTAAGGTAAAACTAGTTTGTAGAAGGAAGCAACCATGTCTGGAAAAGACATCTAGTTGAGGAATGGACAAAGTGACAAATCAAAGAAAGATTTGACAGAATGTTTCAGAGATAGAATACTCACAACTCTCAGGTGAACAGTGCAGGAAAGAGAAGCTATTTAAGAGCAGTACTGGGAGAACGAATCCTGGGAGTCAGTGCAGTGAGTGCAGTAGAGTGGATTTGAGTTCATTCATGAGTTCATGCAGTTCAGTGTAGGTCCGCAAAGGTAATTAAGTCAGAGACTAAGAAGGAGCCAGAAGATTAGAACAAATTGCTATAGTGAGTTTGAGGTCAACCAGAGGAATTCATTGAAAGGTTAAGAGAAACCAGATTGAATCAGTCAGCTTGAAGAAGAAATATAAGCCAGAACAGCTGATTTGAATCAGCTAGCCAGACTTCAGAAAAAACTAGAATGGGTGAGCATATTAGGCCACTAGCTTTCCAGACTAGTACATCTGGCAAATAAAAGTTACATTTACATAAATGAGGGAAATGAAAAGAGTGATAATGAAAAACCTTATAAAGATATTTTCTATTTGATTAGGTTAGAGGACTATAAAATAATTCAATCACACAATGGATTCTAGGAGACTGCTGACAAAACAGCATCCTGAAAAATGGTGGTAAAGAGAGCATTAGCAAATCAGTCTCCTCTCATCACTGGTTATGTTTTCCACAGTCTCAGTTACATGTATTCAGTTGGGCTTCGACATTATGTAAATGGACTCTTATGAACATCCTCTAAGAACATGCTTTATGTCCATTGTTTCAGTTACACAGAAAGGTGAGGCTTATTGGTTGTTTCTCAGAGTTCAAACGTTCTTTTGGCAACAAAGTAATGATTCTTTACACCTGTTTCGTTCATGTTACGTAGTTCCATCTACATCTTATATCTATCATCTCATAAAGCTTGGAAGTATAAAAGTCCTTGCGAGAAAGAGGGCCCGGATGCTATTGTGGATGCCAGGAAGTGCTAACTCGACTCTGATATGGCTGTCTCCTGAGAGTCTCTGCCAAAGCCTGACAAATACAGAGGAAGGTGCTGGGAGCCAACCATTTTACTGAGTTCAGGGTCCCCGATGGAGGAGATGGAGAAGGAACTGAAGGAGTTGAGGGGGTTTTCAGACCCATGGGGGAGCAAGAGTGCCAACAAGCCGGACCCCTGGAACTCCCGGGGACTTGACCACCAACCAAAGAGTACACATCGAGAAACCTATGTCTCTGGCCACGTATGTGGCAGAGGATGGTCTTATTGGACATCAGTGGGAATAGTGGCCCTTGGTCCTGTGCGGGTTTGATGTCCCAGTGTAGGGGAATACAAGGGAGGGAAGGTAGGAGGGTGTGAGTGGGTGGGGGAGCACCCTCATAGAGGCAGGAGGAGGAGGATCAGATAGGAGGTTTCCAGAGGGAAGACAGGGAAAGGGGATAACATTTGAAATGTAAAAAGAAAAAAAAAATCTAATGAAAGAAAAAAAGAAAGAAAGAAAGAAACAAACAAACAAACAAAGAAACAAAGAAAGAAACAAAGAAAGAGGGCCAAATTGGGAAACAAGCAATTAAAAAGAAGAAAAATCAGCAAAGTCATATTTAGTAGGTATGGAAGGAGCAAAGAGCTATGAAAATGTATAGAAGTCTGTGGGTAGTTTTGAAGAATTTGGGGAAAAATGTACAGAAAATATTGTACTTTCATAGTGTGGGAATGTATCATGTACACTACTAGATAAAAATAAAATACTCCTAACTAGCTGGAAACAACAACATCTGTCATGGCAACACATACCCATTGGTATAACAGTGGCAAGGAGGTCATAGAAACAAACAATTATTTACAAGGTCAACAGTCTGTGGCTATACAGGTTATAGGTACTGGCAGAGAAGCTACTTTATTAGTCTGTTAATGGGTATATAACTAAATTAATACCTAATAACTTACTCTTATATCCATAGATCAGTACATCTCACAATCTTCTCACAATTCCCCTTAGACCACATATTTTCTCTTGCAGAAGGTATTGACTAACATAGATGTCTACAACTAGACAAATGTATGTATATTCTTATATATGTATAAAAACTCACTAGCCTTCCTCCAATGTCCTCTCAGAAGTTGGGGTAGAAAAATTCTATGAGGTAGTGGAAATATTTCTGGAAACAAGATAGCTGCACCTATGAAATTAAAGAATCTGGGTCAATACAGAGATCTGTATAGGCTCAAGCCATACAAAATCCAAGCTTAAATGGGGAGGTGGTCACAGAACCTCACACCTAACTAAGGATATGTGTTATTTGATAGATTATGGGATAAAAAACATCACTCTTTGTGGATACTGGGAATTTGTCTACAACTGAGCCAAGTACCTAAGAGTGGGTTGATTTGGTTTAATTGTTAAAACTGATTGTTTGTTTGTTTGTTTAAAAAAGACACAATGGTATGTGGGTATATAAATAGGGAGGGGCAAGAAATGGCTAAGAGATAGATAGTGATTATGATCATAGTGCACAGTAAAAAGTTTCAATGAATATAAATAAATACAGCAAAAAGATATTAAAAGAAAACACAACCTCATTGTAACACTGTAAGAATAACCACCTTGTACCAAAGGCAGCCAAAATAATGGTAGATTATTTGAATCTAATTACTAATAACAATTCTAGAATTTTCTACTTCTTTATTTCTACTAATACTATTTCTATATTAGATTGAAGGTAGCCTTTATGAAATGATTGGTAAGAGCAGAGCATTGAATGAGAAGGATAATTCAGAGAAAAGGATGGACATCATACACTATAAACATCATCACTATAAACATCATCACTATAAACATCATCACTATAAACATCATCACTATAAACATCATAACTATAAACATCATCACTATAAACATCATCACTATAAACATCATCACTATAAACTGCAATAACAATTGGGTAGGGCTATCATTAGCAGTGACAAGTGAGCTCATGTGAACTGAAACCATAAATCTATGTCTTTTTTATTTTTATTTCTTATTTTTGGATATCTCAGAAAGAAAATGATATGGTTTAAAAATTCAAAGGGCATCCTCACCTATCAATAAGGATCCTTCAGTTGTGCTGTGAGGCTAAGGAATATGGAAAATAAAAGTGAGCCTCTATCCTGCATGAATAACATTTTATGAATAGGAATAGAACTTCTAATATCTGAGGCAAAGAGGTAGAACATGAGAATGCGAACTAAGATGCAACTTATTTTCTTTAAATGGATCTTGCCTATTTTATTCCAATCAGTCTCTCCTTAGACTAGGTATTTTTTATCAGATTTTATCTGCCATCACTTTCTGACACAATAGACATCTTGTGGTTTCCCATTTTATCACACAATAAACTTTCTTTATGCTCTTAAAAAAATAACATGACTTGGAACTGAATAAAGTATTTCCCAGTTTTATCATAGGTATTTTAAGCTAACCTAGCTTTGAAAAAATGTAACTGTCTGTAAAGAATGGATTATGAGGGACTTTGAAGGATTCTCCAAAAGTATTCAGAGTTTAACATCTTTTATTCTTACTTAAAGTACATTGAAAATTTTGCCATTCACTACACAAAAACAAAACAATTAGGGAAAATGTTTCTTTATAGTTCCACCCCTCTTTTGGCAGTTATCTTTCTATTGTAATTGTGGTTTACAGAACATCACCATTGTACACATTTCTTGAGTTTCACTACCTTTTGTTTCTTTGCCTGTGGCTCACATTTAATGAAAGCTCAACAATAATTCTCTGCCTATTACAGAAAACCAAAAGAATGCTGAACTTCAAGGTATTACCAAGGTGATTTCCTGCTCAGATTCAAGCTCAATTTTTTTTTCCCCTTGTTAAATGTTTCTCTTTGTCTTTAAAACCACTGGCATTAACAGATTCTTAACTCTGCATTTCATCTGAAATAGTTTACCAGTAAGGCAATCATATTTGCTTCATTCCTACAAATAAATTCTGAAATGTCCAAGGATTTTTTCCTTCTAACTGTCCCTTCCAGTTGAAATGAAATTGAAAAATTTTTCTTGGTGTGTATATTATTTTATCATCTGTAATAACAACTGATAGTACTATTTTGTTTGCAGTGTGTCTTTCCTACTTTATTGTAATTTGTTTTGCAAAATTTTAGAAAGCATATATTGAATCCTACACCTTTTCTGTTGCTAAGCAAGTTGAAGGTAAAAGTATTTATTTGGAGAAAAACACTGATTTTGAAAATTATAAAATCTTATATCATAACCTCAAAGATTACTTATTTTCTTTTTAAATCCATGAAACAGCTGAAGTTAAATCAGGGTAATTTCTGTAGAACTTTATGAAGATTTTGAGTGCCATTGAGTTCTGCGTGAATTCTATTTGGATCAACAGTATGATACATTTGTTCAAACATCACAGTCCAAATCCTGTTCCTAATGTAATAAACTTGTTACATTTTGAACATGAATTTATATAATGAGAACAAATTTAACTAATAGGTAGTGGGAGAAGATTATCAAAATAATGCAGTTAAAGCCAAGCATGGCATATGATTTGAATTTAAATTTTATCTTTTGCATTACTGCCATATATTAAAGTCTAGGAACATGTGGAATATTTCACATATGTGTATAAATAAGCTCATTCTTTGCCTTAATATATTTAATTTTACCCACTTAAATTTGGGTATTAAATTTAAAATTGAAATGCAATATGTCTGAATTTAAAATTTTTATAAAACAAATTTCTTCCTACAAATTATCCATTGAACAGTGTTTACCATTCATTTTTGTATTTATTGTACAATCTCTATACTTAATATTTTCAAAGACTAACTCAATATATTGTATACTGTTGGAATAATAATAGTAATACATAAGAACAAATTTACATTAACTTTTTAAAAGAAGTTTTAAAGGCCCAAGGAAAATATATCATTTAAAATTAATAAAATTCTAGTAAACTTTTAAAAATTGTTATTCAGTGCTATAGAATACTAAGAAGGTTTTGAAAAGCATTCAGGTTATTTTGAACTTATTCTGTATTCTGAGAAGAATTGCTTGCCTTAGTCTCCAAAGTAGCTTAGATTGTGAGCCTATACCAGCAGACTAATCGTTAACTATGGAATTTTGAATGAGAAAGAGAGAGTGAAAGAAATTGCTGCTCTGGACCACTTAGATCTTCATGGACAGAGGTGAAGTTGAATTGTGATTTGCATGACTCTGATCAGCTTGGAATACTGTAAATAAAACTATGGGAAAGGACTCCTTAAGGAATGCTGAGAGAAATCAGCCAGGATGCACATAGAAAGGGAGAGCACAGAAATCACCAGAAGATGCTCTTCAAATGGAAGTTTATTCTCATTACCTATTTACTCCAATGAGCACCCATTGGGGTTTTCCCATTTAGTTTATTTATCAAGGAATGCTGTGCCCCTCCCTTCTCTAGTCCATCCTTTTATGCTTTCCACTTGTGGTTCCAACTCCAAGTTATGTTTATGTCTGCAAGCAAGCTTTGCTATAAGCATTATGTCTTTCTCTGAGATAGAATAGACATACTTGAGCCCTGTTCTTACTCATATAAAAGAATTATGTCTGTGTCTTTTAAATGTAGAAAAGAGCAAACATTTTGAAACATTGGATTTAATTAAATCGTTATGACAAGTTATTAGTTACAAGAAAGGCGTTACACTGTCCTGGCTAGAAGCTACTGTATACACTGGTAATTTTCCAAGAGTCATTACTATTCTAGGACACTTGGTCTTTAACATCATATCCTTTAAAATTACTTTCTTTTTTATAAGTGAAGAAATAGGACATTCTTCTCAGTGGTACAGAATTCGTTCTTGTGAAAAGGACATAGCAAATATTACATTTTCTTTCCACATGTGATTCAAAAAATAATTGAAATCTAAAGTGCACAGCACAGGTTGGATCCACAAGTACCCTGGATTGCCACTTTACATATTGCTGTTTAATAAGGATTCTTTAAGAGAAAATGCAAGATAGAAAGTAAAGGTGATGGATAAACTATAACTTCCAGATTTGCTAGTGTGTTTCATGCCCTAGCTCTCCACAGTGAATAGATTAGCATGTTTAGTTCTCAACTCAGTAGCTGTGATTTGTTATGAGTCAAGCACTACAGATGGTATGTAATTATTCATGCTGCATCAAAAGTCACAATGAATGTACTTATTAAAATATTGTTGATTAGTCATTATTATGGCTTCTGGAAAAGAAATTACTCAGTAAAATTAAACCTCTAGTGGGTTTGGATGCTTTTTAATGAGTGAAGCTAAGACAAGGTTATGATGTCAGTGTCAGTAATTGTGAACTCAAATGACCTAGGCTATCATTTTCTCTAATACATTCTGCCATTTAAAAACTTTATTGTTATTATGGTGAATATATATCTCAAATATATGACAGTTCTGATATAGTCTCATAGTCAGGATGACAGTTTTCCTTCTCTTCTTTTTGGATATTTACTTTATTTATATTTTTATTTTTAAGTTTTGTCCTTGTCCAGGCCTCCTTTTTGGAAACACCTTATTCCATTCCCCCTCTCCCTGCCTCTCTGAGGGTGCTCTACCACCCACCTACCCACTACCATCTTTGCTCCCCAGTATTCACCTACACTGGGGCATCTAACACCCACAGTCCCAAAGACCTCTCCTCCCACTGATGTCCAACAAAGCCATCCTCTGCCACAAATGTGGCCAGCACCATGGGTCTTTCCATGTGTAATGTTTGGTTGGTGGTCCAGTCTCCTGGACTAGCTAGTTGACACTGTTGCTCCCTCCATGGGGCTGCAAACTCCCTTAGGTCCTTCAGTCCCTTCTCCAACTCCTCCATTCAGGACCCCATGCTTAGTCTACTGGTTTGTTGCAAGCATCCAACTTTGTATTTGTCAGGCTCTGCCTGAACCTCTCAGGAGACAGTTTATCATGCTTCTATCAGCCAAAAATTCCCAACATCCACAAAAATGTCCAAGTTTGGTGGTTATATATGGGATGTATCCTGAGGTGAGGCAGTCTTTGGATGGCCTTTCCTTCAGTCTGTTCTGCACGTTGTCTCCATATTTCCTCCTGTGACTATTGTGTTCTTCCTTCTAAGAAACACTGAAGCATCCCAATTTTGGTCTTCCTTTTAATTAGGCTTCCTGTGGTCTGTGAATTGAATCTTGGGTATTCCAAACTTTTGGGCTAATATCCAGTTATCAATGAGTACATACTATGTTTGTTCTTTTGTGACTGAGTTACCTCACTCAGGATGATATTTTCAAGTTCCATCCATTTGCCTGTGAATTTCATGAACTCACTGTTTTTAATAGCTGAGTAGAAATCTATTGTGTAAATGTATCACATTTTCTGTATCCATTCCTCTGTTGAGGGACATCTTGGTTGTTTCCAGCTTCTGGCTATTATAAATATGGCTGCTATGAACATAGGGGAGAATGTGTCCTTATTGCATGTTGGAGAATATTCTGGGTATATGCCCAGCAATGGTATAGCTGGGTCCTCAGGTAGTTCTATGTCCAAATTTTCTGAAGATCTACTAAATTGATTTCCAAAGTAGTTGTATCAGCTTACAATTCCATCAGCAATGGAGAAGTATTCCTCTTTCTCCACATCCTCGCCATCATCTGCTGCAACTTGAGTTTTTGATCTTAGCCATTCTGACTGGTGTGAGGTGGAATCACAGGGTTATTTTGATTTGCATTTTTCTGATGACTAAGAATGTTGACCATTTCTTTAGGTGCTTCCCATCCCTTCAAGTTTCCTCAGTTGAGAATTCTGTTTCACTCTGTTCCAAATTTTTTAATAAGGTTACTTGTATCTCTGGAGTCTAACTTCTTGAGTTCTTTGTATATATTGGATATTACCCTCTATTGGATGTAGGATTGGTAAAGATCTTTTCTTAATCTGTACGTTACCATTTTGTCCTATTTACAGTGTCCTTTGCCTTACAGAAGCTTTGCAATTTTATGAGGTCCCATTTCTCGATTCTTGATCTTAGAGGATAAGCCATTGGTGTTCTGTTCAGAAACTTTCCCCATGTGCCCATGTGTTTGAGACTTTTCCCCACTTTCCCTTCTACTAGATTCAGTGTATTTGGTTTTATGTGCAAGTTCTTGATCCACTTGGACTTGAGCTTGTACAGGGAAATAGGAATAGGTCAATTGGCAGTCTTCTACATGTTGACCACCAGTTGAACCAACCATTTGTTGAAAATGCTGTCTTTTTTCCACTAGATGGTTTTAACTTTTTTGTCAAAGATCAAGTGACCACAAGTGTATGGATTCATTTCTGGGTCTTCAATTCTATTCCACTGATCTACCTGCCTGTCACTGTACCAATACCATGCAGTTTTTATCACTATTGCTCTGTAGTACAGCTTGAAGTCAGGAATGCTGATTCTCATAGAGGTTCTTTTATTTTTGAGAATAGTTTTTGCTAGCCTGGTTTTTTGTTATTCCAAATGAATTTGAGAATTGTTCTTTATAACTCTATGTAGAATTGATTTGTAATTTTGATGGGGATTTCATTGAATCTGTAGATTGCTTTCGGCATGATGGCAAGACAGCTTTCCTTTTAAAATCAAATAAAATTTTATTTTTAAACATCCTGTTCAATATTTGTCTCTTAAGTGACTTTACAAGCAAATGTTACATTACTTTGCAGTTATTAAACAAGCAACATATATTATAGAAGTAAACTTTATTAGACATATTAAGTTATTTATGGATCAATATATGTTGAATGCTAAAGAAACTTGTCACAGCGAAGGGTAAATATATATGCCTTGTTCACACAAAATGCATAAATAGAACAGGTCACTTCTAACATGACTAAATTTGGAGGCAGTGCATGGAAGAGAAACTTAAGGTTAAATGAATCTGGTCAATGTGTTAGGGTAGGGGCCCATTGATATTTTTGAGCTTCCAAGTAGAGACAGGTAGATGCACACAGAACCTAAATGCACAGTGGGAGTACATCTGAATTCAGGTCTAAAGCAGAAGTCTCTGGAGAAAACAACTAACTGCCCTGTTGATCTGGGCTGAGAAGAAAGGCAGATCAATTGGATGAAGTATCTTGTCTGTCAAACTCTGCTGCTGTATTCCAGGAAGATTACTATTCAATGTAAACAGAAGCATGCATGTGTAAAATAAAGTGGAATTAGCTGGTCAGTTCTGTGCTCAATCTAGAATGCCAAGAATGGAAAACAAACCAGATTTCATCTATCCCAAATCCTTCTGATTCTGTAGCCTGGATTGAAGAAGTATATGTACACATCTTTAAGTTCTATCACTCTATTTATTTTTCCAAATGCTGTTGAGACAAGTAAACAGTACATGTATAGAATTCTCTTATTCATGATTCTATTGAATTTGACTTTTGCATAAAAGTCCATGATTTTCTAGTATGTTGGGGCAAACTCCCTTAGTTAATTTGCACATTCAATATAATAATATTTATCAGTTCTATCTGAAATATATTTTGTCATTATGTGTGTAGTAAAACAAATATCTTGACTGAAGAGTGTCTTATATCACATGATCCCTGAAATTTGTGGCACTCTCCAACAGCACCTCCAAACCACACTATTTTATGGTCTGTTACTAGTTTCTTTGCTTACTATAAAGAATTTTCAATACAAAAATGTTCCTCTCCAAAGGAAAGACAGGGACAACAAAGTGGAACAGAAACTGAAGGAAAGTTCATACAGAGACCGCCCCTCCTAGGGATCCATCCCATTTGCAGACACCAAATCCCCACACTATTGCTGATGCCAAGAAGTACTTGCTGACAAAAGTCTGCTATGGCTGTTCTCTGAGAGGTTCTACCAATGTTTCACCAATACAGATGCAGATACTTAGAGCCAGCCATTGGACTGAGTCTGGGGACCCCAATGGAAGAGTTATGGGAAGGACTAAAGGAGCTGAAGGCAATGGCAACACAGTAAGAAGAACAATATCAATTAGCTGGACTACCAATAGCTCCCAGGGACTAAATCACCAACCAAAGAGTATACATGGACTGAGACATGACTCCAGATACATAGGGAGCAGAGTATGACCTTATCTAACATCAGTGGGAGAGAAGGGAGGCTTGCTTGATGCCCCAGCATAGGGGAATGCTAGAGTGGTGAGGCTGGAGTGGGTGAGTGGGTGGAGGAACATCCTCATAGAGGCAAAGGGGAGGGAGAGAGAGGGATGGGATGGGCGATTTGGTGGAAGAGAAACTGGGAAGGGAGATAATATTTGAAATGTAAATGAATAAAATGATTAATTAAAAAAAGATATTCAGAAAAAATAATTTGATATTTGTATAAAATCTAGATTTCCTTTTCTTAATTTATAAAAGTTCTGCTTTGCTATAAGATCAATTGACAAAGAGAAAACAATTGTAATATTTTATTTAAATCAATTTAAGAGGCACTGTTATATGTAATATATGTATTTATCTTGACCTTGGCAGCATGAGAAAAAATTAAGCTTTGGAGTTTTACAAATTTATGTTTATTTCATTTCCTCTTAAATTTAATGTAGGAAAAGGTTATTAATATGTTGAGGTCAGCTGTTAAATATATTTTGTTTGAGCCGGGAGTGGTGGCGCACGCCTTTAATCCCAGCACTTGGGAGGCAGAGACTGGCAGATTTCTGAATTCGAGGCCAGGCTGGTCTACAGAGTGAGGTCCAGGACAGCCCAGGCTATACAGAGAAACTCTGTCTCGAAAAACCACAAAAAAAAAAAAAAAAAAAAGTATCTTGTTTGAAAATTTTAGTTTTAAAAAACAAAGGAGACTTAATACAAGTCTCTTTTTCCTGTGTGTGTATGTGTGTGTGTGTGTTGTGTTAATGACCTATACGCATATGCATGCATGCATAAGTACTTTTGAACATGGAGGACACAGGTCAATACTAGATATGTACTCCATTCACACTCTAAGTTACTTTCAGAGATATAACTCTCTTGCTGGAGTTGAGCTCATTGATTAACCCAGTTTTTTGTTTATTTGTTTGTTTGTTTTGTTTTGTTTTTAATTAATTAATTAATTTACATCAGGAATGTTGTCTCTACTTCTGGACCCCCCTCACACAGATCTCCCCTCCTCCCTTTCCTCTGAGAGGGTCTCCTCTTAACCCCCAGTATCCTCTTATTATGAGGTATCAAATCTCTACAGGATTAGGCACATGCATTCCCACTGAGGCTAGACAAAGCAGTCCTCTGCTTACATATGTGCCTGGGACCTCTGACAAGCTAGTGTAAGTTCTTTGGTTGGTGGCTCAGTCTATGGAAACTCGCAGGGGTCTAGATTAGTAGACAGTGTTAGTCTTTCTACAGTGTGGTCATCCCTTAAACTCCTTCAATCCTTCCTCTACCTCTTCCATAGGGGCCTCAGACCTCTGCCCAATGGTCGGCTGTGAGTATTTGTATCTGTCTCAGTCAGCTGCGGGTAGAGCCATGAAAGGCTCTTATCTGCAAGCACAACATAGCATTAATAATAGTGTTAGGTACTGGCGCCAGCTCAGGGTATGGATCACAAGTTGGGTCTGTCACTTGTTGGCAATTGCTTCTTTCCCCTCTCCATTTTTGTCCTTTCATGTCTTTTAGACAGGAATAATTTCGAGTCAAAAGTTTTGTAGTTAGGAGTATGTCTCCATCCCTACACTGGGGGTCCTTTCTGACTACTGGAAGTGGTCTCTTCAGATTCCATATTCACAGAGTTAGGTGTTTCAGGTAAGGTCACCCACATTGAGTCCTGGGAGCCTCCCCCATCCCACGCTTCTGGGACTTTCTAGAGTTTCCCCCCACACCCACCACATGCAGCTACATATTTACATTCATTCTCATGGGCCTCTAGACCTCTCTATAGTCTTCCCACATACGTGATCCTGTCCCCATCTTCCCCTCCCCTCCCCTCCCTCATCTAGGTCCCTCCCTCCCTCTGCCTCCCATGATTATTTTGTTGCCCCTTCTAAATGTGGTTTAAATATCTTTACGTGGGCTTTCCTTCTTGCTTAACTTCTTAGGGTCTGTGGGGTGTATCAGGGGCATTCTGTGCTTTTTGGCTAATATCAAAAGTTATCAGCGAGTACATACTATGCATACCCTTTTGGGTCTGGGTTATCTCACTCAGGCTATTTTCTAGTTCTACCCATTTGCCTGCAAAATTCCTGATGTCCTTGTTTTTAATAGCTGAATATTATTCCACTGTGTAAATAGATCACATTTTCTGTATCCATTGTTTGGTTGAGGGACAGCTGGGTTATGCTCCTAGAAAGACATACTGTACAATATTCTTTCTGGTTGGAACAAATTGTTTGTTCGGTAAGAGTTAAATTTAGAATGCACATGGTTTCTCTATTGTTTTGTTCAGTATTTTCATTGCAAACTGCAAGGTGTTTTCAAAGAGAACCACCTTTTCTTTTAGTTATATGATTTATTTGCCTTACAAATTCACAACGTTTGAGATAGACTTTGACCTTCTTAATGTCGATGTGTAAATTTTCATCAACATGAGTATTATCCTTTATTAAATTCTTTCCATATTAAAAAAAAAATGTATCAAGATAGGACTCAAATCTTAGAAAAACTGAATATATTGGGTAAGAAGTGAAATCACTTATCAAATTTTAATATTTTATTTATATAAATCATACTGAAATTCATGGATGTAGCTTATTATTAGACATTGTACATCTTTTTCAGTACATTCCCTTGTAATAATATTGTTGGCACTCTTTGATGTCAAGTCCGAATCAGAAAAGACAAGCCTCTGTCCAACTGAGTAGTTGAAGGGTTTTATTGTCCTCAATTGGCAAAGGGACACACCAAGAGAGCATAGCACTGTATTTTTTTAAAGAAGTCCATTTGACCTAATATTACATATGTCACAGAAATGTTTTTCTTGTAATGTAGCCCTGCAGGATGCATGATTTTGGTGTCTTTCTTCACTTGTGCCATATCACTTTTGAGATTTTTGTGGCTTACAATCAAACGTTCAATGTTTTTAAGCCATTGCAGAATGCAGGGCTAAATATTACCATTTGAAAATAACTAGTTATGATAATATTGATTAAATTTGTACACATTAGATTTTATGTATGAGTTTTTGCATAAGTTTCAATTTTTATTATATAAAATATTTATACATTACAAGGTCTGAGAGACTCTTGTTTATGTAAAAAATTAAAAGAAATTAACTTTGATTCTTTTGTCTAATTGAATTGTCCATTTTGTATTTGAGATGATTCATTTTAATTATTTCATATCTTTATAATTTTTATTGTACTGAAAGCAAGGACAACGTTATACCCAATCAGTCAGAACGAAATTAGCTTAATATTTCTATTACTTGAAGCAATGTGGTGTCAAAATGCATAAACTTAGGTAAACTTAAGTTGGATAATAGGTTTGCCTGGTAGAATACTCTCATTAACACTTTCTGATGATTTCATTTATGCCTAGACTCTCATTCTGGTATTATTCTAAAGGCAAGGAATTTCTGACCTAAATGAAATTGGAAATTCTGTAAATTTCTACCTATATATCTAACTGGTAATTCAAAAACAAAATCATTTTTCCCGGGGCTGGAGAGATAGATCACTACTTCAAAGACTTCCTGTCCTTGCAGAGGACCCAGGTGTGATTCTGTGCACTCACATGGCAGCTCACGACTATTTATAATTCTAGTTCTTCTCTGGCATGAGATAAGCACATATTGCAGATCAATACATGCAAACTAAACAGTAATACATATAAAATAAAAATAAACATCTAATATATTTCCAAAACTGATTTCATTGATATTCTCAATGGGTTTGAATCATAGCCCTCCTCAGCTTACTGTAGGGCAACTGTAGGGCCAGTGTATTTTAGTATGTGCTTCATATACAGCCTATTGTATTAATAAAGTAATCTATTAAATAGTATAATCTCCATATCATCTTTACAGGTATCCCTTTTAAATTTGAGATCATATTCATAATCATATTGACTAAAGAAAGTCTTTTGCATGGAATCTCAATGGTGATATTAGACACCATGAAGGTATACTTCAAGGAGTAGAAGACCAATATAAAACAAATCAATGTTATTTTTGCTATCTGTCTCACATTGCTTTGGTGACGTTTTTTCACCTCACTGATCTTTTGCTTCTATATGATGGTTTCTAACTGTTCGTTTTATTTGTTTATTTACTCATTTGTACTTGTGTATGTGCTTTTATACATGTTTGCCATGCTCTTCCTATTGTCTTTTTAAAAAAACTATCTTATCATTTTGTTGACTGTTTCCTAAAGAAAACATGGAGTTGGATGATTGGGGAGGATGGGATGATCTGAGAAGGGACAAGGTGTAAACGATGATCACATATATCATATAAAAAGCATTTTCAAAGACAGAAAGAAAGAGCTTTGCTTAGATTTGAAACAGAATTGGCTTCTGGGTACTTTGATATTTCCTCATCATTCTTGGTTTGATTTTTTCTCATTCATTTAAATTCAGGAGTTAATTTTCTTTTTCTTTTTATTCTTGGATATTTTATTTATTTACATTTCAAATGTAAATAAATTTGAATTTATTTCCTGGTTTCTCCTCCACAAACCCTCTATTGCATGCCCCCTCCCCATGCTTCTGTAAGGGTACTCCACGACTCACCCACCCAGTTCTGCCTCCCCGCCCTGGCATGCCCCTACACTGGAACATTGAGCCTACACAGGTCAAAGGGTCTCGTCTCCCATTGATGCCCAACTACTAAGTCTTGAGTATGCTTTACAGCTCATGTTTCAGGATACTTTCAAAATCAATAGTACTTTCCTATAGGAAAATATATATATACATACATATACCTATATGTATACATTGTAAGTGCCTATATATTGGTATCTTTCCTTTCTATAATTCATCTACTTTAGTGATTCATCTGCTTTATCAGATACAACTTATACCATCCTATACAAAATGGATTCCTCCCTAACACTGGCCCATTTTCTTTTACCTACTTCATTCTGAAATGCAAATTTTATAATGAACAGAAATATTTAATATGCAATTACTATTATTTATTAACTCATTCCTCCTACTAAAATGCATTTGCATTAAATTAGGAAACCTTTTTCCCTTGGGTTATATTCAATAATTACAGTTTGAGTGAAAGAATATTTCTCAAACTTAGATTATTCTTAGTAAATGGCAAACATGATTGTAATTGTCAATTAAATCATAAGCTCTGCCTTAAAAATGTGTTAAATAGAGTTTCAGATTTTAAAACAAATCTGATTTCTAGCTCTGATTTTACTGAAACATTGTTCTTTAGAGTAGGAAGCCATTTATATGTCTGATATTCTCTATAGTAAAATTCAGAGTAACTGTGGAGCACACGTCTGCTCTCAGTGACACAAAGCTTATGTTTTTATTAATGTGTTGTTTTTTGAGATTAAATTTAGATGGGATTTCAAAATAGAGCAACTTCAATGAAACTACTTTCAAGTTAGCCTTTTTTCTTGCTGTTCTTTTTATTTATTTATTTTTTGTATCCATCTAAAATGATACTTGGATAAATTGTCATGATTTGTTACCAAATTATTTAGTAGTCCCTCTCTTTCTTTTCCTTTCATGTTTCATTGTCTCCAATACCCCTTCACTTTTTTCCATACTGGAATTGGATGCTACAGTCTCACATATGCTATGAAAGTTTCACCAGCTACAGTTTCACCTTTTATTTTGACAGAGTATCTTAATAGTCACTCAATTTACAACCCTCTGGCTTCAATCTCCAAGGCATCTTGCATAGATATATACTTTCAGCCCTGTCTTTCTTTTTGTCAGGAAGGTTCTGCAGTTCATTGAATGTAGAGAGGTCAAAGTGATGCTTTTAGTCTCTTTGGTATCAAAAAGTACTCTTCAAGCTACTGAAAGAGAAACTTGAACACTAACTCAGACACAATAACTTTGATCAGCAAGATATGTTGGTTCCAAAATTTTGGAAGTGGCCAAACAATGTCTGGTTTAACTTGAATCCCTCTCCTCCAGAGAGAGTCCATAGATACTTGCCTGGATGGTCAGGAACCTATGAATGAATAGCTCAGAGAACTGAATATAACTGGAAAAAGAAAGAAACGGAAAGAAAGAAAGACAGACAGACAGAACAAAGAAAATAATGAAGAAAGGAAGGAACGAAGGAAGGAACAAACAAAGTAACAAAAGAACTAAGGAAGGAAGGAACAAAGAATGAAGGAAAAGAGAAAAGGAGGAAGGGAGGAAGAGAGATAAAGAGAGAGCCTCAGATGTCTCGTGATATTTTGTTCTACTTGTAGCTCATAGATCTATACCTTATCATCATCGTAGAAGCTTCCTTGGACAGCAGATTAAAGTGATTATGGAGACTCACAGCCAGACATTATGTGGAGAGGGTCTAAATTGGAGGTCTCCATCAGGTCAGTCCCTCAGAGCTCTGGAATCTGGACAAAAAGGGGGAAATAAATACTGCAGAATTCAGAGTGGATTTTGGATACTAGGAGAACAATGACCATTGAGTTTAACTAAGCTGGGTTTACATGGGCTCACAGGGATTGAAGCGGCAAACACAGGACCTAGAAGAGGTTCTCTACATATTTGCTTATTAGTTTGGTGTTTTTGTGAGACTTTTGTCTAGCCTTAATAGGAGAGAGAGATTTTGACTTTTCTTATTATATTGTGTGTGTGTGTGTGTGTGTGTGTGTGTGCATGCATGTGTGTCTATGTTTCCTTGTTGTCTCTTGAAGAAATGTTTCTTCCTGAAGGAAAACTGAGGGTGGCTGGATCCAGGGAGAGGGGTGACAGCAGAGGAGCTAAGAGTAGTGGAGAGATGGGAAACAGTTATAAGCATGAGAGAAGAATCTATTTTCAATAAAAAATAGAAAAAGGAATACATTGCTGGAGGTTTGTAACTTCATAAAAATTCCTTAATATTAAAATCAAAATTCTAATAATGTGTTTAGATGGCATTATATCTTTTTTTCCAGTGTATATATTCTACAGTTGAAGTTAATTCAAACAATTTCCTTTATTTTCTTTCTTTTTCTGTTTTGGGGTTTGTTTCATTTACCCCTTTCTAATGAATGAATCTTTAATTTGTATTTTCTGTTATGGATCAGAGTTCTATGTCAAATAAAAAATAACATAAATCTACAAGTTTTTAGAGTAATTTCTATTTATGGTTGAATGTCAAATCTTGTTTCAAAACCAAATTTTTACTCAAAAATCTGTGCAGGCCTCCTAACTAAAGGAATTTTAAATGTAACACAGGTAACAACATAATAGGCAAGAACATAACAGACAAATTTTAGCAGATGTTGGTTGGCCACTCCTACAAGTTCTGTGCCAGAACATCTTGCTAATGGGAGTGATTGTACGTTGAATATATTGTGGCTGGCTTGGTGTCTAGGTTTCACTTTCAGTAGCCTGAAGAGAACTTTTTTTTGTACCAAATGTATATTTTCAATGTCCTGAATTTATGTATCTCTCTGTGTCTGTATGTATAGTTTGTGAGCAGATACTCATGGAGGGTAGAGGATGATCTCAGATGCTCAAGAGCTTTACTTAGAGGGAACCATCAGCTACTTGATGTAGGTGGGTACTGACATCAGAACTTGGCTGCTCTGGAAGACTTGCAAGCTCTTTTAACTGCTGAGCCTTTCTCCTCTCCTACCAGTTAACTTGCAAAAAGTATTTTATTACAAGGTAATTAATGCCATGACTTAGATATACTGATCTAGAAAGACAAGAATTTAAACATTCAGTTCTCACTAGTTACAGATTTGTCTCTCCGCATATCTATATGTTTCTGTGTGTGCACATGCATGTCTTCATGCATGCATACTAACAATGATTGAGGGATTCTATCTATAATTATTTTTTTAAAATATTACAATGTTATTCTACATCTTGCCATATTGACATTAGAGTCACACAACTTAACCATCTAATAATGGTTACAGTCTGTACATTCTCCATACTACGGTTACCTGGAAAATACCATGCTATCTCTGAATTTGTGGGTTCACCTATTTTGGCTATGATTATTTTCTAACACTCTTTTGATTAGAAATTAGCATAGGGTATACCCATGTCTAAATGATAATCTCTTGAGAATATTGATCATCTTCTTATCACTAAGTATGATACTAGCCATTCGTTCTCAGATACATCCTTTATAGTATTAAAGTATAGTCAATATATGTTTAAAATGAAATATTAAAAATTTTAATCATGAAATATTTAGACTTTAAATATTTTTTGCATCTACTCTAAAGATCAGTTTTATCGATGGCCATTAATGTAGCACATTTGATTTTGAACTGCAATTGTTAATCAATCCTTATATCACAAAGATACAATGAAATAATGGAGATATGACTGCAATTTGAGGTTCTTATAATTTATTTTCTTTTTGTGCTTGTGATTGTAAAGGATTTTCACAGCTGTGCTTATGAGAAATATCAGCCTGAAGTTTTATTTTCTTGTGATTTTTTCCTCTTATTTAGCTTTGTTATAACTGTGACTCTAACTTTCTAAAACTAAGATCTGAAGCTTTCTTTCTGCACAGCATGTCATCTTTAGTGCCCTATACAGTCTATATGAGCACACTCCAAATGAAAAGAAACCAATTGGGATGGAAAACGTTACTTGGTATTTAAGCTAAAGTACATTTGAAAATTACTTGATGCCTGAAATTCAGAGACCTTCTGCCATCATTTTGAGAGTAGGCATAATTTTGTGTGTATATTTTGGCTGTATTTTACAGGTCAGCACACTCACTTCAATATAGATCTGTATCTTAGATTAGATCATAATTTGTTTCTGCTTTACCTTCACTGTAGCATGCTATTTTATATAATTAAGCAGTAAATCAATAGGATAATGGCTTTGTATCCTGTAAACAAAGAGGAAAATTGTATTCTGGTTGACTACTAACTCATTAAATAGGACATTCTAAAGACTCATTTATATTTTCTTTATTGAACAAATTGTGAATTGGTGTTGTTCAGGTTCCTGATACTCACATATTAATCAATAGTTTAACACATATACACAACACACTAAAAATTTTTTGTGTCTGTTTTTCCTTTCTTTTGAAATCTCTTCCATAGGTACATATTTTATTGTTCAAAGCATATGCCACAATTTCAGTACCTCTTTTAAAATACATAGGTACTGTCATAAATATAAAATATGTCTGCTGTATGAGTTACAAATGCATGTGTATATGGGTGATATAAATCTAGTCATGACCATATAGACATTGGGAAACGTTTAAACCAACTTATAAATATCTCACCTCACATATTTTCCCTTTTTATGTGAAAATGTTAAAATCTACCTTTAGCAATTTTAATTTCACAATACAGTGTTATCATCTAAAGGAACATTCTTGAACACTATTTTTGTTGTTTACCACTTTATGTTCATTCCCTGTCACACACATCTGTACAAATCCTAACTCAGAAAACTATGATTCTATTCTTTAATTCTATACCAAAATTCATATTTTTGACTCCGCATAAAACTGAGATGATAGTTTATATTTGTCCTTTTATATTTGGCTTATTTCAGTTAGGCTATTATATCCAGATTTATAATATTTAAAGGGGTTTTTAAATGTTTTCCTGTGGGATTACTACATTTCCATCACTGTTACCCTTCCTTTTCCCTTTTTCAATTCCTCCTTTCCCAACATTCTTTCACACATTCATGACCTTTTCTTCTTTAATTATTATTGGAACATAAACACACACACACATACATGTGTATGTTGATACACACTCTTAACACTATTTGCTTTTGCTCATATAGACATGATATTGACCACATGGGATTGATAACATATCAGGATAACATAACATACTTATCCCTGGAGAAGACAGATTTTTCGTAGCTCAGCGTTCACTGATTGCCTGTGGCTCTTCTAAGCATGGAGCCTTGTGAGGTTCCCCATCCTATGTTGACATGGCAACTGGTGCTACAGCTGTGTTGCTATCACAGCCATAATGAAATTTCATGAGTCCAGGTTTCCTGTCACAAAAACAAACACTATCTCAAGCAGACATGATCTTGAGCCTTAAGTATATGAGTTCTGTTGGAGATGTACCAATTAGGTTTGGACATCAATGTTAGTTGTTCTCTGAATTTTGGCAATTTGTGGATGTTTGTGTTGTTTCCTATCTACTGTGAAAAGAAATTTGGAGGCATGATGCAAGCTGCCTTTACCTGCAAATTTTATGATTTAAGTTTTCTTTATGGCTGAATATAAAATTATTATTATGTACATAAGTTTCCATTTTATATTCAGTGTTCATGCATTTTTAAAAAGATATTTACATTGTTACATTGTACTCGTTACCTAGCTATTAGCACCTAGAGTGAAAATGAACAATTCTAAGCAAGTGTCTATCACATAGGATGCTGAACCCTTTGGTCATATCCTGAGGAGTCGACTAGCTGGGTCATCAGGCTGATTTACTGTTGGTATTTGGAGAAATAACCACTCTTTGACATCCAAAGGGCTGTATCAGGCTACACTTCCACCAACAGTAATGGACTGTCTTTGCCACCTCCAGTTGTTCTTTGTTAGTGGGTTTGTGCATCTGAGCTATTCTGCTTGGAGTCTGATGAAATCTCAGTGTTATTCTAGTTTGCATTCTCCTATGTGATAAGGATGACAAACATTTTTTAGAAGATATTTCTTAGCCATCTTATTTTTCTTTTAGACCTCTTTGTTCATTTCTAGCCAAATTTTTAACTTGCCTATTTCATGATTCTTTGTTTTTGAGTTCTTAATATATTTCTCTGTGTTAAATCTGTTAGATTCAGAGATGGCAGAGATTTTCTCCTAATCCAAGTTTTCTTTTGAGTATAAGTAAGCTTTATAGTTTTCTGTGGTCTTATTTATGTATTGTAAGCCTTGATTTGGGGTTCAAGTCCTATATAGAATGCCTTTGCTAAGTCTGTATTTCACATGATACCTTCTATGTTCCTTTCTTGTTGCTTCAGCATTTTATTCTTCACCTGAGATCTTCAATCCATTTGGAGTTGATTATTTTACAGTGTGTTTTCATGCAGTTAATTAATTTCTTCTACATGTGTACATTGAGTTTCCCAGGATCATTTACTGGAGATCCTGTCTTTTTCCAAAGTGTATTTTTCTCATTTATCAAATATCAGATAGTTACTTATATTTGGGTTTTCTATTTTATTATGTTTGTATGTAAGTTTGTTTGAATGTAATTATCCAACTATTATTAATGCTATAATTTATATAAGATAGTCTGAACTCTAGAATGATAATCCTCCATCATTGTTCTTTTTGCTCAGGATTAATCTTTTTTTCTTTTGATTTTTTTTTAATTTGATAAGAATTTTGGGATCTTTTTCCATTTCTGTGAAGAATTTTATAGGTAATTTGATGGAATTGCATTGAATCTTAAAAAATGCTTTCAATAGACTTGTCATTTTCTCAATATTAATTCTTCCAATCTATGAACATGGATTCTCTTTCCATTTTCTACTGTATTCCTCAATCTCTTTCATTGGAGATTTGAATATTTTATGATTGAGATCTTTTTCTCCTCAGTTAGGTTTATTCCAATATATATCATTATCCTTGAGGAGACTGTAAATGAGAATGTTACCTTGATATCTTCTTTAATGTGTTTGTTGGTTATGTATAGGAAAAACTGACTTATGTAAGTCTTTTATTTGTCCTGTACCTTTATTAAATTTTATGGTCTTTTCTCGAAGTTTTCAGCTGGAATTCTTTTAGGTTTCTTATGAATAATATCATCAGTAAGTAGGGATAATTTGACTTCTTTTCTATCTGTAATTATTTCTCTTTGTCCTATTGCTTTAACAAATACTATGAGTACTCTATTGAAAAGGACTGGGGAGACTGAATAGGCTTATCACTTTTCTGTTTTCCAAAGGATTGTTTTTAAGTTTTTCTCCATTTAGTATAATGTTCTGTCAGCTTCTCATAAATGATCTTTATTATGTTGATGTTTGTTCTGTCCATTTCTACTTTCCCTGCCATTTTTGTCATGAAAGATGCGAATTTCATGAAATGCCTTTTCTATATAAATTTATATGATTTCATCTGTTTATGAACTTGCCTTTATAATGCCCTGCCTGAATTACTGGGATAAAGCCTACTTTACCATGATGAGTGAATTTCTTGATATGTGTCTGTATTTAGTTTGCTAGAAATTTTTGAATATGTTTTAATATATTTTTATTAGAGATATCTGAAGGTTTTTATTTAATTTTTTTTTTTTTGGTTGTTGCTGTTGTTATATCTTTATCTTTACTTTTTTGGTGATGTCTTGATTCTGCAGAGGTTACTAGGTAAAGGCAGAACACAAGATGTGCATCTGGAGCTAGGTTTGTATGTATAGAGAGGTACACTTATGATTGGTTTCAGGATCTCAACAACCAAAACCAGTATGGAGCTTTTTGACTAGACCTACATCTGGAAGTACGGGCAAGACAATGTAGCAGAAATTCTAAGAAATTCCGAAGGGATTTTTTTTGCAAATTGTGATTTTTTTTTTTAAAGTGATACATGCTTTCTTTATTGTATGATAAAAGTTGGGAAATTCTAAAATTTTATACCTATGTACTTTTTAGAGAAATTCTACGTATTGTAGCTAAACTTATCTGTATTTGTACAGGAAATTATACCACATTCTAGGCCACATTTTTGTCATGATTTATTATGTTTTGTAATATGTGTTATATTTACTACTGTTCAGGTTTGGTCATTTGCTGTGTATTATAATGCTACATATTGGCCTCCAAGGCCTGGTTCCTTCTCGGGATGAGGCCCAAATAGACCCATGTGATTCTAAGGTTAAATTGACCCTTATGTTATCCTGGACTGGTGAATAAAGATGCCTACAGCCTACAGCTGGGCAGAAATGGGATAGAGTTTTTGGTTCCTGGGTTTAGTGTCCAAGGCAGGAGACCACAGGGGAGGAATTGCTTATTATAAATATATAAGTTGTGTGTTCTTGATGGGGGAACTGAATGATCAAAGGTGGAGAAGAAACCCCTAATTTGAGATTAAATATTCAATACAACAATTAGATCTTGAATGAGATAGAAGCTATTTGCAGTTTTGATTTGTATTTTCTTCTAACTAAAGATGGTGACTATGTTATTGCATAAATCACAAACTTTTATTTTATTATATTTTAAAAAAGTTTCATTGTGTTCATATATATTACATTTCTTTAGCATTCATGTGTTGATAAACACTTAGGTTAAACCCATATCCTGACTATTGTAAATGATATTCATGGACATTTAAGTGTCACTGATTTACTGTTTGTAATTACATTTTTTTGAAAAAAAAGTTTATGTATATGAGTACACTGTAGCTGTCTTCAGACATACCAGAAGACAGCATTGGATTCAATTACAGATGGTTGTGAGGCACCTTTTTGGTTGCAGGGACTTGAACTCAGGACCTCTGGAAGAGCAGTCAGTGCTCTTAACTGCTGAACTACCTCTCTATCCTGTAACTAATTTTTTATCTATTTATATGTTATGTTACTTGATAAAACTCAGAACTACTTTAAAAATATTTTTAGTAATAAATACCATCTAGTCCCCTGAAAAACTTACAGGCACAAGGCATTTTTTTTTTTCAGAACAGATTAGCTTCAGACATGTGACTACAGTGAATCAAAGCCATCAAGTGAAGATTCCATGGTCATTTTCTTGCAATCCTCCTTGAAATGCTATTGCAATTCTAGATTTAAACATTGTATAATTACTCATTTTAGGAAATCAATCCTAGAGGCAAGTGAAACAACACTGTACAGTAGACCACTTATATGGTACCTCTCTTCACAAATCCATTGACTCAAAGAAACAAATTGTTAACAATGCATTTTTAGAAAAGATATACAGAGTTCTAGCAATCGTTATTATTTTGAAATACATCATATCAAAATTTACATAATGTTTACACTGAATGAAGTAGTTTGGAGTTAATTTAATGCATAATGGATAGTACATCCATAAAATAAGTCAATTTAAATAGGGAGCTTGAGCATTTTTTCAAGTTTTTATATCCTTGATGAACCTCATAACAATTAATTCTTTTTGGATGCTAGAGAAAAAGTACATTCAAGAGAAATAGTTGCATGACAAAAATCATTTTTAAAATGAAAATCTAAAACAAAGCTAAATACAGGCCCATATATATATTTTTTTCTTCCTTTTCTTGCTCATTTTTATATCTTGTATTTTGGATACTCAGATATCTAAAACATTCAAATGGTTTTTATTTTGTGCTGGGGGATGATTCTCAGTTTTCATAGTTGGCAGGTTATAAAAATATATGGCTCATTACTTTGTTAGTAATGCTCTTTGGAGAAGATTTGAGAATTTTGGAACATCATTCACTTTTAAGCCATCAGCTAAGCTAAAATTTCAATGTTAAATTTTAACCCAGAATTGCTCCTGTCTAAAGGAAATACAGGGACAAAGAGTGGAGCAAAGACTGAAGGAAAGGAAGTCCAGAGACTGCCCAACCTGGGGATGGATCCCACATGCAGACACCAAACCCAGATACTATTACAGATGACAAGGAGCACTTGTTGACAGGAACCTGATACAACTGTCTCCTGAGAAGCTCTGCCAGATCCTGACCAGTACAGATGCGGTTGCTTGCAGCCAACCATAGGACCCAGCACAGAGACCCCAATGAAGGTGTTAGGGGAAGGACTGAAGGAATAGACGGGCCCTAATTGACATCAATGGGAGGAGATACCCTTGGTCCTGTGTAGAGGAATGCTAGGGCAGTGAGGCTGGAGTGGGTGAGTGCATGGGGGAGCACCCTTATAGAAGCAGTGGGAGGGGGATGGGATAGGGAGTTTGCAGAGGGGAAACTGGGAAAGGGGATAACATTTGAAATGTAAATAAATAAAATATCCAATTATAAATAAATAAGTAAATAAATAAGCCTAAAAAGAATCTTGAATTAAACATTTATTTGGCAGCCTCATTTTGCCTCATTATGAAAAATTGATGATCTTCCTACAGTATTCAAATAAAGACTGGTCATATAAGCAATTATTCTTCCTTATAATTATTCTTAACTAAATCTGTTTTATCATTCAATAAATAATGAAGCATTTTTAAGTAGAATCAGAAAGATTAATTGTTTATTGATGTAATTCAGTAGAATACATTTAAGTTCTTGTAGATCAAGGTTGATTTTGATAACTTTCCTTTGGGTAAAATAAAAGAAAGAAAGGAAAGGAAAATTAGAAAAAAAATCCCCAATGAGTTGTTTTCTATTTTAAAAAAGTGAGAAAACATTTCAAAAGAATTATGGGGGAAACTATTCAAGAATGTTGATTTTTAAGCACTATATTATATTAGTAGTTAACAGAAAGGTATTCATGTGTCAAAATTTTATTTATTCATTGTAGCATCTGAAATAATTATAATATAAGCTATATTTCATTGTCTTGTGGACAATAAATAGCAAACATGGAAACACATAAGTATATTATAGAAATATGCATGACTGATGTGTGTGTGTGTGTATGTTAAAAACCATGTATACTGAATATATAGTATAGACAAAATATATAATAGCTTTAGCAAACTATAACCGTCCTTTGAGAAAACCTTGATATATTCTGATATATGCACAAAACCAAAATAAATATATAAATCATTGATTTATTAGTCAACACTTCATTATCTCTATAAAGTAAGGTTACAAATTCTGAAAACTCTTCACATATAAATTTGGATGCATATTATGAATCAAACAGTTAGACACCTTTTGAATTTAGTTATCACACAAAATCAGATATCCACTGATGATGGGCTACTAACTTAGGAACAATTTCATTATTTGCATTTAACCACCTCATAATAACTTTAGAAAACTTGCAACATTCAAAATTTGATGGCGAATCATCATCTGAATGATACATTGCCCTTCATATACAGGCATTATATTATGGAAAACAATATGATTCTCATCTGTAATGAAGTGGAATCAAGATGCATTCTAGACAATGTCCATGGAAGCAAGGATTTAGAAAGTCATGGATCACTGATGACTTGAGCACATTTTTCAATCAAGAAACAGTAAATAAAGTCAATAGTGTTTTTTAAGTTTAGCGTTTGTGCAAGATTGAAATGGAGTTTTGACATTAAATAGAAAGTCTGATTATGTAAGTACACTTTCTATTACTCTCAACACATGGTTGGTTTCTGCTCTGTCTTCAGGATACTACATTTGCTTTATTTATAATATAAATAAAAACATTTATTACAGAGATAAAATCATTTATCATAGAATTCACACGTTTTCCTTGTTCGTCCTTTGACTCTTAGCTATTTTATTCAATATATTAAACAAAGGCAAAAGATTAAAATTATAAGGTAATATATTGATCTAGGTGTAAAAACAATATACATATACTCACACATCTGTGTCTGTATGAAATCTCTAACAGTATCCCTGACATGTATTAATATAATGTCTAATGTTTCATGTATGTGTGTAGAGGTTGCAGACTATGTAAGTTTCCATAGAAATTTATATAACCATATGTATGGAACAAAAGGTTAAACCATTACTATATAAGAACTTTATCAATTGTTGATTATAAATATATTTCTAGTAGTTTTGTTTACAATATTGAGAAATGGAATTTGTCCTGAAGAATGTTCTCCAAAAGGTTCATATGTGTAATGTTTAGCATATAAAGGTGGTGGTGCATTTGAGAGATAAGTGCATAGGAGGGAAGTTAGTCTTACAGCACAGGTCTATAATGGGGCTTATTCACATGTACCCTATTAGAAGAATTAGGTCACTAGGGTAATACAATATCCCTAGTCCCCTTTTCTGTATCTTCTTTCTTCTGCTTCCTGCCTTCTATGAAGTAAGCAGATTTTCTGAACTATGTTCTTTTCTTTTTCTATTCTTCCATGATATTTCTGTCTTATCACAGACTTACAGGTTTCATAGCTCAGAACTCAAAATTCAGTCCTTCAATTTAGCAACGTTCAGTGTTATAAAGAAACCCTAGTTGATGCCACTCTCTGTTCCTCCATCTCTGTTCTTCTCTTCTCTTCTCTTCCCTTCCCTTCCCTTCTCTTCTTTTCTTCTTCTTCCTCTTCTTCCTCCTCTCCCTCCTCTCCCTTCTCTTCCTCCTCTTTCTCCTCCAACTCCCCTTCCTCCTTGTTATCTCTCTCTCTGTCTCTCTGCCCATGTGTGTGTGTGTGTCTGTGTGTTTGCATATTTAGAGACTGTCTTTTGACTTTGTGTGTCTTCTGCTATTAATCCCCATTTTCATTTTTGGGTCTGTCACTGGTCTTTATCCTTTGACTGGAGTGGCTAATACATCTCTGGGTAATCTACATGTCCCAGCAAGCAGTGAGGTTTCAGGTGCATACTATAACACAGAGCTGTTACCATGTGTTTTGGGCATCCAAATATAGTTCCTATCACTTGAAAAACAAGCACTTTAACCACTGGGTCATCTCCTCAGCCTCTTTTTCTTTTAGTTTACTCTTGGACTCTCTTCCATTAAGACCATGTTTCTCACATTAGTGGTAGATTTTCTCTCAGTTAATACTTTGTAAAAATGTCCTCACAGAAGCAGTCATATCAAGACACATACTGTTTTCAAGGAATTTCATTATTCAATTAAATTGATGAAAAAAGTAATCATTACACTAAATATACTACCAATGACAAAATTGGAGAATAACTTGTTCCAGTTGCTGCTCAAGCCCACATCTATAAGAATACCCTGAGCAAAAAGTGTATATTCAGTGGAAAGTAAATAAAATACTAATGTTTATTCCTATCACCTGATAAGAAATGTTAACATAAAAATATAAATATGTAGATTTTATAGTAATTTAAAGCTAGATCTCAGAGATAGGTTTTAGGCTAGTGCTTCCTTTTTCTTTTTCTTTTTTCTTTTTTGGAGTAAACTTGATGTAATATCAAAAAAAGAATAAAATGTGATATACAGAAAGCAGGATATTGGTACTTCACTTTTCCAGTTTGTTATAAATGAAAGGAGTTCTTTGAATCTGAGATCTAGTTATCATAATTTGAGTAAAGAGCCTGATGACCAATTTAATGTAATTCCTTTCTCTTAGCACACTGCAGTGATACATGGAAGGAATGGACCCATGTCTTTATTTAGTGCCGAATTATCGATTTCACATAATAATCAAATGTGGAAATGAGGAAAGGATGTTCTGTAAAATTGTTCTCAAATGACACAGATTGGGTACCCAGTAATTGGCTGAAAATTCTGATTTCTGGTCCATTACTTAAATTTTAGATACCATTTTATAGATTAAGTTTAGCTTCTCCCCCCTGTTTTGAAACTTTGTTCACATAATAACATGCTTCCCATTTATATAATGGTAACCTCAAAATCATTTATTGTAATTTAAATGATTATCCCATTAATTCTGAGAATGTGACATCAAATCAGGAGAATGTGCCTTTATGGAGGAGGAAACTGAGGCAGGGCTAATTTTAGCAACTTTCTTAAAATCTCACTGTCTCCTATCTCTGTCACTTTTGCATCTAGGAGGAATTGCCATCACATGCACTTTCAGCAGTAGTAAATCACCAGAATCAAAAGTTTCCTTAAAGATTGCCTGAACTTTTGTGTTTTGCAGCTCATTATCTGAGAAAGATTCTTTTTTTTTATTTTATTTTACCGCCATTGCATGTACGTTGGCTGTTAAAAAAAAATCTCAGTACTTACTAGCAATGGAATAAGGAGAAACAGATGACTCAATAACCTCTGTAACATAAACAGAATAAATTTGAACTCAACATAAAATAAGTAGTTCAGCTCTTAAGACAATAAATTCTTCCAGCTATTCTTCCAACTGAGAATTTAGATCTTGTAGTAAGGATTATTAAGATATTGTTTGTGAGACTTCAATTTTTAGTACACTCAATATATTAAGAAATATAAAGTTTCAAAATATTAATATTACTTTTATATAGCATGCTCTCTGATTTGTCTGTTGTCCTGTTAACAAAATAAAAATAAAAATTACTTTAATTCAGAGCTTACATAAATTTTATTATATTATTACTCTGAAAGGGAGAAACCCAGCTTTTATACTGAAATTTGTCATTACAGTCACACAATGTTTTCTTTTCTTTCTTTCTTTTTTTTTGTTGTTGTTGTTTTGTTTGTTGTTGTTGTTGTTGTTGTTGTTGTTTTTGAGACAGGGTTTCTCTGTGTAGCCCTGGCTGTCCTGGAACTCACTCTGTAGACCAGGCTGGCCTTGAACTCAGAAATCCACCTGCCTCTGCCTCCTGAGTGCTAGGATTAAAGGTGTGTGCCACCACTGCCCCGCACAACAATGTTTTCTAAAAGAAGTTTATAGTAGGAGCTGGAGAGATGACTCAGAGGTTGGGAGCACTGATTGCTCTTCCAGAGGTCCTAGTTCGATTCCCAACAACGAACCATGTGGTGGATCACAACCATCTGTGATGGGATCTGATGCCCTCTTCTGGTGTGTCTGAGGAGAGCAACAATGTGTTCATATACATAAAATAAATAAATAAATATTATTTTAATAAAAATACATGAATAACTTGAGACATAATGGACTGAAAAAATGTTAATACATTAAACAAAACTAAGAACATTGAAGAAGCAATACGGAAACTTGCCAGTCTAAAATGTAAGTAAAGATACATTAAAAGGAAATGACTAGCATCAATTGATAATGCCAGGTTCCAAAGTCATGTATTATAAAACATAAGTCTCAATTTACAGAGTTCTTTGGCTTGGTTGTTTATTTTTTTAGCTCTGTGAGCTGTTGTCCAGGTAGGCACTAGTACCTAAGCTTTAAACAAAAGTAAACCTTGCCATTGCTCTTGGATGAATATTAGATCCATGTGATAATCCACTACTGCAGAACATACCTCATGCTTGAATTCAGAACACAGAGAAATCATGCTGTAACTGACCTGGAAGTTCCTTCATTGTTGGTTAACTTTCACAGCCTACCAACTGACAGCTTAAAGTTAATGGCTTCTTTAAGATTGTAACTCGTGGCAGTCTCATCAAACTTCAGTGTATGGGGCAACACCCAGAATATATGCACAGCACAAATATAAGTAGACAGATTCATAAATGTGCAAGCATATAAATAAATGAATAGACAGACAGAAAGGTGGACAGATAAATAAATGGAGAACTAGGTGATAGAACATGGGTGTGTGAAGATTTTAAAGTATTAATGGGAACTGTATTTGAGTATATTCAAAATAGCTTGTATGGCATTTCCTTTTCTTCTTTTTTTATTATTTATTTATTTTTTACACTCCAGATTTTATTCCCCCTGGTCCACCCTCCAACTGTTCCACATCCCATACCTCCTCCCTACCCCCTGTCTCCACAAGGATGTCTCCCCAGACCCCCTACCCCACCTGACCTCTAAATTCCCTGGGGCCTCCAGTCTCTTGAGAGTTAGGTGTGTCATCTCTGATTGAATACACACCCAGCAGTCCTCTGCTGTATATGCATGGGGGGCCTCATATCAGCTGGTGTATGCTGCCTGTTTGGTGGTCCAGTGTTTGAGAGATCTCGGGGGTCCAGGTTAATTGAGACTGCTGGAGCTGTAGTGATTAAACTGAACCAACTTAGTCAAACACACACTTTTTTCTCATAGTCTTATTTTAGTTGTAGAAGTAAAATCTCATTTGTTACGTAATGCAGCAGATATGTGATTCTGTGCATTAGGAATTATGATTTAGACATCTATGAATGATCCATAAATTTGTTTAGCATATAAAACTATGAAGGTCTGAAGATCCAACGAACATTAAAATTCTATCATTTACAATAAAATATCTTAGTTGTCTATACTGCATGCTATATTCATTTGTTAACTTAGTTATCTTTTAATCTGTTTAACAAGTATTTAAACTGTCCATTTTGGGTGTGAGGGAAGTCCTGGACACAGGCAGTTACTGAACAGGAAAAAAACATGCCTACTTTCATGTAACTGTATTTTTCATTAGTGTTTCAAGTTGAAATTTTATATGTGTTATTTGACATGTGTAAAATATAGACAGAGTATGATTTATTGTTTTTTATTGAAATTACAGTTGTTATTTCAGAATTAGTTTGGAAAGTAGCATAAAGAGACACCCTTTGAAATATTTTGTGGAAATGCTAAGTCTCAAAGCAAAGACAGTCTGTAAAACTACAGCTTTGGGAGATAAAAATGAACAACTGACATGTTGCTAGGGTGTCAATAAAATCAAACTTTGCCAGTTAGAAGAATAATGAGTCCCTTTCCTGTTGCACCCAAAGGAGATTAATTTAAGAACATGGCTTTATTCATGCTCCTCACATCTAAATATAAAATAAAAACGCTAAAATTGGTCATATGGGGGTGGTTTCAACTTTATGTTTTGTTCTGTCTACTGAGAAGAAACACCACATAACTTCAGTTACACACACATACACACATGCACACATACACACACACACACACACACACACACATACACACAAGTAATTTTTTCTTTTATTATTTGGACTCCTAGACAGATGGCTCCATAGATATTCAATCAAAGAATATGTTCTTAGCAATTAAAACATCAAAACTCACAGAAAACTTGAACTCTTTACAAATGACCCAAATGAAAATGGTCTATAAAGCTATCTATCTATCTATCTATCTATCTATCTATCTATCTATCTAATCTATCTATTCTCTCTCTCTCTCTCTCTCTCTCTCTCTCTCTCTCTTTCTCTCTCTCCCTCTCTCTCTCATCTCCCCCTATCCCTCATACAAGTGAGAACTGAGCAAAATTGGAAAGAAAGCAGGTTTGCACCTCACTCATCATGTTTTTCTCTGAAACGCTACTCTGAAGAACACTTT
>JADRCH010000175.1:2901891-2928706 GCA_019843965.1 Rhynchomys soricoides
TCTTTCTTTCTTTCTTTCTTTCTTTCTTTCTTTCTTTCTTTCTTTCTTTCTTTCTTTCCTCTCCAGCTTCCAAGATTGGTCAGACATTGTTTGGGAACTACTGCTCTCTTACACAACACTGGCAGTTTCTCTTATTTCTGCTTTTTCTTCTTAGGTAACTTATACTTTCCAAATAACCTCTAGACATTCAGATTCCTTTTATTGTTGTTGGATTTTTCGTTTGTTTGTTTGTTTTTTTGTTTTTCATGCTTAGACTTTTCTGTGAGCCTTTACTTCTTCTAAATTCACCCCTCTGGTTTTATACACTTCATAGGTTTCAATAAAGACAGTTTGAGAAAGTGATTGAAGCTTTACATTAACATGTGTTACTTAAATTTTATGAAGACATTTTCAGAAAACAAGCATTCATTTGAACCAGTATCATGACTATCAAAGCCCATGTTCCTCCAACTTCAAGACAAATGGTATATTTGGATGTTCTTATTCTGCTTCATGTTATATACCAGACTCCGAAGGATAAGCATAATACTTTTTACTTATTAATCATATTTTTTGTTTACTTTTACAATGTTACCCCCCTTCGTGGTTTACCTCCATGAACCTACCACCACATCCCACCTTTTACATCTAAGATGCTTCTCCCCAAATCACCCACCCACTCCTGCCTCACCCCTCTAGCATCCCCGTTCTCTGGGGCATCAAGCCTCCACAGGACCAAGCACCTCCCCTTCCACTGATGCCAGATGAGGCAGTCCTCTGCTACATATGTAGCAGGAGCTATGTACTGGCCCATGTATACTCCTTGGTTGGTGGTTTAGGCTCTGGGAGCTGAGGTGTCTGGTTAATTTATGCTGTTGTTCCTTGTATGGGGTTGCAGTTCCCTTCAGCTCCTTCATCCCTACCACTAACTCTTCCCTTGCTGACCCTGGGCTCAGTCCAATGGTTGGCTGTGAGTATCTGCATCCATCTTAGTCAAGTGCTGGCAGAACCTCTCAGAGGAAGCCATACCAGGTTTCTGCCTCCAAGTACATCTTGGCATCAGCAATAGTGTTAGGATTTGGGTTCTGGAGATGGAACAAATAGCACAGTGTGGCAGTCTTTGGATGTCATTTCCTTTAACCTCTGCTCCATTTTTGTTCCTGCATATCCTTTAGACAGGGACAATACTGTGTTAAAAAAATTCTTAGATGGGTGTGTGGCCACATCCTTCCACTGAGGGTTATATCTATGTTCTGGAGATGTTCTCTTCAGGTTCTATCTCCCTGTTACTTGGCATTTCTGCTAATGTCATCCCTACTGGGTCCTGGAAGCCTCTCCCATCCCTGGCATCTGGGACTTTCTCGTGTTCCCCAAGTCCACCCCTCTACTTCTATTTATTTCTTTTCATTCTCCTGGCCCTCTGGACTTTTCTCCTGTCTCTTCCCATACCTGGTCCTTCCCCTTTTATTTTCCTTCCCTCTTTCACCATGGTCCCTCCCTCCTTCTACTTCACATGATTATCTTGTTCCCCCTTCTAAATGGATTTGAAGCCTCCACAATTTGGCCTTCCTTCTTATTAAGCTTCATATGATCTGTGAGTTGTATTGTGGGCATTCTGAGCTTCTGGCATAATATCCATTTATCAGTAAGTACATACCATGTATGTCTTTTTGGGTCATTGTTACCTCACACAGGATATTTTCTAGTTCCATCCATTTGCCTACAGAGTTCATGAAATCATCATTTTTAATAGCTGAGTAGAATTTTGTTATGCAAATGCACCACATTTTCTGAATTCATTCTTCTATTGACAGAAATCTGGGTTGTTTTCAGCTTCTGGTTATTATTAATATGGCTGCTATGAACATAATGGAGCATGTATCCCAGTGGCATGGTGAGGCATCTTTTGAGTATATGTCCTATAGCTGGGAATAGCTGGGTCTTCAAGTAGAGCTAGTTCCAATTTTCTGAGGAACCCCCTTATTTATTCCAAAATGGTTGTACCATCTTGCAGTCCCAACAGCAATGGAGGGGTGTTCCTCTTTCTCCACATCCTTGTAGCATCTGTTGTCATCAGAGTTTTTTGTTTTAGCCATTCTAATTGCTGTAACGTGGAATATCATGGTTGTTTTGATTTGCATTTCCCTAACTAATGATAGTGAACATTTCTTTAGATGCTTCTTGGCCAGTTGGGATTCCTCAGTTGTGAATTCTTTGTTTAGCTCTGTATACCATTTTTAATTGTGTTTGGTTTTCTGGAGAATAACTTCTGGGTTTCATTGTATATTTTGGATGTTAACCCTCTATTAGATGTAGGGTTTGTAAAGAACTTTTCCCAATCTGTAGGTTGCCTTTTTGTCCTATTGACAGTGTTGTTTGCAGGTTTTCAGTTTCATGATGTCTTATTTGTCAATCTTTTTGATCTTAGAGCCTGAGACATTAGTGTTCTATTCAGAAAAATTTCCCCTGTGCCAATGTGTTTGAGGTTCTTTCTCACTTTCTCTTCTATTAGGTTCACCATATCTGGTGTTATGTGGACACTAATTATCCACTTGGACTTGAGTTTTGTAAAAAGACATAAAAATGGTTCTATTTACATTCTTCTGTGTGGAGACTACCAGTTAGACCAGTACCATTTGTAGAAAATGCTCTTTTTCCATTGTGTGATTTTTTTTTTTTTAATTTGGGGGGGCTTCAGTTTTATTCTATTGATCTACCTGTCTGTCTTTGTACCAATACCATGCATTTTTAAACCACTAATGCTCTGTAATACGGTTTGATGTCAGAGATGGTTATTCCCCCAGAAGTTCTTTTATGGTTCAGAACAGTTTTTACTATCCTGTTTTTTGCATTTTCTATCTCTGTGAAGAATTGAGTAGGAATTTTGATGGGGATTGCATTGAATCTCTAGATTGATTTTGGTAAGATGGGCATTTTTACTATGTTAATCCTGATGAACCATGAGCATGGGAGATCTTTTCAACTTTTGAGGTTGAAGTCTTCTTTGATTTCTTTATTCAGAGGCTTGGAATTCTTATAGAGATCTTTTACTTGGTTAGAGTTACACCAAGATATTTTATATTATTTGTGACTATTGTGAAGTGTGTTGTTTCCTTAATTTTCTTCTGAGCCTATTAATCCTTTGTATAAAGAAAGGCTACTAATTTGTTTGCGTTAATTTTATTTTCAACCACTATGCTGAAGTTATTTATCAGGTGTAGGAGTTCTCTGGTTGAACTTTTGAAGTAGGTCATGTATACTATCAAAGAGCATTTTTCCCCTAAATTCTACAAATATTCAAATGTATTTTTTGCTATATTGACTAAAGTTGTCAACATATGTTTAGTTTTTAAGATGTCTTCAAACCTCAAAGCTGTTGTGTTGGGATAAGTTCCATGTAAATTATACAGACTTAATTTCTTCAAATAACACAGAGAGTATACATGACATTTTGATATTATATAAAGTTAAGAGAATGTGTTTGAAACTAATTGACTTAAAATTTTGATACTTAGATTATTTTTAGAAGACTTTTTAGGACTGTTCTTAGCCTTTCTGCGTGAGTGTAAAGTTAAGTCATAAAATTAGAAAAAGCAGAGGTTATCTTTGAATGCTTAGTGTTTACTATTTAAAATAATCAGATCTTAATAATTAGAGAAATATGAGAAACATAGGTATTTGGCAAATATTTTTAAAATGGATAATATTAAGTTCTATTTTTTGAAAATATTTTAGCCAGAAGGAGTTTTATAGCTAGAGAGGGCAAAGGGTTATAAAAGCTAGTGGACATTATAAATTACTTTTAACTATCTACTTATATTACAGGTTAAAGTGAGAATGTGACAGTATTTTCAATTTTGTATCCAATCAGTCAATGAACTGGGGATTATAATTAAGCAAATAGATGAAGTAAACTTTGTAGTATAATATAAATAGACAGTCTTTGAAACAATTAGACTTTGATGGCATGGAATTCAGTGATCATTGTCTCCTCCCTGGCCTTAATACATCTTTTATAAGATGACATTATTTAAGGACTTCTAAATTTAGAAAAAAATTCTCTAGAAGTCTTGATTATGTTTTTATTCTACAGCCTCTTTTCTATCAAGAATACCTTTTATTTCTCCCTTTCCAAACATTAAAATCATAAAATGGAATGTTAATGGCCTATATTGAGCTTCACTATTTTCTACTATGTGTCAAGTCTTTAATACTAATGATTAGGACAAAGGTTAAATGAGAAAAAAGATGAGCAACTGTATTCCACCCTGCTGCAATGTGGGGTGTTATCACTGTAATGAAGAGATTCATGGTCTTTCTAGAATGTTGGAACACATTCATATCAGAGTGTTTTATGCTCCGTGGGCTGTAATTTTAACAATATCAAGTCATCTTCATGGCAATATCTTTGCAAAGGATTGTTAATTGCCCTTGGGATTGAAGGATGAGCTTATCCATGAATTGAGATCCATTTACTTTCATGAGACTAGTAGCCACATATTAAAATATACAGAATATATAAGGAGTCAAATGTTTTCATCACTTTATATAGAATTACCAACATACTGTACAGAAACTGATTTTTATCCCATCATTTATTTAGGAATTACATCCTTCAATAAATTTAAAATCATATTTAATAGTAGTTTTCTATTGAAAAATACCTTTGTGTATGTCCTGAAAGACAAATTAAGATGTTATAAAGTGCTGTCATCATGTCTGTATTCTTCTTCCACAGACGTTTTCTGATTGTTAGGGTCATCTATGTTCTTAAAATTTTCAAGACATTAAACTATGATTCTTCTCATAGTAATGTGCTCATGTCTGCCTGAACTGTACCAGCAAGCTTTTGTAAAAAACAGATTAATAAGGGAAGTGAAATCCCATCAATGTTAGTATAATTTGCATATTAGAATGTTATATTTAATTTGTTTAATATAACAATTTAAATTGTTATATTAAAAAAAGCTAATGTAGGAGAGTCACTATTTTGTGACTGTATGAAATGTGATAGTTTGATCATAATGAGCAGAATACAATTATCAGAACCTCAGCCTCAGATGGAAGTAGAAGCAACAGCATATATTTTATTATTAGCAATAAAATTATACTCAGTCAACCTAGCTTAAAATTAAAGAAAGATACAAGGAAAAATTTAAAATTATTTGTAAATTTTACTTAGGCACTTGGTCCTTCTCCACTCCTTCTGTGCTGACACAGGCATTTTGTCATTTATCTTCTTTTGTAACCATAGTTCTTTGGTAAATAGGGCAACAAATTAAAAAAATCAAAACAAAAAAACCTACACATTTCACTGAAACACTTCAGTTTTGAGACATTTCAACAAATGTCATTTACCATAACCAATGGACATGTTAGACTTCTACCTGCTACATCTAAAACAACAACAACAAACAACCTTCAGTAATGTTTTAAAAATTGTAAGTTTAGAGAATCTACTTCAGTCCCCTATCAGGTCAACTCTTGTGTAACCATCATGTTCCATAAATAGGAACAGAACAAGTTGTCTCTGACTGTGTCTCATCAATGGGTACTTTCTTATACCCAATGATGTAAGATATACATCTTTAGGAGAAAATAACGCTTGATGCTTTATTATTTTCAAATACTTTATTTGTTCTGCCTTTGGAGCTACAATGAGACTTCTGATGAGTAAAAGTTGCTAAATATATCTTAGTTTTAATTGTCCCATCTTTTATACCAAATATGTATTCAATATATATATTAATATTTATATTGAATATGTAAAATATATTTATATATTAATGGAAGCAGAATATATATTATATAATATAATATGTATATACTTGTTACTAGGTAAGAATACTGCTAGAAAGTCTAGAGCATGTATTTCCTCAATAGACACAGAGTTAATATCAACAATTCAATAAATCATAAACTCTGGAAAGAGTTCAGTTTGTTTCAGGTCTAAATATCAACAAAGTATATGCAATAATTTATGGAAGATCTTTCCAACCTGCTTTTTTTTTTAATTTTCTTATTCTCTCATATGCTATACTTCAACTGTGATTTCCCTCACTAGCTTCCTCCAGTCTCCTCCCACCATTTCCCTTCTCCTCCAAATCCACGCTTCTTTCTGACTCCCTTTTGAAAAGAGCAGATCCAGAGGGACATCATTCAAACACAGCATGAGAAGCTACAATAAATCCAGGCACATACCATTATATCAAGGCTTGATGAGACTGCCCAGTAGGAGGGATAGGGACCCACAAACAGGCAGAAGAATTGTGAACAGCCCCTGCTCCCACTGTTAGGAATCTCACTAGAATATCAAGCCTCTCAAGTCATAGGACAGATGACGAGCACTTAGGTCATAACCCTACAGACTCCCCGATCTCTGCAAGCATTAATGAGCCCCAGTCAGTTGATTATGTGGACTGTATCCCTGTAGTGACTTTTATCCCTCTGGTTCCTCAGATCTTCTTCCCCATCGTTTGCAAGACTCCTGAGCTCAGCCTAATATTGGCTGTTGGATTTTGTATCTGCTTCAATCAGTTTCTGGATAAAGTCTCTCTTGTCTCTGTGATGACAATTATGCTAGGTTCTGATCCCAGCACATTCTGCAGGCAGGAAAAGCTGTGTTGAAAGTTTTGTGAATGGATTGGCATCCCGGTTCCTCCATTGGAAACCTTGCTTAATTGCAGAATATGGACAGTTCAGGCTCCGTGTCCTCTACAACTAGGAGTCTAGGCATCATTGCTCAGGTTCTCATAGATTTCATGGACTTTCCATTGCACTAGGCTTCTATCCTCACCCCATCAACGAGAGAACCGACCCTTCCATCTTAACATGTTTCAATATTTTTACATTAGAGAGTGCTAACACCGGCAGTGGTGGCGCACACCTTTAATCCCAGCACTTGGGAGGCAGAGGCAGGCAGATTTCTGAGTTCGAGGCCAGCCTGGTCTACAGAGTGAGTTCAGGACAGCCAGGGCTACACAGAGAAACCTTGTCTTGAAAAACCAAAGAGAGAGAGAGAGAGAGAGAGAGAGAGAGAGAGAGAGAGAGAGCGCTAACAAAACGAGAGAGTGCATTGAGATGAGCTAATGGGGTTTTCCTGCAGTGTGAAAAAAAAATTAACCACAATTCATTACAGAAAGTGATTTTTAGCAAGATTTTCCTTTCTCTATCATAATCATAACATAAAATAGAAAATGGGAACTAAAACACAATTTTCTGAGACTGATATTCTAGAAAAATTTTCAGAAAATAACAGCTCTTCAGTTACAAGTGAGTTTTCTATTGATGAGTTAGCACTGATTCCAGTAAAACAAATCCCAAGGAATCATTCCATTAATTACTAGGTGAACCCCTTAAGCACCTCATAAAGACTTATGGGTCACACTGTTAGCTACTTAGTTCTGCTCATTGCTTAGGGCAGCTGGAGGCTATGTCCCTTCCAAGTTTTCTTCAATGAATTTGATGATAAACTCTAAGAGTAGTAGCTATTAAAAGGCCTCTTGTGAACTTTCTGGAGTTACCTTAAGAAAGAATTACAAATTATCTGGGATCACTGCTCATGAGTATATCCCTCTACATATCTTACTATTTAATAAGGCAGACACAACTAAACTGCTTTGTGTATTGTCTTTCTTCCTATTACTGATAGAATTTAATGGTATAACTCAAAATTCATCTTTGTCTCTTAAAAATGTCTCTCCTTGATATCTAAAGGACTTAGAACAGTTGCCAGTGTTTTTGATGTTTCTCTTTACTAAAAATAGTTTAGGTAACTCCTAAATTCCCAAAGACTAGAGGTATAAAAACAACTTCCCAGCAGCCTCTGGATCCGTATTTCAATGAGTCTTTCAGTAAACGTGTTACATTTAAAAGCAAGTTGTAAGGCAGCAAGGTCATGCTGATATGGAATTCCTTACTTTCTACTCGTCACTGGAAGAGGGAGCAGAGAAGGGACTCCTCATTTAGTGTAAGATGACAATGATTCTAATCCCAGGTCTGTCACTGGGCAATTATGTGAATTTATGTAAATCATTTAATAGCTCTGGACCTAAGGGTCCTCATCTATGCAAACTAAATTATTTCTGAGCTCCCAACCAGGACTAAGATTCTATGATCTATACCTTCAATTTGCTTCTGCTTATACTGCAGGCAGATTGAATGCACTTGAAGGAGTACTAACCCTCCTTCTCAGGAAGTTACAGGTAAGGTTATTGCATAAATAAAACACGAGTTTCTATCTGCAGAAAAATGTCTCTGGACACTATGGCTCCTTATTAATAGTTAATGATTAATGTCATACAATCCTTGCATGCTGTTTTCTATTCTGTTTATCTCATTCTGCTATTACGTGTTTTGTGAACATGTTATATCAGAGTTCTCTTCTATTGTTTTCTTAAACATTCAGGAAATCCTTAAACATATTCTTTAGCATTTCATTGTATTTTATCAGTTTGTTCCATTTTTACTTTTTTAAACATTACTTTTAAATTAGTCAATTATTTGACAACTGTATACTTGCGTGTATTATATTTTGTTCAAAATCGTTTTCGCCAGCTTCTCTTATCTCCTTTTATCTGGACCAGCACCTCTCCTCACTCCATGTGTCCATCTCAGTTTCACATTTTCACATCTTTCTGCTTTGCTTTTGTATTTCCTTAGTGACCCACTGAGTTCAGACAAGGATGCTCATATGAACATGGGTATAGAGCTGTGAAATACACTGTGAGTAATGTGCCAATGGCTGCATCAATGAAAATATTGATTGCATTTCCTTTGACCTCCCAAGATTGTCAATAGTTCCTATATATGAAGTAAAGCTGAATGAATTATATCTTATTTGTGACTAAATGTTTATTGGCTCAGTCTTGTGCAGGATCTGTGCAGAAACATAGCATATTTACAAGTTTGTGAAGACATGCCATGCCTATACAATTTTATTTATTTACATTTATTTATTAATTAATTAATTTATTTTGCTCTCTTACACCTTGTTAGCCTGTTTATATTCTTTATACTCATTTATATAAAATGCTTACTGGACCTTGGATGAGTTGAAATGGGTTTCCTATTTAGGAATGAGTTTTCACCACTTTGACCAGTGTTAGATTTATTATTATTATTATTATTATTATTATTATTATTATTATTAACCACTATGTACTTCAAAGAGAAGTTTCTTTGACTAAACCTGAGAATAACATTCTTTTATACATATAAACATAAATATTTAGGAGAAAGTTTGATATGTTCATATAGAAAAACAACAGAAGTAGGTACAGCTCTGTTTCCATTAACTCTTTTGCCATGGGCATTTTACCAAGTTCCTTTTTGTAAAGTGAATTATTTTAATATGAATATAAACAGTGAATTAATCCAATGACTGTATTTCTTTACCTTTTCTAGTCCCAATAACTACACAGAGAAACCAAGACTTATTTCAAGCTGCACCTAAATACCATGGCAGTTAAGTGATCTACCTTTAAGTCCCTATGCTAATCTGGCTACCTCTCAGCCCAAGCCCCATAACACTTGTAGTTTAACATTATTTTAACTCTCTCTGATTCTGATGTTTCTTCTCAGACTGATGTTTCTTCTTGGACCCTCTCTTCCTCTTGACCCATGTCAATCTCTATTCCTTCTCAATCTATGTCCTGGTTGGCAGATATTCTGCCCCAATCTCTCTTCTGCCCAGCCACTGAGTGATCATCATTCATTGACAAGGCAGAAAATAAATGGTAAGAATTCTTTATACAAACTTGGGACAGGAGTTTTTATACATAAGCATTACAATGCCATTTCCTCATTGAAACAAGATATGAAGGCAGAGAAATCAGCATTTGAATAACCCATGGAAAATCTTTACATAATGCACAAAAACATTATGCCTACATCTTGTTCTGGGAATGACCTTGTCCCTTAAGAGTAGGCCTCAGACTCATTTAAAAAACAATTGGTTACTTTATAATAGCCAAGCCACTGTTACATTAGTGAATGCCTCTTGCCTGGAGAATTGTAATTGCAGTTTATAAGGCTTGAAGTGGGTAAAACCCATTGTTGACTTCTTTGGACAAGATATACAGTTTACTGTATTACAGCTTCCAGCAACATGAAAGCTATCAAACACTTTTATTTTTGATGACCAAATGAAAATAGCTTTGCTGTGTTTTCTAATTAAATACATGTTGTATCAGCATCTTTAAGGAATCATTTATTCACTAATCAAATTACTGATGAATAATATGAAGGCTCATGTATACCAGAAATACAGCTCTTAATCATTTATGATTCTCTTTACTGGTATATATCTAAAAGTATCTATATTTTATGATACCAGAAATTATCTATCACAGCTTCTATTTTTTCCTTATGTATCACATAATGATACTGTATAAATTCAAGCCTATCAGTCATAAGACAGGATGTTTATAATATTCTGTTGGAGGAAAATGGCTGGAAAACACAACAAGCATACTATAAATTTCTCATATCTTATCCTCAAGATAAAATAAATAGATATGTGTCCAATGACTTCATTATTCTACATTAACTGCTACTGTGAAAGTGCTAAATAAGTAAAAAGTGCTAACCACTGAGATATTTTTGAGAACAAAACTGCAACTCATATATTTGTATGTGCAATCATTGATACAAGTAAAGCACATGTAAACAGATCTGATCTTTTTCGTTGTTGTTTTGTTTGGTTGGTTTGTTTCATACTTTAATGTGTTAGAAGTTTTTCATCATCTTACAAAATCTAGACTATACACTCATAATAAAAATTACAAAGGTAATCCAGAAAACTGAATAAACACATGTATGTTTTACAAGATAATAGAAACATATTGAATCATATTTGGAAAAACCTCATGCATTTCTTCTCATGAATTGCCCATGGGAAGAGAAAAACTTCTTAGATATCTTTGAAGATTTATATCAGATATATCATCAATTATCTATGGAGAAAACAGAGAGGAAGAAGACATTTATTTCTTGTATTCAATAAAATAATATACAAGTGTCAATCATTTTCTACTCATTGCCTTGAAGAGTTCAGGTATTCTGTTGTACAAGATAGAGATTTTTAAAAAAGTCAAAGTCATACTCTCTAATGTTTCAGATAATGAAGGAAACCAGAACAGAAACACCTATCAGATAGGATCAGTGATCCTTGTATATCATAGCTGTAATAAATGAGGATATGATATATTTTATTAGACAAAATGTTATTAAATAAAGTGTTTAGGGAGATTGTTCTTTAGTTTGAATTACTTCCCAAGCAAGTGTGGAAACATGACTTCAGTTCTTAGCACCCACATAAACTCAAAGAATAATAGGATATCTGTAATCTCAATAATAGACAAGAAGATAAGTGAATTCTTGTAGCTTACTAGTCAGTCTGTATATCCAAATTAGTGAGAGAGAGAGAGAGAGAGAGAGAGAGAGAGAGAGAGAGACTAACTTAATATAATGGATGGATACAGAGAACCAATTTCCACTAGTAGTCCTTTACCCTATATGTACACATTAGATAGTAGGCATGTACCTTCCCCCTCCAAAATCATACATGGCATGCAAAATAAATAAGTAAAAGAGTAAAAAGAAAATGGCTAGAAAGACAATTATTGTGGTAAAGTCAAAATAATAAGTTCATATTTTGACTTGCATATAGAACTTATGAATTTGATTAATATTTAAAGTTATTTCATGCAAAAACAATATTTTGAGTAAATTGTAGAATAAAACTTAGAACAGAATTTAAATATAAAATATGTTTGAGTTATAGTTCTTTCAGTCTCAGCATTGCAATTTATATACTATATACAGACCTTGTAAATAAGACTTTAGTCAACCCAAGAAAACTTCATGTGATGGTATGAGATGAGAAGAGAGATACGGAATTTAGGGAAAAATACAGTGCTTCTATTATAAGAAACAATTGAAAGTTTAAAGGATCTTCAGATAATGTCTGTTACCAAACACAGTAATATAGATAATATGCTATTATATTAGTGATTCTCAAACATTATATTTCATCTTATACCTTAGTTATATCTGCAAATCTAACTTCTATTCACCAGAAGTAATTGATCTCTTGGAAGTTTACCACTAAATAAGTTCACATATTTTAAATATTTTTTTAAACTCTGGCTAGCTGATTCAATTCAGTTGTTCTGCTCAAACTCCTCTCCATGTTGACCCACACTGCGCCCCACTGTACTGCATGAACTCACAAACTCAACTCCACTGCACTGCACTTACGTCCCTAACACCCAAATGACTGAACCAAATTAAATTCCATTCAACTGAACTGACTTATGAACTGCTTGACTCTCTTTCCCTACACTGCTCTTAAATCACTTCTCTTTCTTGGGATGTTCTTGTGAGAGTTGGGTGTTTCCTATCTTTGACTCATTTTGTCATCTTTTTCTGATTCACTGCTTCATCACCTTTTTTCTACCCTTCAATTAGATGTCACTTTTAAACATGGCTGCTTCCATCTACAAAATATTTTTCCTTAAAGCTGTGTATTAAGGAAGTTTTTATTCCAGTCAGAAAGCATGTAAATAGTGTTTGGATATGATCCCTTGCCAGAACAGCCATGTTATTGGATTAAAATTCCTCTACATATTTCAATATTAACATGAATGGTTATCATTCACTGATAAATTAACGTGTCTACTCATCCTACTTTAACAAGCCTGGTTTGTCCTTGCTTCTTCTGTCTCCTATTCATATCACATTCAATCATGCGTGTCATATTGTAGTTATTCTACAATAATGGCAAGAAACAGAGATACAAGGTAAATGTCACATAGGAGATAATTGTATGATCTCATTGAAATACAAATTTACTTTTTATGTGGCATGACTTTTTGTTTCTAATCAGAATATTTTTGCAAAATTACATATCATCTAAAAAGTACAAGAGGTTATTTGTGGAATTAGCTTGATTGAATGGAGAAATGTATATATGGGCTTTATTAATCAGATTTACACTTAATTTTACAGAATATGATATTATTTCTAGCTACACCAAGTCAATAGTTCTGTAAGTTAAAAGTTCTGAAATTAATATGTATATTTAAGAGCCAGACAGTTATTTTTAAAGGTTACAAAATGAGACAGTGTCAACCTCATTTTTGTCTATGTTCTTCATAGAAAGTCTAAATGCTGATATTTAAAAAAAAAATGCTCTTTAAACACTACCCACTAACAACCCATCTGCTATTCTTGTATCTTAAATACACTCTTCTTGTTGATGTTAAATCTCAAATACTTTCTCAGAAAAAAACACATTTCAGAGTTTTAACCTCAAGAGCCCCAAAGAAAATACACACATTGTCTCTTCAGCATGTCAAATACAGTTCTGCAAAGTACACTTGACATGAGGAGAATGACACTCACATTGTGATGACAATAAGTACCAGGAAAACAAATATACCAGCACACAGTGGCTTGAAAATATCAATTAAATATAAGTATGTATATCAAGTGTATATATTTGAGTTTCTACTAAAAATTTCACAAATAAATAATGAGGTTACTTAACATCATTTTCATTTCTGAATATTTTATAAAATTATAATTTTAATGGACAACATTTTCTATTAGAGAGACTACTCATTCAATGTTTTACATTTTATTCTATGCACCATTGCTCTGACATACAAAACTGTGTGTGTGTTTTAGTGTGGATGCATGTGTGTTTATTTATATGCCTAAGTATCATTGTTACAATGAAGAACACAATGCATAAGACGTAATTCCTACTATATATGTGCTAATTATTTAACAGAGAGGAGAGTCAGGACACAGTCAACTACAACAGATGCCAGCTAACATATGTTAAGAGGGAGATGATTAGCTGGCTAGTATAAGAGGTCTTTTCTAAATGTTAGAGTTGGTGTTTAATTCTTCCCCTATGTTATACAAGCTATTTTTATTGTTTTAATGACTGTTCAGAGTGTAAGTCTGTATTCTCTTTGATGCTATTAAGTGTTCATTAGAAGTGGCTGGATAGGGAATAGTATAGTGTAGCAGTTCAGAAAAGAACATGATAAATTGCTTTGAGTAGAGTGGGCTCAAAGAAGCACAACAAATGTAGGGATAAGCCTTCATTGAGAATAGAGTAACTCTGTTGTCATAGGTTATTGAGCTCTTGAGAGAGAGTGAGAATGAAATGAGTTCAAAGCTGGGTTTTCAGGATGAGCCAAACCCCAAACCTAGAAATATATTTTCCAATTTAAAAACATATTATCGTAGTTCATAAAAAATCTAACCGTTTCTAACTAATACAGATGCACAAACCAATTAGGCAATCTACAGACATATCTGCTTATTTTCATGCATAAGTATGGATCATACAAAGGACATTGTTAATTGTTGAAAGGAAATGAACACAGAGGGGCTTTATCCTTTTAAGAGTCCCCTGAGCAAATGAGGAAAAAAATAACAGTTACAGTAACACTCCTAATACAAAGGAGTAAAAAATCCAAGCTATATTCAAACTTCAATTTAGTTGTTTGTTATGGTGGAAAAGAGCCAAATCCATTGTCTCTAGACAATTTTTTTTCTGAATAAACTACTACCAGAGGAAAAGATGGACAGAGATAGGAAAGAAGGGATATTGGAAGGGAGAAATATAGAGTTCCAAACCATCTAGACCAAAACATGAGATGTGATCTAATATGTATGTTATAGTTTCCATGTCAAAGATGTCCAAATGACAGTTAAGGCAGGGTGTTCCTACTTTGTCTAAAACTGATAAGTAGTCATCATGATATCATAAGCATTAGTATCTTGGAGAGTTGTATCAATACACTAGGTAGTATATAGCAAAATATAACCTATTTTATATAACACTTGGCATAAAAATTCACCCAATGAAATGTAACCATACAATTTTAGAAGCTGACAATTAGGAATATCACTTAAATTTTTAAAGAAGTATGCTGTGAAAGTAGGTTGTCTTATTGACTTGCATTTCCAGCCTAAAACGAGAATTGGTAAGTGTGAAGCAAAAATGCCTTTACTAGAAAGGCAAAAGAGGACAGATGCAGAAACACAAGTACAAAGCCTGTAGAGAGAAAGGTGTAAAAGTTGTTCAGCATAGTTCAAGAATCTTCAGACGGACTGATGACAAAAGGGAGAACCTAATAGTCCAACACCCAGAAAGATCTCTTTGGGTATTTATTTATCCATATGTTTAAAATACATTTTGTTGGTAAATTTAGTTAGGCTCATTTTCTTCATACTTATGTCTTTTATTATATAATCCTAACCAGCCACCTAGCAGTGGCATATAGTCAACATTATAAATGCACCATAATGTTAAAATAGCTGATGTACACAATATTTGAAGATCAACGATGGCTTGAGAGCAGGACATCTCATTACCTATAGGTACGTAACCAGAACCTGGATCTAGAGATTTAAATGTACACATTTCCTGATATCGGGACTGTGGCAAATATTTCACACTATCCGTCCTTAATTGCCTCAATCACTGACAATATTACTTCTGTTTGTCACTATAAAGACCTTATAGGAGTTCACAGGGTTCAATTGCTTCAGGTAATTGGGAAACAAATACTTTCTTCATGAATAAATTTCTGGTATTTACGCATCACACTCAAAACCCAGGTTATGCTAAATGAGGAAGTAAAATGATCCTTGGGGCTTACACTATGTGTGGGCTTCCTTAGCCAAATAGTGGAAATCTGTTCACATCATCTTGACTTCTGGAGCCTGTGGTGCAGGGTTACCTTGAGGCTCAATCTACTTTTCTCAAAGAGCAGAGCAATGTTTGTCATCAATAATCTTCTCCCATCATTGAGATACAATTTATTTTTCATGAAAAATCTCCATAGTGTAGTGTATCTCCATTTGGGTTTTAAACTTCTGAGAAATACATAAAGTCTGGAGGGCAGAATTGAATTTAGGGGATCATATTTCTTTAGTTAATGAAAGAAAGTAAACAATTAGTTCTCTTTTATACATACACATTGAGATGTATTCTTTTCATAGATTGCATTCATGAATGACACATTCCCTAGAAGTATATACTCTTATTATTTAGCTGATAATCATCAGTATACTTGCCAATTTTTTTTTAAGTTTTATATATTTATTTATTAATTTATTTATTCAAATCACAAATGCTGTCTTTGCCCTGGTCCCCCTTATGGAGTTCCTCCCCCACCCCTTCCCCTCTGCCTCTGAGAGGGACCCCCCAAAATCTCCTCTTGAGGGACATCATATCTATGCAGGATTAGCATATCTTCTCCTACTGAGGACAGACAAAGCAGTCCTCTGCTACATATGTTCTTGTTTCTGGGACCAGCTGTTGAATGTCTTTGGTTGGTGACTCTGGGAGCTGCCAGGGGTCAAGGTTATTTGATTACTGTTGTTCTTTCTATGGGGTTGCCATCCCTTTCATCTCGTTCAATCCTTCCACTAACTCTTTCATAGGGGTCCCTGACCTCCATCCAATGCTTCTCTGTGGGTATCTGCATGTATCTCAGTCAGCTGTTGGGTAGAGGCTCTCAGAGGGCTGCTATGCTAGGCCTCTATCTGCAAGCACAACACAGCATCATTAATAGTGTTCAGGGATTGGTGCCTATTTATTGAATGGGCCTCAAAATGGGTTGTTCACTGGTCAGCCATTCCTTCATTCTCTGCTCCATCTTTGTTCTTTCATTTCTGTAGTGGCTATTCCTGGTTGTCAACTTGACTATATTTGGAATGAACTACAATCCAGAATTGGAAGACTCACTTGTGTTCCTAATCTGGAGACTGGGAGATAAAAGTTTCTGACCTGAATCTTGGCATGGAGATCTTGAGGTGTAGTGGTTATGAATCCCAGAAGACTAAGGCAGGGAGATCTCAGAGTTCAAGGTCATCTGGGACAAAAGCAAGTCCCAGATCCAGGTGTGATGGCACATACCTTTAATATGAGCCATACTTTCTGCTGGAGACCTATATAAAGACATTGGAAGAAGGAAGATTCAGTCTCTTATTTGCCTGTATGCCTTGTGGGACTGAGCAATTGTCAGATCCTTGAACTTCCATTCACAGCTGCTGTTGATCATTATTGGGAGTTGTAATACAGGATTGTATCATCAACAAATTCCCTTACTATATAGAGACTACCCATAAGTTTTGTGACTCTAGAGAACCCTGATTCATACAATTTATTTTAGACAGGGTTAATTTTGAATCAAAAGATTTGTAGGTGTGATGGTGTTCCCATCCCTCCACTAGGGGTCATGTCTTGAGCTTTCATGTCCCTACTGTTGCATACAAGTATTTTAACTTCTTTAGTTTACTGGTTTGTATAATACATTCACTGTGCTTATATGAACATTTCTATTTTCTTTTTCTCTTGTTTATTTTTGTTAGAATCCTTCATGTGCAATTGCAAGCCAATGCTTTTACACACATTCAAAGAAGTTTAGTCCAGATTTAAACTATTTCAAAGAAGCTCACTGAAAATTGAAAACTTCAAGTTAGGTCTTTTGAACATTTTATAGAATCATTTAGTAGGCAACAGTGAAGCTGCTGAAATATACTAGACATTTTATGAGGCACTGGACAGATTTTCCCATTCATGATCTCTGACCATAATTAAGAGATGTCAATTTGCTTCCCTGAGTTAGTTTGAATATAAAACATACTATGAAAGCTTATGTACTAATGCTTGCTCTCCATGTGGTGCTACCATCTGGGGAGAATTTGGAAGCCAGGACATAGGGAATAGTTAAAATTCTAGGTCACTGAGGACTTACAGATTTTTGCTCAGTTGACTATGAACAAAGCCTCCACAGTAAGTTGCTGGGAACATATTGTTGGGCATAAGTTCACAGTGTGTAGTACCTATGCCCTGCCTCCTTTGTTACTGTATGAACATGTCCTTTTTAATGTGTTCCAAACACTAGTTATGCCATGTTTTAAAGTTTGATAGAAATATCCACATTTTCATTATTATGTTGCACATAACTTGTATTCCTTTGTTTTGCTATATAATTATTTTATTTATTTTTCTCATTGTTAAGACAAAATTCTTTACAGAAACACATTAAAGAGAACACATTCTCCTGGTGTATTCAATTTTTGTTTTTCTCTCATTTACTTAATGGGACAATAATCACATTGTCTGATCTGATCAAGAGACAGAAACAGTTTATTAGAACAATGTTAGCACAAGGAAAGTATTAATAAATGTCAGTTGTTTCTATTATCTTCCTTCAGTCAGAATATATGGTTGCATCACGAACCTTGAGAGAAAAGGAGGAAGAATTCTGCTTTTGAAAAATGTAGAGAATATCATCATCAAAAGAAATACTGGTGGTAAAAAGGTTTACATGAGGATGGGGACAGAAAATTGCTGAGAGCATAGGTAGAAGGGAGGTGCAGTATTCCTTTTCTATTGCAATGATCAAACACTCTGGCCAAGGGCAACTTAACAATGAAAGAATTCATTTGGGCTTACTGTTCCAGAGGAAGACTGTATAATGGACAGGGATGTACAACACAGTCAGCTGCTGCACAAAGCTGAGAGAACATACCTTCAACCACAAACATGAACCAGAAAGGCTCATAGCAGGCCCAGAAGAGAAAATAATAACTGATCTTTTGTTAAAAAACCTTTGACTTGTTGTTAGCTGCTCTCTAAATATTAGTGTTTATAAGTATAGATAAATGTGGCCCCCAACACCAGCAATACATGAAGAGACTTATACCTGCACAAAATAGTGGTAACAATGACTGTTGGGTCTTCAGCATCTGAACATTCTATATCATCACCTCTAAGCCTCAGAGCCCATTTCCATGGAGAAAACATGACTAACATATAAACTGGCAGATTAGAAGGAAAGTTGCTAAGAATTTTGTAAATTCATCATTTTTAATAGCTGAAGAGTACTCCATTGTGAAAATGTATCATATATTCTGTATCCATTCCTCTGCTGAAGGACTGTGGGATCTTTCCAATTTCTGGCTATTATAAATAAGGCTGCTATGAACATAGTGAACCATGTGTCCTTGTTACATGTTGGGAAATCTTTTGGGTATATGCCCAAGAATGGTATAGCTGGTCCTCAGGTAATACTATGTCCAATTTTCTGAGGAACCACCAGACTGATTTCCAGAATGGTTGTACCAGTTTGCAATCCCACCAACAATGGAGGAAAATATCATCCTGAGTGAGGTAATCCAATCACAAAAGAACACACATGGTATGCATTCACTGATAAGTGGATATTAGCCCCAAAGCTCCGAATACTCAAGATACAATTCACAAACCATATAAAGCTCAAGAAGAAAGAAGACCAAAGTGTGGGTGCTTCAATCCTTCCAAGAAAAGTGAAGAAAATGCTCATGGTAGCAAATATGGAGACAAAATGTAGAGCAGAAACCAAAGGAAAAGCCACCCAGAGTCTGTCCCACTTGAGGATTCATGCCATATACAGTCACCAAACCCAGGCACTATTGTGGATGCCATGAAATGCTTGCTGAATGGAGCCTAATATAGCTGACTCCTGAGAGGCCCTGCCAGAGCCCTACAATTACAGAGGCACATGCTTGCAGCCAACCATTGGTCTGACAGAGGGGTTCCCAATGGAGGAGAAAGGACTGAAGGAGCAGAAGGGGTTTGCAACCCCCTAGGAAGAACAACAATACCAACCAACTAGAACCCCCGGAGCTCCAAAGGACTAAGCCACTGACCAAGGAATACACATAGCTCCAGCTGCATATATAGCAGAGGATGGTCTTGTCAGACATCAGTGAGATGAAAGGTCTTTGATCCTGTGAAGACTGGATAGATGCCCCAGTTTAGGAGACTCAAGGGAGGGTATGCAGAAGTGGGTGGGTGGGTGGGGGGAACACCCTCATAGAAGCAGGGGAGTAAGGGATAGGACAGGGGGTTCTTGCAAGGGGAGAAACCAGTAAAGGGAATAACATTTGAAATGTAAATAAAGAAAATATCCAATTAAAAAATAAGAAGAAGGAGGAGGAGGAGGAGGGTTGCAACATTTTGTCTTTTACCATGGCCTGAGGGCTGTGCCTATGAGCTCATAAGAGCAGTGGTTACGTGCATAAGACCTGCATAAGACAAGGCTCAAAAAACTTCCATTATGAATGTAGGAGGGGTTCATGAGGCCACAGCCATGCTTGAGGAAATTCTGGCTACAATGCTTGTAACAATGAACAGGTGTATAGTGGCATAAAAATCAAAACACAAAATATTCAAACAAAGAAAAGTGTTTCATTTCGTTACAATGGGCTCTTTTATATTATGAAGTTATGATGAGGTTACTTTTAGTTGTCAGAGTGATTTTATTATTATTATTTTAATCTTTTCTAGATGTCTCCAAAATAAATAGCAGTAATGAAATATATATATATAATTTTAGACTCCTTTACCAGCATCTGATGGGGTAATCATTTCCTGTTATTGATGATGACTCTCATCACATATTATAGATCAACGCATCCTAAAATAAAATATTAAACTAGAAGCCTAGTGTAGAAATTGCCTAGGTACCAGAAGCAGCATTCACAGAGCCAAAGGCAATAATAATGTGCCTACATTTTGATAGACATTCAAAGGACAATTCTGCTGAATTGAATGCAGTTTACTTTTTACAAATTAATTTCAGTTTTCTTTTTCAACAGTAATCACCAAGGATCCACATCTTACTGCCAATAAATAAAACTTCATTTGTGTCTTGAAATAATTATTGGTTTCAGTGGAAGGGAGGAGCCAGTTTTCGTAGCCTGAAGCTATCTCTCCTCTACTAGAGAACTCTCAATTTGTTAAATTTGGCAATGACTTCTGAACCTGGTGATTTTCTTTATAATCCAATCATTTGGGCCACATTGTGATCACTCCTAAGTCTTTAAGTTTTCAGGGAAAGGCCAGTCTGGATTCATTTCAGAAGCTCATTTTCTGTTTTGCTGTTACTCATTGTGGCATATGAAAATGTGAAACGATAATATTTAATGGAATTTCTTTGTAATAAAAATCGCTCAACTCTCTGAAACATCACATATCATGTGAAAGACATTAAATAGTTTTAAATGAGTTAACATCATGTATCTCTTGAATTACTATAGTTAGGAGGTGGTTTTCAGTTATTGCTGATAGCCTCAAAAATAAACTTCAGTAAGAACATGGCTAGTAAGTACTCACAGGTCTGCTATAGGCAAGTTCTGCTTAGATTTTGAGTTGAAATTAAATTTTACATTTCTTAAAGCCATGCAAGAGTAAACAGTAAGAAAAGAAGGGGGGCATGAACAGAAAAAATATTTCCTATTGCTGTAGCAGAAAATACAGAGAACTCAAAGTCCCATTGTTTAAATTTAAAATTAAATGTATTTATAGCATTTATTTCTAAATACATACACAGAACCTTCTCTTTTGCTATAATGTTACCTGCATATATATGATCTTGAGGCACCCTCTGGTATTTAAACAATAATTGGAAGGTTCTCTCTTGAAGAAGATCATTTCCTTTACTCACCGCATCTAGAAACACAAAAGAATGTTCATTCTATTTTGTCCCTCAGGGTCTGGGGACATGAGGAATATGGAACAAACCTGAACCTCTGATGGACTTCATCTAGATCTCCTCTGGACTTATTACGTGTCCTGTCCACTATTTGTGAGTTTCATTGTAACAGAAGTAAAAATTTGATACAGCCTGAGAACATGTTTACAGGACTAATCCAAACATTGAGGGGAACGAGACTCAGAAAGGTAAATACAGAAAATTGACAGTGTGAACCTTGAATTACTCAGCCATCTTCACTCTTGGCTATATTGTGTTGTTTCATTAAAACCAATGTGCACATCCTGTGGAATGGTTGTGAAAATGACTTCAACCATATACTTAAATTTTAAATTAGGTTAGAGTTGGGTGTGATAGCTCATACCTGCATCCTAACACCGGGACAGTTGAAGATCTTGAGTTCTGGCTCAAATTGGGTAACAAAAATAAAAGTCTCAGAAAATAAAGCAATCCAAAATCTGGAGAGAAAGCATTAGAGAATTTTTATCTTTATCATCTCCAGATCCTTAATACTTTGGCAAGATAACTTCTGACATTATCCCTCTTAAAAAGTGAGAGTCTAGAACTTTCACAGTTGTTAGTTATTTCCCTATACTTTCAATAATGGCACATACTAAGTAATCTAGATAGGGAAAAAGACTGAGTTTGATGATAGGTTTGGATATTGCTGTTGAGGGCAGACTTTCAAGGACTGGATATTATATTCAACAGTGGCAACTTTTCCAACAGGGCCTCCTCTGCTCACATATTGAGTCACAGCATTCCAATCCATGATACTCTTACTTATTTCTCTTTCCCATTGTTATTCTTATTGTCCTGTGAGTATTCTCTGCAACTATAGACTTTATTGATATAATGATTGTGTTAGCTCCTTTCATTCATTACCAGTCTTGCTGGTAGTAATTAAATTCTAACTACTCCATGTGACTCTGAAAGAATACATCTCCCCGTAGTAATTGTTTACTATCAATGTAATATAGTATTTCACAGAATAATAAATTCAGAATATTAGCTAAAAGCAGGAGTTAATATGCAACAGTGATATAAAAATCATGGTAGTTAGATAAAGGAAATTATGACAATGGCAGATGAAAGTTCACTTCTGTATAGTACCTGAGAGAGTGGGTTAGGGCAAGTATATGGGAGCTCACAATTCTTCCTCTCTGGTGTTTTATCACAGCTGACATGAACAACAACCATAAATAAGAGCACAAGGTGAGATATATTACTATAAAGAATCAGATTTTGCTACCAAACAATAATTTACAAGATATAGAGATTCTAGATCAAGAGTCCCTGACATTAATTAGAATGATAAATATTGAATGAAAAAAACTTCCTTCATTCATAAAACATTCAGTGAGAGGCTAATTTGTGCTAGGTACTGGGAGTATGTACCAAAGATAAATAATACCCGCAAGGATATTATGCTATACTTATTGTTGAAAAGGAAAAGAATAAGATTGATTATGAATCATTATAAGACTAATGTTATAGTTATGCTACAAACAAATGTTATGTTAAAATAAATAATGTATTAGGCTGTATTATGTATTGTATATAGTTGTAAATGTGTTGTGCATTAAGGCAAAGACTACAGACTTATTTCATGCTTCACTATTTCCTTGGTCCATATTATATTATCAAATGCATTTTATGTTTAAAATTTAGTTAATTGAATACATTAATGAATGAACAAATGAAAAATCCATTATTCACCAGAGAAATATTTATATTTTCTACAAATACTTATAGCATTAGCTTTTATAAATATACATATATATATATATCAATATAAAAGCTAAATATATACATTTAAACTAGAATAATGATTATATTAGATTTTAAATTTATAAACTAGAATAGTGACTATAAATTATTATAATGATTTTATATTTGTGGTAAAATGTTTGGTTTTATGATATACATATCTAATATTTTATATTTTATATTTTATATCTTTTATATGTGTTATATATTATATATTATATTTATGTATAAGAATATATAGTATGTATATAAATATATCACATGTGAGATATATCTTATTGCAATATGTAATATATTACATATATACAATAGTTTCATACATATATATGTATATACACATATATAATACATATACATATAAATATACACATACATATACATATATGAAATAGAGGGTGGGAAGAAGGTATCCTACTTATGCTGACAATGCTTGTTACATGAACAAAACACTAGTAAATATTCCATTATCAGGCATCACAGACTCTCCTTTTTAATTGTTGGTCAAGTTCATCGAAATGACTTCTTAAGCAATATAGATTATTGAGGTAGTCCTCAGTTGCCTTTCAGGGGTTAAAGACGGGTCTTTGTTGCTGTAGACTCCAATATGCAACACAGGACTAATATTATTCCATCTGTACTGAAGCCCTCTATTCTGCTGTCTGGTTTTTGGGTTTGTTTGTTTTTTGCTTTCTCTTCAAAAACTTGTTGCAAAAACTGCAAGTTGCCAAGAGAATGAAGCAATTAACCATTCCTACTCATCTGCAGTAACTGTGAATATTGGCAATGACTAGCATGACAAGATACCAATAAAAGTGCAGTAAGTCACACTCACATTCAGTGGTAACAAACAACTAATTAGATTTTATGCCTACTCAGCTTGATGGAAATCATGACTTGTCCTTTAATTTTAGACAAATTTCTGGATGTCTTAAGATCATAGACCATAGCAAAGAACCTATTCGCAATGGTTAGAGGATAATATTTCCTTACTCTATTTTAAATCTTACCCTTACACCCACGGATAAGTTTACCTCCCTTTCTGCATCAAAGAAGTCTGTCTCTACAAAAAATGGATAGCATCACAGAAAACCACAACTGGAGTCAAGAAAGAGCAGTGGATTTTGAGTAACCAAGAAGGAGTGGATAAATCAGCTCCTGTATCTATGGCTCACAGAATATCTTGAAAGAGGATGTGGAAAGATATTAAAAGCAAGGATGTCAGAAACTCAGATAGGACATAGTCTTCTCTAACCTGGCACATTATGAGGATAAAATAGTTGCCCCCTGATTACCTCTGGTCTTGGTAATATACTCACCCTCTTTTCCTATACAAATACTTAACACAAACCAGCATCAATAGAGAAGAAAACATTGTTATTCTTAGAAGGGAACCACAGGGATATGCTCTTATACATAGTTCTTTAGGCATATCTTTTTCATATAAACATGTAACAAATAGAAAACATTTTTCATGGTGTAAACGAAAGCAAAATTTGTTCACTGTAATCCTATGAGTGGAATAACATGTACACAGATCATAGCTTATCTAGGTGATCTTACCTCAAAAAGATGATATCCCTAAGAATCTATATGTTCATTCACAATACTGTACATTTTCAAACATTTTCATTATTTTGTGAAAGAAAAGCAGAAACCTTTATTGACTATAGCTCTGGAGGCAGGAAGAAGTCATAAAGATGTCAGAAGGATTAGGCTGTATCTGAAAGTTGCAGGTGAATCCTTCAATTTTCTCCAATGTTTGGTCGATCCATGGGCTTAACTTGGTTGCATTACTCTGCCTGGATCTACAATGTATTAAATATTTATTAATAATGATATCTATCAGAAAACAAAGATAAAAAGTCTCAACCATAAAATTTATCATACTTATTTTGTCTTTTGTGGATTGAATTTTTCTTCAATATACTTCCAGACCAGAAGACAAGTTTATGAAAGCAGACATCCTACATATCACTTACAATAGTATAACTTCATTAATCTCTAACAGTGTTTACATTTAATTGATATGCCTAGTAAGGAAATAAAGTAATTATTGGCGGAATTTGGAAAGAATCAGTTGATGAAATCTCACCTGTCGATTCCTAAATAATTGTTGTTTTCTGCTATTCTCTAGCATATAAACAATAAGCCTTTTAGAGCACTCTGTTAATGCTGTGGAAATGGCTCAAAAATTATCCACTGTTACAAATACTCAGAAAGCATTAAATTTATACTGAGAAAGAGAAAATTGTTAAAAGGTTACTTGCTTAAAAACAGAAACCTAACTTTATTACAATATGGCCTTACTTGTACCTTGTTTGTTTCACAGCAAAAGAACAAAAATGCCTCTGAAGATCTCTTACATTTGTTCTAATTCATTGTATTAATTGTCTACATATTATGCACACAATATAGAATAGTCAGTTATCTAGCATACTTGATAATATTCTATCAATATTTCCCAATGTATTTGAAAATACACTATTATAATTCTAATTAATAGAAGAGTATTTTATATAATGTTTACCAAATAATATAAATTACAACATAAATAAGTAATAATTTTATAGTAGTTATTGAGAATTCAATTTCCATGTTGAGTACATACAGAAATATTCTCACGTACTTACTTAAAATGCAAAATTAATTAAATAAAATTAATTCTTAAATTTAAAAAATTTCAGACTCTGCTTAAGCATATTTTAGTCTAAAATTTAGTAGAATAGAAATGGCAGCCAGCTTTATTTTAAATATTATAATTATTTCTGAAGACTACATTGATAATTTATACTTTACAATTTATAATTTATCTTATTTAAATGTTATTAAATTATTTAGGGTTCTGTCACTGTAGTGCATGCTAATTCGTAAAATTTCATATTATGAAACAATTTTGTCCAAATCTTTATCTTTAATAGCAAACAAAAGTGTGAAATTTACTTCTTATTTGGGTAAGCAATTGTTTCTGTGCTTGCTGCAATTATGAATTTCATAGGTGGACATGTTTCCTTCCCAATAAGAAATATTATAACCTCAGAATTTTTGTGAATATTTCCATAATTTTCATATATATGAAATATATATAATCTCTGGGGTAAACTGTCATCTCAGTGGATAAAGCTATTTGCTGCCTTTCCAGAACCTGAATTTGTTCCTTGGCACTCACAATAGGCACACACATGTTTATAAATCATGCTTTAATATTAAACACCTTACTCTGGCCTAAATGAGGAAACACCTAGATACATGTAGCATACATACTCACACACACACACACACACACGCACACACACACACACACATATATATGACATAGATGTAGATAGATATAGATATAGATATATAGATATAGATGTCATTGTTATTTTGGGCAACTAGTCCACTAATACTTTTCCCCCAATTAAAGAATTATTATAGTTATATAATCAACTTTGGCTGGATTATTTCTTCTTCTTCTTCTTCTTCTTCTTCTTCTTCTTCTTCTTCTTCTT
>JADRCH010000175.1:2928716-2958325 GCA_019843965.1 Rhynchomys soricoides
TTCTTCTTCTTCTTCTTCTTCTTCTTCTTCTTCTTCTTCTTCTTCTTCTTCTTCTTCTTTTTTCTTCTTCTCTATTCTGTTAAAAGCCCATCAACACACTGACTATCTCAGTCTATAACAAAAGCCTTACAATAATTTATATCTAATTTAAATATCATTTAGCAAATAATCAATATCTGGTAACACTACCTCATTATGTTTTTACTAAGAAAAATAACCTAAAGGAGAGTAAACTGTGTGCTTCTTTTATGGTGCCATTGGAAAATAAAATACATGGATAAGCTTTCAGTCTATAGAAACAAATCTAGTTAGTAGACATATAACTTCAGTACCCATATGTTGTTGGGGGTTTAATAGTTTGGAATGCAGAATTCATCAAATTAGAATCTTCAACAGTATAACAAGTTACTATCTGGCTGCAATCACTACAAACTGAGTACCAAGAATGCTATGTCTTTGTAAAGCATAAGAGCAAACCTGAAATGGAAGATCAAAATAGCAATTTTATTCAAAATTTAAGCATGTCAACACTATATAAATATTGTCAAGTTAGCATACTGCCTTGACCTTTCTGAATAAAAGTATTCTGTATAAATAAAATAAAGACTTATATCTTATAAATGACAAAATGTATATCATGGAGTAAGTATAGATTATAGCAATAGCTAATAAAATATTAAACTTAAAGCAAAGTTTCTGAGTTTTATAAATTAAATAAACCCTGATATGAAAGATCTTAAAACTGCATTGGTTTAATAAAGTTGGAAGTTGGAGATATGGATTGCATTTCAATCTGTTTAGACAAACGTTGTCATAATGTCTGAAACAGCATTCTTTACTTAAGGCCTCCTAATGGAGAGGGATGAGCGAGTTCGGCTGTCATAGTAAATCAGCACAAATGGAACACCTTAAAACAGGACAACGTGTTACCTCAGTGCTGACTCAAATTAGAAGTCCATGTGAAGTGTGCCTGAGTTCGTTGTTTTCTTAAGTGGTCACAAAGCCAAAAAAAAAAAAAAAAGAAAAGCTTTAACCTTTCCTTCCTAGCTTAGAAAACATGTAGTTCCAGATTCCAGATCTGTGGTACAATTGGTAAAATTAGGGTTTTACCATTTTTTTCTGTATTTCTCTTACACTAAGGATAGGATTATTTTATTTTATTTTCAAAATTTAAAGTCCTGGCCATGTCTTTTGGCTCTTGAGGCCCTCCAACATGAACTTGATCTCATCAGATGCTTCTTACACTCAATTTTCTGCCTCATCTCTTTAGCATATCTCTCCAATCATCCCTGTCTTGATTTTAATGATCCATGGTATAGTGTTGTACTCATTTGTGCAATCTAGAAGTAAATCTCCATTTTAAGGTCTTTGCATTCTTTGCATTAGTAACCTTAAATCTATCTAAAAATTCTCTCCACAGAAATATCTAGAGTTGTATTGTATTCAATCACAGGGAACAGAAATCTCAAAGAACATCTTTAGAAGTCTGTTCAGAAAATTAAACAAGGGTCACAGCTATGAAGTCGTTGAACTGATATAAAAGAAATGGCATGTTTCTCAGAGAAATCACAGTGACAGTAGAAATGCAGATGAAAGCAAACATATATTATAGAGGAAACTGAATGGAGAAAAAAGATAATCAGTGAACTATAAGATATGACAACTGAACTTATATGCTGTTTTGAAATATGTAGGCTTTGAATGACAGCTATAAGTAACAACTAATCTTTGTAAATATTGTCATCTAGTTACTAAATCAATGTTGCCACTCACCTATAATGACTTCTTTGTGAAGTAGTTTCATAGTTATGCTCTTATGTGTGGTATCGCTTCCTGTGGTTTTACTTTTAATTGCTCAACTGTAATACAACAAAGATAAATGGAAATTCTTAGACATAAGTTCATTGGTTGTAAACAATTTTTATTGTTGGGCGTTTTAAAATAGTTTTATTTTTTTTAATTCATTATGAGCATTGATTTCTTATAGGGATTCATTTAAATGAAATCCTATCATAGGTATGCTTGAGAAGATGTTCTTCAATTATGCAATGGTTTTGCTCAAATTAATACACTGTGAGTTCACAATATTTACATATTAAGTATACATAGCCAAGTGAACACAATGGGGTACCATAAAGTGTTGGGTGTTTCCCACTGCAGGTAATTGCTTTATAGGGAGTAGATATTTCTTGATTGGCCCTGTCTTTTGTTAAAAATTTAGAGGAATTTACACTGTACCTCTAGCTGGCCTACGGAAAAATTCAGACTCAACAAATATAAAGCTTTGTGTACAATTCTAGGTAAACTTATTAAAACCATTCACAGATTTGGAAGGAACTTGATTTTTTAATTTTTGTTCAGGAATCAAAGAAAAAGGGAGATAAAATAGCTTATTTTAGAATATAATATGCCTTCCTGAAAAATATAATGATCAAGTGCAACACTGAAAACTTAAAAGAAATCTTCTTTCTTCCTGTTTCTCTGGTTTCTGAAAACACAAGTGGTTATTAAATATATGAATACCTTATGTTACTATATAATCTATCAAAACTGTTTTGAGATCTTTTTGAGGCAAATATATCTAAATACTTAATGTTTAGAATCACTGAGAGTGTTTTTTCAATGATCTTAAATTAATACTAAATTGGTATTTTTGGCTGAAAGGGCCAAGAGCATATGTGTGTGCATGTATGTATGTTTATGATAGTGTGTATGTATGTGAGTGTATGTGAGAATGTATGCATATAAAATTAAAGTGAATGTGAAATTAATGATAAACAATCCTTTTAAAATATTTATAATTTTATATAAATCATGAGTTTATGTAGACAACAGAAATACAAAAATAAGTTATATAAAATAACTAAATTCATTTATTCTTTTCTAAATATATAATATAGAGCTGAAAATTTGATTTTTTTCTCTTCCACGTTTAGCCTTTTAGTGCTAAATGCATTTAATCATACAAAGTGTATCTGCCCAAATGTGAGTAAATCTTTAAAATATAAATCACATAAATTTTATTAATACAGAAGAAATTTATTAAATTGAGTTAAAAATCATAAAATTTCTAATGTATTAATTTATTCTTGAAAAACACATTTGCAAATTAAGAAGAAAAAATATAGTTAAATGGTTACTCAGTAATTCAAAAGGTATATATCTCACAAACTTGTGAAAGGGCAATCTTGTTATCCATGTATTAGTCAATTATTAGTGCTTCTTAGAGTGAATTCAAATATACTTTTTGAATGAATGGACACTTTAATATGAGTTGATAATCAACTGAATCTCATATTTCATAAATCTGAATCAATAGAGACTGTAGTATTCTTACTGATGCTACTTATATCAATGTGTTAATTCAACATGTCAACTTCTGATAGAAATTTGCTAGGTGATATTTATTTACATCATGGCCAGACACTCTACTGCTTCTATTCCACCAACATTGGGATGAGGCACCAATATATCCATTTCTAATAGATACCATTCAGACAATGACACTGTCCTGCTCATCAGTGAGTTCCAAAGTAATTAACATTGTACATCAGGGAGAAGTTAAACCAGAAATAGTTTTCTTTTCTTTCTTCCTCTTTATTTAGTTGTATTCTGCATAAACACTTTATAGTGATGAGAATATAATACAGAAAGTTTATATCACAGGATGAAGAACATTTCAACATAACCAACATAACTTTCTGTATGTTAATAAATTGTCATCTAGTATTATATGGTTAAAAAAATAAATCAAACTTCATATCTTTTAGTAGTTCAGAGGATGGTCAGACATAAATAATTTATTCTCAGGTTTTCTTTAAAAGTACTTTATTCTCAATATAGGCACATTTAATAATTTTAGCATTTCTATCCTTAATACCTGCCTTTCCATTAAAAATTACAGATATTTTCATATAAAACAGGAAATATATATAACTGTAAGTACTGGGAACATATTAAGAAAAGTTATTGACAAATGGGGGGGCAAAAATCACAGCATGAATCAAAGAATAGTCTATCCAGATTGACAGTGTCTTTTTGGTGGTTCACTATTTTTAATAAGCCTGTGAGCCTACCTGTGCATTGAATAAAAGAATATCCTGAATTAATTTGGGAATAAAAATAAAACTGGTTTCCTCAGCAATTCTTGCTAGTAGGATTTAGGAGCATGTGTGATAGAAACTGTCTGGTACAATGTTGAAATTGGCAAGTATTAGAAATTCCAAAAGATGGAATGCTGATCAGAATATCTAACCTCAGCACTAGCATCCTTGAAAAAGCTCCCTGATGTCCACAGTTCTGAGTTAACCTTTAAAACTAGACTGTGGATACAGGTTGTCTTCTGACATGTTTCAACACCTATAAATTCATATAAAGTCATGTGTATAATATCATCTTTTGAATACTGAGAAAATGCTAGAAGAGAATATGCCATAAGGCTCCATAAATAATAAATGATCATTTTGTACCGTCGTTTTAATGGACTGCTTGTGAGTCAACATTGAAATTATATAAAATAATAGCCCTACTCAAAATCAAACTTTCTGACCTAAAAATAGCAAATTAAAATATAAAAATATATTTTAGTGTTAACAAAATATAAACAATTGAAAATATAGAGATACAGCATAGTTTTAAAAATATTAAATATTTTTCCCATTTTAATGGAAAATAATTTTTTCTCACATAGTATAACCTGATTATGAGTTCCCCTCTCTCTACTCCTCCCAATTTCACCTCTCCTTCCCTTTTGTCCCATCAATGTTCTACTCCATTTCTTTCTCTCATTAGGAAACATAGATTTCTGAGGGATAGTAACAAAATGTAACAAAATCAAATGCAATAAGGTAAAACAAAGACTGTCACAGTGGATTTGAACAAGACAAACAAATTAAAAAGATCCCAGGAGAAGACACAAGAATCACAGAGCCACCCATTTACATACTCGAGGATCCCATTAAAACATTAATCCTTCTGTCATTATGAGTCCTTATGAGTTTTGATCTTGTTGATTTAGAGGGCCTTGTTTTCTTGGTGATCTTTGTCATCCCTGGTTCTTAAATGTCTCCTTTTCTATAGGGCTTCCTGATCCCTAAGGGAAGGAATCCTATAAAGACATACTATTTAGTCCTGAGTGTTCCAAGGTATCACACTCTGGGAGTCTCTGCATTTGTTTCCATCTACTGCAAGAAGAAGCTTCTCTGATGATGGTTGTGTAAAACACTATGAGTATAACACAATGCCATTAGATATTTTACTGCTACCTTTAAAAAATGTTAGGATATAATATTTAGTATACTTCTAAATAAATTAATACTTTCGTAAAGTCAGAAAATAGAAAATATACTCAGAAAATTTGATGTAAATGTCAACTTTATATGACATTAATTAACAGATAATTAAAATATGAAACCAGAAAAAATCAGGGGAACAGACAAACACTCACATAAAAGCATGCGTGCACATGCACACACACACACACACACACACACACACACACACATATATATATTCTATGTATTTGATTTAATAAAGAAAGATTTAACTCCAGAACACAGTTTGTCAGTCTATTAAAATCACCTGGGGAATTTACACAACTACTTATGTCTAGATCGCAACACCAGAGATTCTACTTTAATTGCAATGGGAACAGTCTGAGCCCTGGGATTTTTCAAACCTCCCAAACTAATTATAATATTATACCACAGTTGAAAATTATTACTTAAGGGAATTGACATCATTATTTACTATCATACACCAAAATTGGAACCTTTAAAAACACCCAAGTGGGGAAGGACATATCCCAAGTTAACAATTCTCTTTCTTATCCTATATCTCAAACCCCAATATAAACAAACAAAACACACACAGGAGAAAGACATTCATTTAAAAATATGAAACCCTAAATAAAACCATTATTAAACAATGGACATAAATTATTACTATGGTGTTTGTTATTAAGAACAAAATGATACAATAAGACTAGACATATGTTTTGGGGTTTTGTTTTTCATTCTATCCATTTATCTATGAATTTCATGATTTCATATGATTTTCTGATTTTCATTTTGTTTTTTTCCTAGTTCCATCCATTTACTTGTGAATTTCCTGGTTTTGTATGTTCTTCTGATTTTTATCCTAGTCCCATTTATTTACTTGTGAATTTGAGGGTTTCATTTTCAAATATCTGAATAATATTTCATTATGTAAATGAAACATATTTTTCTGTGAAGGGAAATTTAAATTGTTCCAAACTTCTGGCTATTTAGAATAGAGAAACAATGAGCATGGTTGGAAAAGTGTGTTGGTTGTATTTTGAATACAAACCCATCTATGGTAAGGCTGGATCTTGAGATAGGTTGATTCTCAACTTGCTGATACGCTGACTTCCATCATGACAGTACAAGTGTGAAGTCCAACCAGAAGAGGCTGATTACTACACAGCATCTTCAGCATGAGTTGTCATTTGTCTTATTTATATTGTCCAGTCTCACTGGTATAAGATGAATTCTCAGAGTAAATTTAATTTGCATTTCTCTGATGATACGGATGTCCATCATTTATTTAACTATTTCCCAGCCATTTGTGGTTTCTCTTTGGAGAGTTCCTTGTTATATCTGTAACCCATTTTTTAAATTAGTTTCCTTATTTTCTTGATACATAAATATTGACTTTTTAAAATATATTTTTGATATATTGGATATGTAGTGGGTAAAACCTTTTACCCAATTTGTAGACTGGCTCTGTTCATTGTGACAATGTCCATTGCTATATAGAAGCTTCTCAGTTTCATAAGGTCCAAAGCTTACCTTATAATCTTAGTGACTGTGATCACTGTATTCTTTTCAGAAATATTTTCCTGTGAAATTCCCCCACTTTCTCTTCTTTCAGATTCAGGTATCTGATGACTTGAGGTTGATGGTGTTGATCTATTTTGACTTGAGTTCCTGGGCAACATGATAAATACAAATCTATTTCGATTCTTCTACATGCAGTCATCCACTTTGTCCAGGACCATTTGTTGAAGACATTGTCTTTTTCCAGCGTGTATTTATGATTTTTTCACTAAAAATCAGGTTTCATTCGGTATGTGGATTTATGTCTGGGTTTCTAATTCCATTTTATTGATCACCAAACCTGTTTTTGTGCCAATAACATGCTGATTTTATTTCTACAGCTGTGCAATACAGCTTGGTATCAGGGTCAGTCATACTGTCAGCCTTTCTTTCTTTGTTCAACATTGTTTTGGATATTCTGTTTGTTTTATTTTTTCATATTTAACTGATAATTGACTGTCAAGATATATAGAGGATCACATTCAAATTTTGATGGAAATTACATTGAATCTGTAGATTGCCTTTAGTGGTTTGGCAACTGTTACTGTATTAATCCTACCAATCCTTGCATAGGAGATCTTTGCAACATCCGATACCTTCTTCAATACCTTTAAGTATTTATCATATGAATCATTCACTTATTTGTTTAGTGTTATCTTTTGATATTTGATAAAATTTGAGGCTATTTTGAGAGGGGTTCTTTCCCTGATTTCTTTCTCAATCCATTTGTCATTTATATATCGGAGAGCTATTGATTTTTTTTTTTTGAGATAATTTTGTATGCAATTACTTTGTTGAAAGTGCTTATCAGCTTTAGGAGTTTCCTAGAGGAATATTTAGGGTCATATATGTATACTATCATATTATCTGCAAATAAAGATCTTTGAGCTCTTCTTTGTAACCATTTTCATTGACCTTCACTTGTTTTATTTCTATACTTAAAACTTCAAATACTATATTAAATATGTAGGGAGCAAGTAGACAACCTTGTCTTCTTTCTCTCTTTAGTGGTGCTTTGCATTTCTCTCCCTTTAACTTAATGTTGGCTATGGTCATGCTGTAAACAGACTTTATTTTATCGAGGTATGTCCCTTGTTTCCCTATTCTCTCCATGTCTTTTACCATGAAGAGCAATTGAATTTTTTTGAGAAGCTTTTTTGCATGTAATCATTTTCTTTTCTTTCAGTTTGCTTATATGGTAGATCATATTAATCCATTACTTATGTTGAATGATTCCCGAATCCCTGGAATAAAGCACACTTGATTATAGTGGATTATATCTTTGATCATATGTTGGATTTGGTTTGAAAGTATTCTCATCTTTAAACTAATTTATTTATTTACAATCATTGGCCTGCCTTGATCCCCCTCCCGTAGTTCCTCATCCCATTCTTTTTCCCCCTTGCCTCCCAGAAGATGCTCCCACTCTAGATCTCTTCCTTCCCTGGGGTCTAAAATCTCTTGAGGATTAAACAGATCTTCTACCACTGAGGCCAGACCAGGCAGACCTCTGGTCTGGTACATATGTGCCAGGGGCCTTGGACAAACCCCTGTATGTTCCCGGTTGTTGACTTAGTCTCCGGGTGCTCCCTGGGGTCTGGGTTAGTTGAAACTTTCGGTCTTCCTATGGGGTCACTCTCCTTTTCAGCTTCATCAACCCTTCCCCTAATTCAACCGCAGGGGTCTGTGACTTCAGTTCAATGATTGGATTTAAGTATATGCTTCTGTCTCAGTCAGTGGCTAGTAGGGCCTCTCAGAGGATAGCCATGCCAGGCTCCCATCTGTAAGCACTTCACAGGATAGTAGTGTCAGACCTAGATGTCTCCACATGAGATGGATCCCAAGTTGGTCTGGTTATTGGACCTCCTTTCCTTCAGTCTCTTCTCAATTTTCGTCTTTGCAGTTCATTTAGACAGAACAATTCTGGGTCAGAAATTTTGAATGTGGGTTAGTAACCATGTCCCTCCACTTGTCACGCTATCTATCTTTTTGAGGTTGACTTTTAGAGTCCCCTTTCCTCAATGTTCAGCATTTTGGCTAAGGTCACCCCCAATGAAACCTGAGAGTATGTCAACCCCGGGGTCTCTGGTATATTCTAGAGCACCTCTCTACCTCCCATTCCTCGAGGCTGCTTATTTCCATGTATTCTCTTGACCTTCTGGGATTTTCTCCTGTCCCTTCCCCCATATCTGATCCTTTTCCCTTTTCCCCTGCCTCAGCCCTCTTCCTCCCAGGTCCCGCCCTACGTATGTCTCCTGTGATTATTTCCTTCCCCCTTCTAAGTGAAATTGAAGCCTTCTCTCTTGAGCATTTCTGCTTGTTACACTTCTTAAGTCCTGTGGGTTGTGTCCTAGGTATTCTGTATATTTTGGCTAATATCCACTTATCAGTGAGTATAAACCATCATGCGTTTTTGAGTCTGTGTTACCTCACTCAGAATGATATTTTCTAGTTCTATCCATTTGCCTGCAAAATTAATGTTCTTGTTTTTAATAGCTGAATAATATTCCATTGTGTAAATATATCATACTTTCTGTATCCATTCTTTGGTTGAGGGACATCTGGCTTATTTTCAGTTTCTGGTTATTACAAATAAGGCTGCTGTGAACGTGGTGGAGTATGTGTCCTTGTGGTATGATGGGGCAACTTCTGGGTATATGCAATATATGAGTGGTATACCTGGGTCTTCAGGTAGAACTATTTCCAATTTTCTAAGGAATTGCCAGATTGATTTCCAGAGTGGGTGTACCAGTTTGCAATCCCACTAGCAATAGAGGAGTTTTCCTCTTTCTCCACATCCTTGCCTGCATGTGCTGTCACTTGAGGTTTTGATCTTAGCCATTCTGATTGGTGTGAGGTGGAATCTCAGGGTTGGTTTGATTTGCATTTCTCTGATGACTAAGAGCTTTGAGCATTTCCTTTTCTCTTCCCTTTATATTATTTTATTAAATCACAAATGTACAACAGCTTCCTAACTCTACATATGCACTTAATTTTTTTAAAGGAAAAGAAATGTTATATCTTATTACACCATGATCCTGGCTAATAGCATTTCAAAACTTTTGAGAAAAAAAAATCTTTAAAAAGGTTTCACATGCCACGTGAAAATTACAAATTTAACATTATCGAATAAGGAATGCTTCTACACTCTTACAAACACCACTAGAAAGAAATAACAATTAAAAGCTAAGAAGCTGTCTCAAAGGCATTTTTTTTTTTACAGTCCTTCCTCCACAGTAAAGTAATGTTATTAAATAATCCAATCCTTTCACAAAATGTCTCTCTGCATCTGTGCTGGTGTCTTCTGCCATATCACTGCATATTTATGCATGACTGAGATAAGAGTTTCCTTAACGTAGTTATTTTGATAACCTGAAGCTGTTCTGTTACCTCTGGGCTCTCATCCTCTCCTATTTATACAGTAAAGTCTATGGTAAATAGGAAGAAGCTCAATATAGACTCCTTCCACCATAGCCCAAACTTCCTCCTCTTCCTCCAGGACTATGGTTCCCTCCACCATATGGTTCTCCCATGTTCTTGCTACCACCAAACTTTCTACTCTTCAATAGACTATAGAAGGTTGCTGGTTATAATTTCCAAAATCATTGTAATTTCAGTTTCCATAATTTCCTCCTCCACAGATGTCATAACTATCTCAGGAGACCCCACCATGGTTGCCATATTCTGGTCCCCCACCACCATATCTTCCTCTGCCTCCTCCCTAACCAGGGCTACCTCCAAAATTGCCACCTCCAGGCCATCCTCCATACCCATTTTAGCCATACCTAAATCCATTCACTTTCATATCCATCAGATTCCCCCTTAAAGTTGCTCTTTGTTCCTGGTCCAAAATTGCCACCACCACCACGAGAATCCCCAAACCAAAGTTTCCACCTCTGACAAGACAATGACTTTCTAACTTCTGCATTTTGACAATTTAAGGTATGCTATTTTGGCAAGATAATTTTATCTGCAGGATCATGGTCATTAAAACAAACAAAGCCAAAGCCTCTTTTCTTCCCATACTGCTTATCAGTAGATATTCCAATAGTATCAATTTATCCATATTCTTCAAAGTAATCTCTAAGGTAGTATAGTAGTGATGCCGGGTCCTGTGTGCAGGTGCTCTTTGCAGTGCAGTCTCTTGGGCAGCAGATCATCTTACCACAGCGTCATAATGAGTCCTAGTGTGTGCATCTGCTGCAGGCTTTCTCATCTTGCTCTTCTGCGGGAAACCGGGTTGAAGTGACTGGGATCTGCTATGGAGAGAGAAAAGGAACAGTTTCTCAATCTCTTTATTGGTGGCTTAAGCTTTAAAACCATAGAAGAAAGCTTGAGAAACTACTATGAGCAATGGGGAAAGCGTATAGACTGTGGTTATGAGGAATCTGCAAGCAAAAGATCAAGATGATTTGTCTTTGTAACTTTCTCATCCATGGCCGAGGTTGATGCTGCCATGTCTGCAAGGCCTCTCATTGATAGCAGGGTAGTTGAGCTAAAACGTGCTGTAGTGGGAAAGGAGTCTGGAAAACCAGGACCCCAGAAAGCTACTGTGAAGACGCTGTTTGAACATTTAAGTGCTTCCTTGGTCATTCTGGATTCTTCTGTTGTGAATTCTCTGTTTAGCTGTGTACCCCATTTTAAAAATTGTGTTATTTAGGGTTTTGGAGGTTAACTTCTTGAGTTCTTCATATATTATGGATATTAGCCTCTGTTGGATGTTGGGTTAGATTTTTCTCACTGACTGTGCCTTTTGCCTTACAGAAGCTTTTCAGTTTCATGAGGTCCCATTTATCAATTGCTGATTTTAGAACCTTAGCCATTGAGTGTTCTGTTCAGGAAATTTCCCTTAGTGCCAATAAATTTGAGGCTTTTTCCCATTTTCTCTTCTTTTAGATTCATTGTATCTGGTTTTAGGTTGAGATGGGTGATTCACTTGGACTTGAGCTTTGTGCAAGTTGATAAAGATGGATCAATTTTCATTCTCCTAAATACTGACTGCCAGTTAGACCAGCTTCATTTATTGAAGATTCTTTTTTCTACTGTATGTGTTTGGCTTCTTTGTCAAAGATTAAGTGTCCATAGTTATATGAATTTACTTCTAGGTCTTTGATACTATTCCATTGATCAACCAGTCTGTGTCTGTACCAATACCATGCAGGTTTTTTGTTTGTTTGTTTTGTTTTGTTTTTCAAGATTGCTTTGTAGTATAGTTTGAGGTCAGGGATGGTGATTTCCCCAGCTCTTTTACTGTTGATTATAGTTTTTACTATCCTGAGTTTGTTGTTTGTTTTTGTTTTTCCATATGAACTTGAGAATCGCTCTTTCCATGTCTGTAAAGAATTGTGTTGGAATTTTGATGGGGATTGCATTGAATCTGTAGGTTGCTTTGGATAAGATGACCATTCACTATGTTAATCCTACCAATCCATGAGCATAAGAGATCTTGTCATTTTCTGAGATTTTCTTTGATTTCTTTTTCCAAGGATTTGAAGTTCTTGTCATACAGATCTTTCACTTGCTTGGTGAGAGTTATCCCAAGATATTTTTTGGTATTTGTGACTATTGTGAAAGGTGTTATTTCCCTAATTTCTTTCTCAGCATATTTATTATATTTATAAAGAAAAGCTACTGGTCAGCTTGAGTTGAATTTATATCCATCCACTTTGTTGAAGTAGTTTATCAGCTACAGTAGTTCTCTGGTGGGATTTTTGGTGTCTATGCATGAAGCCAGTTATTCTGATACCTAAACCACACAAAAAAATCAACAAAGAGAACTTCAGACCAATCTCACTTATGAATATCGATTCAAAAATACTCACTAAAATTCTCGCAAACCAAATCCAAAAACACATCAAAATGATCATTCACCATGATCAAGTAGGGTTCATCCCAGGGATGAAGGAATGGTTCAATACACAGAAATTCATCATCGTAATCTGTTACATCAACAAACTCAAAAAAATCAAATGATTATCTCATTAGGTGCTGAGAAAAACTTCAACAAAATATAACACTCTTTCATGTTATAAGTCTTAGACAGATCAGGAATTCATGGTACATACCTAAACATAATAAAAGCAATATATATAAAATCAAGAGCCAATACCAAATTAAATGGAGAGAAACAAGAAGCAATTCCACTCAAATCCTGGACAAGACTAAGTTGCCTACTCTATCTATTCAATATAGTAATCAAAGTTCAATTTAGAACAATTAGACAACAAAGGGAGATCAAGGGAGAGAAATTGGAAAGGAAAAAGTCAAAGTATCAGTATTTGCAGATGATATGATAGTGGATATCAAGGACCTCCAAAAGATTTTCCAATGAGAATTTTTTATCTTTTTCATAGGGAACACTGATGTATAATCAAATCTCTCTCTCTCTGTCTCTCCCTCTCTCTTTCTCTGTGTGTGTGTGTGTGGTTTGCGAGTCATGGTAACTATGGCCTTTTAAAACAAATAAGCAGTGTTGCTTTTGCTTATTTTTGTGACATAATTTGAAGAATATTGTTATTAACTCTTCTTTGAATGATTGGTAGAATTTGTATTAAAATGTATGGCCATGTGGTTTATTTTGAGGGCATGGCTAGAGGAGAATTTTAATGATGGCTTATATTTCTTTAGAGTCTATACGTTTATTTAACTAATATTGATTTAACTTTTTTAACTGATATGTAATGAGAATATTACCCATTTCCTTTAGATTTTTCAATTTGGTGGGAATGCAGTTTTTTAAAGTATGTTCCTATGTTCATCTGGATTTCCTGTTTTCTCTTGTTATGCCCCCCTTTTCATATCTATGTTTGTTAATTTGGATATTTCATTTTTCATTGATTCACTATACTATTTTTTATTTTTATTTTAATTATTTCAGTCAAGAGTTTATTTCTATCTGTCTACTCCTATTGGGTATGATTCTTCCTTATTTTTCTAGATTTTTCTGGAATATTGTTAAGCTATTAGTATGAGATATATCCTGGTTTTTTTTTGAAGTAGTTATTTAGGGTTATGAGCATGCTCTTAGAACTTCTATTTTTGTGTCTCATAAGTTTGGGTATTTTGTGTATTTATTTTTATTCAATTTTATAAAGTATTTAATTTATTACTTTATTCATTTTATATTCAGTACTAACTTGATCAATTTCCATGAATTTGCAATATTACTGAGACAATAACATATAAATAGCTATATAAATTAGGTGTCTATACAACCCTTTCTTTTTTTGTTATTTTCCTATAAAGTTCATTTTTATTTATGACTGACTAAAATTCCATTATGTATATGTAGCACATTTACATTACCAATCAGTTGATGGGCATTGGAGCTGTTCCTTTTCTTTGCTCTTGTGGACAGTGTAATCATGAGCACAAATGTATAAGTGTCTCTGTGGGTAGGAAATGGAGACCCTTGGGTCTATGCCCAGGAGTGCTACATCTGGGTCATGTGTTCACTTCTTGAGAAACTGTTACAGTGATTTCCAAAATGACTGCACTAGTTTGCACAGCCACTGGCAATGAATAAGGGTTCCTCCTCTTCATGCTTTAAGAAGTGTTTCTGGTGTTCTGTAGAGTATGTGTGTGTGTGTGTGTGTGTGTGTGTGTGTGTATGTGTGTGTACGTTGTATTTTTTAATCATAGTCATTCTGATGGGAATGAGTGGGCTATCACAGTAGTTTGAATTTGTGCTACCCTGATAGCTAGGGATTAAAACCTTTTCTTGAGAAAAAAAGCTTTGTACACATCATCTTACATGAATAATTCCACGCATATGAGCAGATGATTTCCCAAACTTCTTAGATTTCATATGCATCCTTGTTCTTCTCCAAATCTTTTAAGAATAAACTTCTTATCTTTAAATCTTGACAGGTCAGATATGTTCCTGACCTTTCTGATGCTATGACTAAGTACCCAAGATAATCAACTATCTCCTTCCTCTGCTTTAACAGTTAAAACAACAAAGAAATGTATATACTAAGTCATTATTGCACGAACTTAAGTACAGCACCACCCTTCTCTTTTACTTCAGTGTTTGTAAAGAAAGAGTCTCAAGGAAGCAATGTATAGTAGAATCAGAGTCCTTCAAGGTCATAGTACTAATTGTTCAAATTTTTTCCTATTAGATCCTATATCTTTAAGTTTCCATTACATACCATTGTGTCACAAGGTAATAATGAAGATTGTAGCCCCTGGCCTTTGTTATATATGTATAACATAAACCACACTATCAGACGAAAGTCAAATCATTAAAAACTCATCCTCATTGACCCATTTTAGTTTTTAGATATATTTCTTTCCCAGAAATATTCAGTGCCCCATATTGTTGTTTGTTTGTTTCTTTGTTGTGTTGTTCATCTATTGAAATGGAACTATTCTTCAGTTTTTGCTTTTTCTATCGTACTTATGTTTGGTTTTGTTTCATGTGGTTTTCTTAGTAAACTGCATTGTATGAATTTATGTTGTCCAATAAAATGGAAAATCCAAATTCAGAAACACATAGGTTGAAACAGCAAGCAACCTAGGGTTAATGTATCAAATAATATGTGTGTATTTTACTTGTGTTCCAGTAAGGATCAGAGTGTCTAGTACTAATTACTTCATCACCCCTGTGGCCTCCTATGGCCATCAAATAAATTCAGGCTTCAAAGCACATCACTGGTTCCATGTCCCTTTTGCAAGCAGTTGTGGCATCTTTATTGAGCTATTTTTACTCCAGGGCAGTTCAGGAGACCCTCAGATTCAAGCATCCTTTCCACACTTTTGAGCATGCACAGTCTGTGCTGCTCCAGTTTTCCCTCTGGTCATGTTACATTTGAGAGACCATCATACATGTACAACCTGGAAAATCTATTTCCAATATGCTGTTCTTCCACCATTCGTATCAATGAGAAAACTGCTTCTAGTTGCCATTTACTATTGATCAGTGTGATGTGAGTTGTGTTGTACAAGTGGGTATCAGTCAGTTTTTTTTTCCTTTATAGGGATAAAGTCTACTTATTAAAAGATCCTGATTTTTCTTTTTCACTGGCTATATGCCATATCTTCTAACCTACTCTCTTAACTGGAAAGTAGCCCAAACAAAGTCTCATTAAAATCAGAAGCAAATATTTATATGCTTGGTAGACTTTAAATAAATAACTTTTAAAAAGATAAATCAAGAATTTTCTAAAAAATAGCAAGAAGGATTATATGGGAAAGCTTGGTAAAAAGAAAAGGCAAAAATAGTATAACTACATTAGAAGCATGAAATAACATAAATACAATAGAAAATACTTAAAATTTCTCTTATAGAAAATGTTCCAATAAACTACAAGCATCATAATGAGAACTTGAATTTTATACTTACAGCATGACAAATCAAACAGAAAGAGGCCTCTAAAGCATTCAGATGCTACACTATATGATTAATCTTGTAAAAATAATTATCCATTATATCTCTTCACTGTAGTTTTCTCTTCTGTGATTGGATCAGATTGGTCAGAAATGCCTTTCATTTAAAAAAATATATTTCAGCTTTATAAACAAATTAGGTTTCACCAGTTAGAATTAAGTTCAGCAGTGAAACCAATGGCTTCAGGAAAATAAAGTGAAGAAGGAAAGTGTATAAGAAAGGCTAAAAGAGCAAGAATGTGTCTTCTGGTAAAGACACAATCCTTCTTGATGAGCTCACAGATGAGTAAGTGAAAGCATCTTGTGAACACCGGAGGAAAGAATCGAAGGAATGGCAAAGAGCTCAGAGGTGTAATCAGGAAAACTCAGGGCAGGATGATTTCAATGACTTCATGCACAATGCTAGTAAATTGAATGAGCACTTTGAATTGTTTTACAGGTCACCAGAAAGGACTCAGAAAAAGACAATGGGAAAGCAAAGAAATCATTGAGGATGAGGTCATAAGTACAGTTGGCAAAGCAAGTGCTTAGATTCCAGGTGTCTGACAAAGCAAGGAAAGACAGAAGGAATTATATTACAATGTTGAATGGTGTGGGAAGAAAATGATTTTCAATGAATGAGAGAACTTACTTTTTTTATTCTCAGTGAGGTTGAGATGGATAAAAGAAATACTAATTAATCTCTTCATAGAAAGAATAATAGTGGCAATAGTCACTTAGTAGTCACAGGGCTAAATTCAGTAGCCCATGCCTAAGAAGAATATCATATTACAAGTTTTTACCTAATTCCCTCTCAGATACAACTAATTATATATTACAAAGGACATGGTCAAAGTGACCTTTACACACAAAAATAATTCATAGTATAGGATATATTTGTATTTCTTCCTGTATGTTTTCAATATTTTGTATTTCCCTTGTGTGATTTAATGGGAAAAAAAAAGTAGACAAGTATTTCAGAGTAATTCTCCTTTACCCAAATGTGTGATAGGTTTTGTTTAATTTCTTTGGGAAAGTAACTTTGAGTCTGGCACGTATAATAACACACGTACATTAAGCTACATAAAGAGCTGGCTGTTGACCTCTGTATGCAGTAATGAAAATATACTACATCTACATTCTCAATAAGATTATATTAAAGTTCTAGTGACTTTCTGGAGAGAGCTTTCAAGTACGAAATGAAATATCAGCTCTAAAACAAAAAGTATACTTATATAATTAATCCAATCTTAGAGTAGGATATGCAGCCATGAGGGGGAAGTGTTTTAGAATGTTTTATGTACCAGTGTCAGAGACAACTTAGATGTCTAGGTTTTTATGAGATGATTTAGACACAACTGTTCCAGAGAAATGTTCTCAAAATTCACTCTATTAGCAGACAAAAGCAAGAACTTCAATTGATATGGCTACTGAAGATCATGATGCTACACTTTTGGTATACGATTACATGTTTTGGTAAAATTACAGAACCTAACATTTCTTTCTAGTTCCTGAATGCAATCACTTTTTTAGATTTTTATACCCATTTCTTTGGGGGGAAATGCAAAGCAAACAAATGAACAAAAGTTCTTACCAAAAGAGTATGCTATTTAAGTCTTACCTTATATAACAAAGAGAAGAAGGGTTTAACTAGCTTTTCCCTGTAAATTCTCCTGTAAAGGGAAAGTGTAAATATCTGAGTGAAGGGACAGCTAAGGTCTTCCAAACCCAAGTGTGAAGTGATGCTTTACATAATAAATAAAATTCTAACAGGCCGTTAGTATCTCCTAATTTCTAATCACGGGCCAATAATAGATTTCAAAAATTAAAATACCACTTGCTCATATGTTATTCCTAAGAAAATTTAAAGATAGAAGTATTAGTTACCTGGCAGAAACCAAATATCACGTCTGCTAAAAAAAAAAAATGGTTCCTGAATTTTCAGAATAAGCAAATCTGAGGTTAAAAGCATTCCTTCAAAACTCCTCTACCCAAGAATTATCTCTTGCAAGTTAAAGTGAACTCTCTTGGGAGAAATTGAAGTGCTTTAAGCATGTGTGCATTTGTGATTGTTGTCTCATGGGAGACAGTTTCTCACATGCAAACAAACGTCTTTTTTAGTTTGTAGCACTTTTCTTACTGTGACCACAATGAAGGTTAAATCATGGGTGTTCATATTATGCAAAAGCAGAGAATCATGTCCAAGAGTCTTTCAATACACAAATGAATTGTCAGAGGGAGGTAGTGATAGCTGGTGACAGAATCTATGCCAATTGAGATAATGTTTATTCTTTTATTTTTTATTTTCATTTTTCTTCTTTACGTACATTACATCCATCTGACTAGAGTATCCCTAACCTTTAATTCTCACAGGTGCCTTTCCCTTCTCCCCTAGATCCACTCCTCAACTTCCTATTTAAAAAAAAAAAAATAGGGAGAGTAGGTCTCTTAGAATATCAACTGAAGCATGGCATTACAAATTATAAGATCAGGTACAAATCCTCATATCAAGCCTAGATAAAGCTTACCACTGGGAGAAAAAGGGTCCCAAAGGCAGACAAAAGGGTTGGAGGCTCCCCCATTCCTACTGTTAGGGGTCCCACAAGAACACAGAGCTACATAACCATAGCTTGAACACAGAGGATCTATCTCAGACCCATATGTGGTCCATGATTGTTGCTTCTTTCTCAGTGAACTCCTATGTGGCATGGTTAGTTGATTCTTAATGTTAAAGTGTATTTCTTGGATGAAGCAGAAGGATGGATCCTGTTTTCCTCTCTACTCTATTATTCTGTGTCTTTTATTGGTGAATTGACACCTCTGCTGTTGAAAAAATTAATAAACTGGTTTTTTTTTTTTCACTCCTGTTATTATGTTCTGTGTGTATGTGAGGGTATGTACATGTTTTCTATCTTGATTTGCTTGTCTGGAATTATTTATTCCTTGTGATTTTTTTTTTTTTTTGGTGAGGTTTAACTCTTTAGGTTGGAGATTTCCTTGTAGCACCTTCTGTAGGGCTCAACTTGTAGAAAGATATTGCTTAAATTTGATTTTATCATACAATGTCTTTTTCAATCTATTGTGATAGAAAATTTTCCTGGGTATAATATTGTTTTGAAACCTGTCATCTCTTAGGGTCTGTATAACAATTGCCTATTCCCATCTTGTCATAAGGGATCGATTGATAAGTTGGTATTATTTAATAGTTCTGCCTTTTATATTACTTGATCTTTTCCCCTTACAGCTTTTAATATTTATTATTCTATATGTTTAATGTTTGCTTATTATGTGTCATGGGTAATTTCTTTCCTGGTCCACTCTATTTGGCATTATGTATGCTTTTTGTACATTTATAAGCATCCCTGTCATTAAGTTAAAAAAATTTTCTTCAATAATTTTGCTGAAAATATTTTCTATGCCTTTAACATGAGTTTCCTCTCCTTCATCTATTCCTATTGTTCTTAAATGTGGTCTTTTCATAGTGTCCAAGATTTCCTAAATACATTTTTGCCAGGATTTAATTTTTGATTAAATGTTTTATTATTTATTTCTTCTATCTCCTTTTCAATCTTGTAATTCTCTCTTTTACTGTCTGTATTCTGTCAGTGAAACTTGCTTCTATACATTCTGTTTGAATTCATAATTTTCTCATTTTCAGATTTTCCTCATTTGGGTTTTCGTTACTGTTTCTATTTCTAGTTTTAAATCTTAAACTGCTTTATTCATTGCCATTCACTGCTTATTTGTGTTTTCATAGATTTCTTTAAGTGATTTATTCATTTCTTCATTGAGGACTTTTATCATATTCATAAAGGTTATTTTAAGTTCTTTGTCTTGTGCTTTACCTATGGTGCAATATTCACTATAATTTTTACAATGGCACCTAGTCATCTGGGTTTGAGAGAAGTGCAATTTTATAGCTTGATATCTGGAATTGTCTTTGTAAAGTGAGCGTTTGGTCCTGGGTTTCTATTGCTTTTTATGGTTCTTCAGAGAGCATGGTGGCTATGTGTTGCTTAGTAAGAAATTCATCTGGGAATCTGTTAAATTTTGCCACTGAGTACTGCAGGTAACTTACATTTCTAAGTACTGGGAACTAATACTGGGTAATTGGGTTGAGCTAGAAAATGGTTCCACAGGAAGAAGGAACGTAGCATTTTTCTACAGGGATCTACTAGCCCTTTGGCAATGTGGATAGAGCATGAGATAAGGCTGGAACAAGTTGTCTGATACAGACCCGAGGATCGGACAGGGTAATTGGATATGGAGGAGAGAAAGGAGAAGGAACATTTGAGCTTTCCTACCTAATCAGTTGGCCTACTTGCTTCTCTGGCAGGCTTGTCTTGCAGGTTCCCAAAAAAATATCTGCTGGTGTTGGGCACTGATATAACAGGGTGAGTGAGGAGAAAAGTGGTAAGAGAAAAATCTCACTGAACCCAAGGAGATGGAAAGGCAGGAGAAGGAGGATAGGAAAAAGCAAGTGGTCTCCTACAGACAAGAAATTGAGACTCTCAGGGATTTGGATTTGGAATTGGAAGAGTAGAGGAAGAGATGAAAACTGCAGCTACCCTACCTGCTTCCCTGGCCTAGTCCATGTAACTTATTTAATTTGCACATACTAAAGAAGACATCACTAATGGAAATATAAACAATTATATATGAACAATATAAAAATATATTCTCTTTACTAAGAGTATTAATTATTTCAACTTTAATCTGGAACTTAACCTGTTTCATTTTTCAAAAACCTTCTTCTATAATAAACATTATAAAGAGAGGACAATGGTTTGATTACTCATTATTCAGAATACAATGATGATCTTAAATAATAAGACTTGATTCTCTAATGAGAATACAATGTGCATATTTACTATTATACCCTGGTGATCCCATGAATGGCGAATTTTGAGTTTTAGTCCAGACCTGGCTTGCTTCAAAAAAAAAAATAAATAAAGAGAAAACCAAAATAGAAATTTCCAGGGGAAGAGCTGAGAGTCATACTGTCCTATTAAGAAAATAGGGAATCATCTTCCCTCTGTTGATCTTTTTTGTACCGTCTGGTGATTGTAAGAATATCTTGTCTTGTATAGCATAAATTCAGTCTCTTTCCATGTAATCATACTGATTCTATTCTTTCATGTATTTTGTGATACTGTTCTTACTCAACTTAGGTTCCCAGACAACCTATATTATCTTCATCTGTCCATTAATTACATCTACAAGAACATTGCTTTAATATAGTCCGTTAATAAACATATGCTAATAGCTTCAATGAATTGGCTTTCTTTTAGTGGCTCCTCCAAACACATTGTCCATTGATATATACTGATAGGTCATCTCCCCTGTCAAACTATGCCAATTCAAGCCAAATTAAAGTAAAAAGGCAGACTTATTAGGCAGCTCTCAGTTGAATTCACTGATCTCACAGAAGGATGTCAGAGAATTGCGTCTGCAGAAAGAAAGACAAAAGTACTTAAATATCTGGAATATAGAGAAGCAATAGAAGGCCGGGCTGCAAAACTCAGGGTAGAGGACAGAGTATGTCAGCCAAAGCTTATAATAGGTAGAGACTGAGCATGAGCAATACAGGGAGGATCTCTGGTCCACATCTGCTTTGGTGTGCTAAACAGGCATCCCAGCCTTTTGTCCTGGGTCTGAAAGCCAACATATATATCCTCCCTTCTACCCTGTCTCACATGTGACCTTGCTTGTAAGTGTGACCAACTCTTAAAGTTAGCAATAGACAAACATTTTGAGAAAACACTATTGAGTTCATGATATATATTAATCTATGTGAAGTGAGGACATGACTGCTACAAGTTATAATTGATGGGAAGGTTTTTGATGTACATATGACAGAGAGAGTAGGCATCTGGAAGTTTCTCCAGGCAGGAAGAGAATAAGAAAAAGCAGTGCAGTTCTATAAACAGAATATATTGGCTAAATCAGGTCATAAGAGAAGAAGTAGAGAGTCAAACAGGAGAGAGAGAGAGAGAGAGAGAGAGAGAGAGAGAGAGAGAAAGAAGAGGAAGAGGAAGAGGAAGAAGGAGGAGGAGGAGGAGGAGGAGGAGGAGGAGGAGGAGGAGGAGGAGGAAATAGAGTCAAGAAAACTAATGGCCAAATGAAGGGGGCCGTTCTGATGTTAAAGTCCTGTTCCCCAATTGGTTTTTGATTTGTCAGTAAGGAAGGCCAGGACTAATTGCTATGTGGCAGGTACAGGTGGGACTTAGGACTTCTGGGTCCCAAGAAGGAAAGGAGATACTGGGAAGGAGAGGACAGCTTTCTGCCATGCTTTGGAGGAAAAAGAATGCAACAACTATGTGATGTCTTAGAGGGGAGCTAGGGTCTATGGACTCCACTACAGACAGGTGGCCAAAGATGCTTGTCAGGGGCTAGGTGAGACTATCCACTGAAGTTTAGGGCAAGAAGAGATAATAAATAGTAAGGACTTGCTTTTCCAGGCTGGAACTAGAAAAACCCATAAATTTCACCTAGTAGGCAATTTGTGAAGTAACAAACTGTGTGTGTGTGTGTGTGTGTGTGTGTGTGTGTGTGTGTTATCTGTGGATTCAGGGAAGCTAGGAAAGGACTGGTAGCATGGGCATTTCCCAGAGCAAAGGCAGATAGAACAAAAAGGAAGCTGGGTGGGGGCTGGTAGCTTGACTGGTCCCAGAGTGAAAGGCAGTAGATTAAAACTACAAGCAACACATAAATGGCAGGCGTAGATAGATATGAAAACCTGGGCAAGGGAACCTTTTAGCTTCCCTTTGAGGTAGGGGATGGTATAAAAAGACAAAGGTACTGAAGGAGTCTGGAGTCCAAGAGAAACTTCATTATGCTGATAGGCACCACAGTTAGCCGTGTAATCTAGGTTGTTTTTGCATCTGTCAATCAGAAAGGTGTGTCATTTAGAATGATGACAAGACTAGATGGGTACTATTGCTACACAGCCAAGATTACTCCTTAAGAATCAAAGATATACTGGATGTCCTGCAAGTAGCCAGTTATGATTCAAATATCTTTATTACTTTTTACAAAGCATCAGTTATGAGAACCACTTCACCAAAGAGTCTTGATACTAGTAAAGGCACTGTTGTCATAACAAAATATCTGAGAAAAATCAAACCAAAATTGAGAACACTGGATTTTGTCTTAAGTTGTCAAAGGTTTCAGTTTATGACCTTTTGGGTCTTTTGATTTTGGGTGTGAGGAGGCATAAGATGAGGCACAACACTCACGACTTGTATAAAAGCAACATAGCTTAGTTTTTGAAACTTGGGAGACAAAAGGAGAGAATAGCAGAATGACAGGTGTGTCAATTTCACATTCACAGACATATAACTCAACATTATCAACTCTACTGCATTACTTAAGGTTCTCCTTGCTTAAGTTTCTACCAGGGACCAAAGAATAGTAACAGTTAGAAAAAGATATATGTTTCTTTGCTTTAATTTCAAAACCTAATGACACTCAAGAAATCAATTATGAAATGTCACTTATGGTACCCCAAACTATTTTAAAACATTTTATCTAGAGCCAGGGAGGAGTCCTCAATAGAAAAAAGTTTCTCGTTTATACCTCACCTACAATAGCAGAAGATAGCTTAGCACCAAAATTATGACTATAATAATCAGAGTAATTATGCTGACTAGATATAAACATAAGCACACTCAACAAACTATCTATGATGTAAAGCAGAAGAATTTTTCTATGCATAGACAAAGTCATAATAGAATCTCTGTTTTCTTGAATTTGCTTTCATGAATTTAAAACATTGAGTCTTCAACAATTCTTATTAAGATCCAGGCATGACATTTGCTGTTCCTGCAGTGTGAAAGCTGTGACAGTCACTCTCTGACAGACCCAGAGCCCAGAAAGGTCAGAGTGCTCTGATAAAGTCCTCTGAGCAAATAGCACGGATGCTGAAGATTTCAATTCTCTTGGAATCAATAAACTACTGAATATGTCTGGGAAACCATGCTCTTGTGAGTGAGGCAGATTGTTCTTCCCAAATGTATCTCTGCCTTGCCTTGGGTGCTTCAGCACTTAGTGATCGATTAGATGTTACAAGAACTGATTCCCCCAAGGACATTCCCCTTATCTTTGCTGCTCAGCAAGAAGAAGGCTGGTGAGCTGGAAGTGGGCCATTTAGGATGGTACTTGGTAGTTCAGCACATAGGGCAAATGGAAGACTGATAAGATAGATTACTGGGATTTGGTGAGCTGTTTTGTTTTTCCTTCCTAATCGGTCCCTTAATCTTACTATTTTACAGTCCTGATAACTAACTATTTTCCTCTTAATGTGAAAGTATAATAGTTAATTTTATGTTCCTTCTTAAAATCCTCCATGATAGCAAGAGCATCAGATCCCCTACAAAATATAACATTCCCCCAGACACCTTAAATACCATACAGAAGTTAGTTAACTCTTTGGCAGTGTTGGCTCAAGGCTCTCCTGGGACATATGAACACTTACTGTAAGTACATTTGCACACCATGAAGTCAGAGGCAACTGAGCCAGCTGTGAATCAATTAATACATTGCATGAGCTGTGCTTAATTTCAGATGTAAATTCAGTCAAATCCCCATGCTTACACAGTATTTTTAAGTGTATTAAGAGTATTTTTGGAATGAAACATCCAATATTAGGAAATTTTTATATGGCAAATTTATAAAGAATATATGTTTCTCCCAAATAAGTCTTCTAGTCAGATTTCCATTAAACAGAAACAATATCATAAGCCTTATGTTCCTTTTCCTTCTCTGGTTTAGTGATGAATATTTAACATCACTTAAATGTCATTGATCTACCAAGTATATTCAGTTATAGCTAAGCATGTATTGATTCTTATATTTATCATATGATTTAAAGAAACAAGTTGTGATAAGTCAAAACTTCAAAGGGACACCAACCTCAATATGTTTCTTTTAAGAGCTCTGTCACATTACCAACACTTTGACAACATACACAGTAAACAGCCAGTTGAATCAGACTCCTTGGGTTGATACTTCTCACATTTATAGTCATGGAAATCCTGGACTAGTTTTTTGAGTCTATTTCTGCCTAGTTAATTCATTTCATGAAAGGGAATGAGGAAAGTAGTATGAACTATCAAAGTTACTATGTTCAAGTATATGGATATAACAAGGATAATTTGCTCAGGTAAACTAGATTTTAGATAATAGATAGGACAATTAATAGTTTGTTAATACTATATGAAGAAGAGGTATTTGTGAGATTGGTTTGGGTGTACTGAGTATGATAGTTTATAAAACATCTAACCATGCCTCCAGCTTAGCAACCATGAACTTCTAAGGGCTTATTGAGTTTGAGATATTTGACTACTGTTATAATCCCTGTAGTGAAAACTGCCAGGCTAAGTGTGTTGACAGAAAATCCCTAGGGATGTATACATTCAGATAAAACACAATTAGGACAAACAAACAAAAAATTGACAACTCTGAAGCAATTAGTAGGGGCTAAAAAGCACATTGGGATTTTGTTGATGTTCTTTTTTATTCAAATTTCTATCCTTGGTGGCTTGTTTCCAATGATGTTTTTAATCGGTGTACAAGCCCATATTTGATAGACACATGAAAACCTAAACACCAACCATAATGAATTGTTGGAGGGAAGTAATTCAGTGGGAGATCACTTTCCTAGCATACATAAAGCCTCAAGTTTAATTATGTATATTGAATGTATAAACATATGCACATAAATACACATATATGTATATAATACAAACACACAAACACATACAGACATACACAGACACAGGAACACACACACACATACAGACATACACAGACACAGGAACACACACACACACACACACACAGACAGAATAATAATGAGAGAAAGAGGTAGATAATGCCATGAAGAAGTAAACAGAATGGTTCATTTAATATTGTGAGAAAGAAGTAAAGTAAGAAAAGAAAAGCGAAGAAGCAATGGATAAACTGAAAAAATGGAAGCATTAAAGGAAGATAGCAGGCCATTAGAAAAAAGAAATATTACCAGTGTCTTTGAAAAGAAACTGAAGTTTATGATCTTGCTTTGAACAGAAGAAATTAAAAGAATATTTACAATGACTAAAGTTAGAAGACATTGAATTTGGAATGTGTTTTATTTAATTTACTATTAAAAAACCACAGCTGAAATCAGACAATTCTGCTTTTATTTCATATGAAAAGCAAGTTCTTAAAACAGAAGGTCTTTTAAATTCACATGATGATATGCAGTAAATAGTCAAATAGTCATGTCTGTGTTTTCCCTTTCTGTAAGAAAACTATCATACATATATGTATGTGTGTGTGTGTGTGTGTGTATGTGTGTGTGTGTATATATATATATATATAGTAAACATTTAGAGACATTTAGAAAACTGTTATATATGTAGTGAACATATAAAAAATTAATTTATCACACACACACAGACACACACACCACAAATACATATATAATGTAAACTTTCTTTGAATTCTCTAATTCATTAGAGGACAAATATCATTTCTCATTATTTTTTTCCAGCTTCTATAATTTTTTAACATTTTGGCTCATGCCTTATTACTGACTCTATTTTAGGGACTCCTTCCTTTATGATTGTCATTAAAACTTTTGATTCATAGAATCAGAAATAAGAAACAAATATTTCTTAGCTCTGTCTTTTTGTTTCTTTTCCTAGAATTTGCTTGTTATGTAAAACAAGCAAGTAAAAATATATTTAGAAAATTTCTGTACATTCTTGTGCATTTAAGTATTCACATGTGTATGTACATATAAATGTGCATTATATTTTATATATAAACCTTCAGATTATGAACTTTAAGCTTAATATCATATATTTTGGAAGTTTAAAATTGATGGCATCTAAAATAATATTCCTCTAGCTCACTAAATAATCTAATAAAATTAAAATCTAAAAAATTACCTGGCAAGACTGAAACTCTTCAAGGTGCAATGAAAGTATAACTGAAGTAGAATTATAAATAAATTATTGTCCAAAAGAAAATTGGAAAATTAAAATTTATACAATATTAACTGATTTTTATGGGCTGACATAGAAATTTCCCTTACCTCAGAAGTATGAAATACATCAAATTTATAATGACTATATTTAAATTATATAATTTAGACAATATGTTGCTTAAATTTAAAGACATATAATAATTTCTTAAACATTACATTAACTATATACAAACACAACCCTGTCATAGAGTAACTGTGCTATTCTGAGTGTCTACTGAATTAGTAATGAGATTTTAATGGAGATACTCCATTAGGTGTGTGAAATACCAGCTGACTTGCATTTATACTGTCTATATTACTCAAGGGAACAGAAATCACCACCTGTCACAGAGGATGAAGAATTCAAGAAATTGTCAGTGATACTTTTCTGATCTGATGACAGCTGTGAATGTGGGATATCTTGCTAAAATTGGAATAATTTTGGATGCTATCTTAGGAGAGATTTTCATTCAAAATATGCCATTTATCCTCAATTATTACTTCCTGCAGATGTATATTAATTACAGTTATATGCTATTAAGCATAAATACATACATAAAGATGGACACTAATTACAGCTCACTTCCCCTTTTCTATGTGAGCCAGGGGATACTTTGGTAATACTGGCTGTTTTAAACAGTGTCATCTGTGGCAAAAGTGTGGCTGTTATTTAAAACTTATGTCATGGTTAGTACACAAATTGAAATAAAGGAGAATAATACTAAATATGTTCATTCTCTTTCTCTCTCTCTCTCTCTCTCTCTCTGTCTCTCTCTCTCTCTCAGTGTGTATGTGTGTGTGTCTCTCTCTTTTACTCTGTGTTGGTGTGTGTGTGTGTGTGTGTGTCTGTCCATAATATTATACATACTGTGACTACACATGCGAAAACACTGTTCTTGAAGTTTTTATACTACATTTTTCAAATAAAATTTAGAGACAAGTAGTCTGAAAAAACAAATGCATAACAAATAAGTGAATTTATACTTCTTGTTAGGGTAAGCAGTCTGAGGAAACAAAGTGTTCCCTCTAATAAAAGCAACATAAGCTAAAATAAATGTTCATTTATATTTAAATCTATCAGAAAGTTGTAGAAGCAAACAAATCTACTCAACGTAAACTTCAGAGAGATATAAACTGTTAACAGGAGAAAAGAGACTCTTTTCACTCATGGAAATGTATATAGAGCTACAAAATTCAGTCTTCTGATAAGTGGGATCAAAAAAAAGCCAATTTACAGGCTAACCGACTAAAGCAAAAAGTTTCTGTGCACCGATAAGACAGATAACATTTCAAGGGTCAGGCTATCCATTACATGGATCTCTTGTTTCCCAAATTCTGACTAGCTTTGCTTAAAAGAATGAAATCAATCATGGCACGATTAGGGCATAAAAAAAGTCTTATGTTAATGGGTTATGTGAAGATGTTCTACTAAATGTTGGGTGGTGTCTGAAGCATATTCAGCTTGAAACAATTTGAACGGGTTATATATAATACACTTTTTCTTTTTTTTTCTGATAACAATTCTTTGCCACATCTTACATAATCCTTGCACTGCTATTCAGAAACTTTTTGAATCATTACCTATACATAACCCAAATTTATTGCTGTGTAGAATAACTCATATGCATCAAGTACCTGTTAGGGCTGAACAGAATTCCTTAGTTCTTAACTTCTGTGAAATCTGTCCAAGTTTGTACTGACATTTATTTAATCACATAGGTAAGGACACAAAGACAGACACATCTCTTGCGCTGGGTATCAGCTTTGATAGAGTCAGTTTCAGTTGGAGGATTTTCCTGAGAGGAATAAGGTAAGTTTTGACAGAGTAGTACCCTTGTCATTCTAAGTTGGTTTCTGGATGCACTACTGTACACATGTGTACATATACCTACCCATAAAAATGTGTGCACATGCACACACACACAAACACACCTCAATTAAATGTGTTTAAGGCTTAGGAATCATCTTAATCACTTGTCAGTTTTAAACATAAAATGTGGAGACTCAATGGGATCATTTTTAATTATTTAAATATTTATGTGTCTTGAAAAAATAATAAAGATTTTAAATTGTTTGTTGATGCGATCAATGAAAATATGTGAAATACAGTATCTAAAGTCTCAAAATGATGTTTCTCTTCACCAATTCAATTTAATCCTTCAGCTGAAAGATAGTTCTTCAAAGCAATTACATAGTGTCTTTGTGTCATTTGAATGTTTCTTTGTTATATCTATGAACCAGATCCAGACAAAGTCATCTGCCTTATCTCTTGGTGGATTTTACTCATGAAGCAAGATAATTGAATAACATTATTATATGGCACAGCTCTGGTACCTATAGAATATTTTCTTCTTCTTCTTCTTCTTCTTCTTCTTCTTCTTCTTCTTCTTCTT